>JAFIRS010001466.1:0-354101 GCA_018342105.1 Gonioctena quinquepunctata | reverse complement strand
ATTCGATTAAAATTGGTATGGGGGGTTTTTCGGGTCGGAATTTAAATTTTGTCAAAATTCATAAATTCAAAATGGCCCCCCCAAGATGGTTTTGAATTTTTGTGACTATGGTCCAATTCGATTAAAAAATTATTCGGGGTTTTTGGGGGTAAAGTTATAGTTTTGTAAGTAAGTTTAAGATGGCGGCTCCAAGATGGGGGACGAGTTTTGTGATTAATGTCCGATTCCATTCAAATTTGGTATGCGGCGGTTTACGCGGTCGAAGATTTTGAATTTTCCGTCAAAATTCATAAATTCAAGATGGTGGCTCCAAGATGGAGGATCAGTTTTCTGATTATGGTCATATTTGATCCAAAATTGATATGTGATGGTTTTCGGGGTCGGAGATTATGAATTTTTTGTCGAAATTCATGAATTCAAGATGGCGGCTCCAAGATGGAGGACGAGTTTTGTGATTAATGTCCGATTCGATTCAAAATTGGTATGCGGCGGTTTACGCGGTCGAAGATTTTGAATTTTTCGTCAAAATTCATAAATTGAAGATGGCGGCTCCAAGATGGCGGACGAGTTTTTTTTAATATGATCCAATTCGATTCAAAATTGGTATGGCCGGAGAATATGAATTTTTTGTCAAAATTCATAAATTGAAAATGACGGATGAGTTTTGTGATTATGGTCTGATTCGATTCAAAATTGGTATGTGGGGGTTTTCGTGGTCGGAGATTATGAAATATTTTCAAAATTCATAAATTCAAGATGGCGGACGAGTTTTTTTAATATGATCCGATTCGATTCAAAATTGGTATGGTCGGAGATTATGATTTTTTGTCAAAATTCATAAATTAAAATGACGGAGGTTTTGTGATTATGGTCCGATTCGATTCAAAATTGGTATGCGGGGGTTTTCGGGGTCGGAATCTATGATTTTTTCGTGGGTGAATTAATTTTTGCAAAATTCATAAACAAGTGGCGGCACTTGATGGCGAACGAGTTTTGTAATTATGGTCCGATTCGATTCAAAATTGGTATGTGGGTGTTAGGGGTACTTACTAAAAAGCACAAAATAAAATAATCAATGAAAAAACCTTTTAAAAAACAAGCTTTTATTCGAATACCCTAAAAAGTACAAAATAATTGTTTTGGATGTGTGACGTAGGTTATTCCGTGAGTTATAGATTCAAAAGCTTGTCACATCTGTATTCGAAATGAAAACTTTGCTCTTGAATCTATAACTCACACATCCAAAGCAATTATTTTGCGCTTTTCAAGGTATTTGAATAAAAGCTTGTTTTTAAAAAGGTTTTTTTATTATTAAAATCCAGCTACAAAGCCATGTTATGTCACTCAACTCATGAATCAAGATATTGTAGTTTATCTTGGTGCAGATTTTATATGATATACTTTTTTGTATGTATGTTCGGGTCAAATCTTGCAATTGAATTTTGACCGACTTCTAGTCGTCCGATTAGTTTGAAATTTGCCAGGTGTTCATAGCTCTGGTGACAATGCATTATGGAATTTTTGTTAGAGAAAACAACAAAATGGCGGCTCCAAGATGGCGGACGATCTTTGTGATTATGGTCCAATTCGATTCAAAATTGGTATGTGGGGGTTTTCGGGGTCGGAGATTATGATTTTTTGTCAAAATTCATAAATTAAAAATGGCGGCCCCAAAATGGAGGACGAGTTTTGTGATTATGGTCCGATTCGATTCAAAATTGGTATGCGGTGGCTTACGCGGTTGGAGATTTTGAATTTTTTGTCAAAATTCATAAATTCAAGATGGTGGCTCTAAGATAGAGCACCAGTTTTCTGAGTATGGTCATATTTCATTCAAAATTGGTATGTGGGGGTTTTCCGGTAAGGAGATTGAGAATTTTTGTCAAAATCTATAAATTCAAGATGGCGGACGAGTTTTGTGATTATGGTCAAATTCTATTCAAAATTGGTGTGTGGGAGTTTTTGGGGTCGGAGATCATGATTTATTTCAGCTCAAAACTTACAGGGAAGAGACCTTGTAATAAAGATGCTCTACTAGAAATGAACAGATTGAGGCGAACTAAATAAAAAGCAAAAAATAAAATAACTAATAAAAAAACTTTTTAAGCCGTGCACTAAAACGTATAAAATAAGGTTAAGTCATCGCTGACAATGATTTAATGATCTATTGTTGAATGATTTAGTTTCAAAAAGCTTGTCGGGCGAATTTTGATGAAATTAATACTTCGAAAATATTAATTTTTGATCACCCTGTACAAACGAATCAAATCATTTATTATCATCGAATTTAAATTTTAGAGAACTATAAATTATAAGATATCCATTCAAAATGGGCATTTAAAAACAAAAATCGACCTCTTTCAGGATTTTCGTCAAAAGTACATTGCTTGCGAAATATCGAATTTGTTCCATAATTTAGACGCGCACTGTAGATACAAGAGGATGTCGCGCAAAGTTTTCAGTTCGAATACAAAAGCGACAAGCTTTGAATCTCTAACTCACGGAATAGTTTACGTCACACATCCAAAGCAATTATTTTTTACTTTTTAGCACATTTGAATAAAAGCTTGTCTTTAAAAAGTTTGTTTTTATTAATTATTTTATTTGGTGCATTTTAGTAAGTAAGCCTTAATCTATGCATTTTTGTTAAAGCATCGTCATTATGAGGCTTTTTCCCTGTAAGTTCTCAGCTATCTAGTTCATCAATGAGGAGACCATCTAAAAATTAACTCGTCCGCCATCCTGGAGCTGCCATCTTCAATTTGTGAATTCTGACAAAAAATTAATAATCTTCGACTAAATTCATAATCTCCAACCCCAAAAACCCCGACATACCAATTTTGAATAAAAACGGTCCATTATCATAAAACCTGTCCACCATCTTGGAGCCGCCATCTTGAATTTATGAATTTTAACAATAAATTCATAATATCCGACCCCGAAAAACCCCGCTTACCAATTTTGAATCGAATTGGACCATAATCACAAAACTCGTCCTCCATCTTGGGCCGCCATCTTAATTTAGATTTCGACAAAAAAATCATAAATTCCGACCCCAAAAACCCCCACATATCAATTTTGAATCGAATCGGACAATAATCACAAAAATCGTCCCCATCTTGGAGCTGCCATCTTAAATTCATGAATTTCGACAAAAATTCATAATCTCTGACCCCAAAAACCATCACATACCAATTTTTGATCAAACATGACCATAATCAGAAAACTGGTCCTCCATCTTTGAGCTACCCATCTTAATTTATAAATTTTGACAAAAAATTCAAAATCTTCGACCGCGTAAACCGTCGCATACCAATTTTGAATGGAATCGGACCATAATCACAGTAATCGTCCGCCATCTTGGAGCCGCCATTTTAATATTATGAATTTTTTCAAAAAATTCAAAATCTTCGACCCCGAAAACCCCCACATACCAATTTTAAGTCGAATCGGACCATAAACACAAACCTCTCCGCCATCTTAGAGCCGCCATTTCGTTTTTTTCTCTAACAAAAATTCATGCATTGTCACGGGAACTATGAACACCTGCCAAATTTCACGTTAATTGGGCAACTAGAAGTAAGTCAAATTTAACTTGCAAGATTTGATTACAGACAGACACCGGAACAGGTGAAACGAAATAAAAGCTTGTAAAATAATAAATTGTGTATTCATCGACCCGACGAAATATGTTTAGGTCATTGCCAAGCCCCTATTGAATTTCACCGCAACTACGATGCAACAGCCGAAAATCTAAAATCTGCATCCACCCGCAGACTAAAAATAAAGAAAATAGTAAGCAAACGTACGATTAACCAACTAACATCGAATGCATTTGCAGTGGCGATTCGCACGTATATATTTACAACTGTGTTTTTATATTATGGATTTTACCACATTTTCATACAGGGTGACACAGGAGTGCGTGCAAGCTCCATAACTTTTTTTCTATCCAAGCTATCTACTCGATTTTTTAAACTATAGGTCCGACAATGAGGCACATTCCAAAAATATTTCTATTTACATACAGGATGTCCCAATAGTTATTTGTGCAACCAGTTGCAGTCGCTCGTTACGAAAAATAGTGTTTCCCAACGCACTAAAAAGTAAAAAATAATGTTAATATTCATAGACTAAGCTTAAAAATATGAGAATATTTGAAATTATAGAAAAAACATGTTTTTCACCAAAAAGTCATCAATCTTTATTCCATTTCTCGGCATGGTTTATATGTTTTGGAATTGTCAATAATTAGATAAAATGCGCAAGGTGAAATCGACATATGTATATACAGTGTGACCCATTTAAAATGGAACCACCCCTGTAAAATACGCATTTTTCAATAAATCTCAAAAAATATTTTTTATATTAAGCATCGAAAACTGTACTTGACACAAATTTTCATAACTTCAGTTTTATTTCCAAAGCACACTATGGTTTTTTTTCTTTGTCAAAAACGGCAAAAGTTTATTAGGCAATTTTTGTTTTCAAGTTTGACAACACCACTGGATTCGTAGTCGTTATGAATAAAAACCATCAAAATTTCATAAAAAAATATTGGTTAACAACGAAGTTACAACAACTTCAATTTTGGAAAAAGTATTTATATATTTAAAATCTGGCAACACCGTCGATACAAAGTAGAACACCACTGAACTTGTACAGTGAAAATCCGAAGTCAATAGCTCATTCCGTTCTACAGTTATAAGTATGGTAATGTGAGCGATTTGTGGTGGAAGCGATTTTGTAATAAAAATCTGACTACGCCACTGGATTTGTAAATTATATTCCCTTAAAATCATTTATTTAAGTGCAGCTTATAAGTGTATTCGAAAAGAACAGAAAATTTGAAATTCATTTTCAAGTTATACAGTAGTACATTCTTCCGTAGCCGATAAAAACGAAATGAACATAAACAAGTTTCAAAGTATTTATTCAACAATAAAACGTCATTAAGCAAAAACTAAAATTAAAATAAACATTACTGTAAAATTAAATATTTGAATTTTTGTGGCTTCTAACAAACCTCCATTTAGTTCGACACATTTATCGTATCTCTTCCGAATATTTTTTACACTATTTCTTATTTGTTGAGGTGTAATTTCGGCACAAATCCAGTGGCGTAGTCAATATAAATAAAACATATTAATAATGTGTTTACTGATTGCTAATGAAATATATAATACCAATAAACATTCTTTATTTATTTATTTATTTACACTTAATAAATCTATACCGAGATCTATATTTATTGGGAATTAATTTGAATTTAGTATTAATAAAGTATATTTGAATGATTTAGATTGTTGTTCCTAATAAATAAACGTTTATTCCGTACTATTCAAAAAATGAATAAACTGTTTTCTCAGTCTAGGGTTTTGTCAATAATCTAACTCTATATGTATTGGACAAAATGTTTTCACCAATCGAAAGAGCACTAGATTTTTTTCAGAAACGATTTTTTCTTTAAAAATCCGAATTTTTACCAATGGTCAAATTCCCAATAAAAAAATAATAATAATGTACACAATGTGTAAAACATAATAGTTTTCAGTGATTATAAAATAAACAATAGAAACATAAAAAAAATTGGATTAATAAGTGAAAAAAAAATTTAAAATTTTATAAACGGGATATTTTTGAACATTTAAAGAATATATTAAAATTACAGTTTGATGTTGATTTACAAATTGTAAAAATTACTTGAATAGCAAAAATATAAGTAATTGAAAAATTGCGAAAAGAAATTTTTTGGGCGGATTATTGTTTATTCATGCACCTAAATGAATTTTGTCGTTTCCTAATATTCATATTTAATGAGTTCATTTTTTTAATATGAGGGAATCATGCCAAGCGCACGGTAGCCGCGTTTTGATCACTATTTTAACCTCTAAATTAAAATTAAAAATATTGGTGGTAGAGTTCCGGGAGCCGGAATTTTTTAGGAAATTTCCTGCTCTTTAAGGACCATTTTTTAATTTGCGATAACTGCCTGGTTTTCGAGATATTCGCGGAAAACGGAACCCTTTTTTTTTCTCATTCGTAACAAGTGACTATTAATCCCAAATTAAACACGAGTGCTTTCACGACAGCTCATTTGCTAGTTAAGTTTAAACAACTGATGCGCAACGTGATATGATATCACTGAGTCGGCCGAACTTTTTTATCATACAAAATATTTATAGAAACTTAATATTAAATCATAAGAAAAACAAACTAATCTAAAAGGGCAAATGTAATCCAATACGTGTTAGGAATGGCATCCATTTTTTTCACTTAATACTAACATGCAGGCTTCCCACCACGGTCATTGTAGTTTTTTTCTCAGGCAAAATTGAAAACAATCACGAAATAAGAAAATAATTTACAGATGTCTCAAATCAATATCAAACGTCAGGGAATTGGTGTTATTTGTCACAAAGACCATAAGATATCATACCCCCATTCAAATTCCCTTGGAACATTTCCTAGATATATTCAAATATTTTTTTATCGAATTGCTGGGTTTGTACAATCATTATTTTGTATCATCATATCCATACATACTCATTGCAAAGATAAATCAATACCTATATGCTGAAAGCTCAAGACTCAATACAATTGTTCACAGTAGGGATAAAATGAATAAAAATAACATAATAATATTTCTGGTTCATATGAGTATCAATACTCTTTCAAAATCAAGAAATGTGCATACTCTAAAATGAAAACGTTTTATGGAGAATTTTTAAAAGATCTCAAGGACAATAAAATTAGCATTTTAAATTTTGTAAAAACTGTTTTCCACATATATTGTGGTGCAATGAAATACGGTTATTTTTTTGAATTTTTTTTACTACTACGATACATTTCTGTACGGTAATAAATAAGTCCACTTTCATTTTGTGTATTCTTGTAGCTTCTTGGACCAGATCTCAAAATTCTTATTACCTGGCTGATATGACCAAATTCGTATCGCCCGAATTTCTGTTGACATTTTTTCTCAAAACTTACGACAAAACTCAGGTATAACTCAATTTAAAAGAATTTCCAAATAATTATAGAAATTTCAATAAATTTTTTTTTAAAATTGGAATTGGAAAAAATTAAAAAACATATTAATTAACTATCATTATATTCATCTTTTCACAGCACTCGCAAAAGTTTCCCAACACCAATAAATATTGTTATATTCCATAACGTATATTATTTTCAAATAAAACTTCAAAATAATGATTATGGGTTATTATTTATAAAAAAGCAAATCCAATTAGAAACTCCTCGGAACAAAAATGTTGAAATAATTCGATTTTTTTAGGCCGACCGTCCTTTTGCGAGCGGGATAAAACATGAGTTTCTTTGACAAATTTTTATCAGTAGGTGAAAACATACTCGCATTTTTAAGAAATGAGAGAAGCAATGTAAAATATTCCATGTACTCCGGCTTGAAAGAGAAAAATGAAACAGACTATTTTTTTAAGTTCCATTTGAGAAAAAAATAATAAACTCGCTTGTTCAATAATAAATCTTATTAACATGATGATTAAAATAACATTTCAGAAATATCTTATATTCCTGTACAAGAAATATCATATGTCCTCCGAAATAGTTATCAATGATTTGACGGATTTACAAAAATTAAAAGTGTTATCAAAATACTGTGGTGGATGTCTGCTATATTTAATATACTTACTTGAGTCTAGAACGACAGAGGAGTTCAACTTTCTTTCTCCCCTACTTATTTCTTGAGTGTAGGACGAGTGCGGCTTTCTTTTCTTTCTCCCCTACATAAGTCTAGAACGTCAGAAAAGTCCACCTTTCTTTTTCTTTCTCCCCTACTAAGTCTAGAACGTTAGAAAATCCACCTTTCTTTTTCTTTCTCCCCTATTTAAGTCTAGAACGTCAGAGGAATTCATCTTTCTTTCTCCCCCTTTCAAGTTAAAGCATGGGTTTGAAAACTGTTCCGATGATTCACTTCTAAACACCACAAATTAAATACACTGCGGAGACTAAATCGACAACCTCGTACGATATTCACCATTGAACTAATTGAAAATCATAGATTTACAAACCATATTTAGAGGAAAAGGGGTAATTTGCACAATTTACTAAGAAACCCAATAAACCACAACTTACAGGATTATAATGCTGCAATAAAGGAACTTGTTCTAAGAAAATCCTATTATCTTTATTATTTTGTTATTAAAGTATGGGTAATGATATTATTTGGATTAAATTCAACTGAGATCCGTTGAATCGAATAAAGGGTTTGGGTTTTCCATAGAAAATACAATCAGATCAAGAGAGGTATGTTTCAGGTAAATTTTTGGGAAATTTTATACGCCTGCTTATTTGCGTGTGGAAGTTATTCTGGAATTTGCGTTTTTATTTCAATTAGAAAATGCATAGGAGAACCGCAAATGGAACAAAAAAATCATCCTCAGCAATGTTCCCGCGATCAATTATGAAAAACTTTATATATCTGAGTTCGAACGTTCGAGAGTTATGAACAAAAAATAATGGAAATTGATGCAAATTTCATTCGCGATTTTTTTATCGGAAAATGAGCAAAGGAACCGGAAAATGAACTACCCAGTCTTATTCAGTAATATTTCAGCTTACATTCTGATAAAATTTCATACTTATACTTACAATTGTAATGGTAGAAAATATTTATTGGAAATAAAACTTGGGTGTGGTCTCAGCTTAGACCTTACTATGAACACCCCATTTGCGAAGTTTTCACTTCCTTATTGATGAGGTTTTTGTTTGCCACATTTTTAGAATGTTGAAGAAACTTGGTGAAACGTGTGAAGAGAGAATCTCACAAAATGGAAACATTGACAAATCGTTCATTTAGTATGGGAACGATTTGTTAATTTTTCCATTTTGTGAGATTCTCTCTTCACACGTTTCACCAAGTTTCTTCAACATTCTGAAAATGTGGCAAACAAAAACCTCATCAATAAGGAAGAGAAAACTTCGCAAATAGGGTGTTCATAGTAAGGTCTAAGCTGAGACCACACCCAAGTTTTATTTCCAAAAAATGTTTTCTACCATAACAATTGTAAGTAAGGTAACTTCCATTTTATTCCATAACCTGTACCATAATCATTATTTTATATTTTTGTGATTCTGCTGAAGTTGGGGATCTCAATCTCCGAAATGCATACATTTTTTTTATTTCGTGGAGAACGACTTTGAGTTAACTCTTTTTTCCTTCCCATATAGTAGAAAACATTGTAAATTGACTTCGCGATTTTTTATTTCAAATCAAGGAGATGAAGAGCATAATAAACTACACAGTCTCATACAATTGATGTTTCTGCCCACATTCTGAAAAAAATTGTTTTATTTGGTCTGAGAATTATTAGAAATAAATCAGTAGAAATCTCTCCAAATTGACTTATCGCTCCATTCGATATTTTTTATATGAAAATTAGAATAGGAACCGAAAATTGAAATATACTGGAATGTTTCAGCCCACTTTCTGGAAAATTTCATATATATTAGTTTTGCGTGTGAGAGTAAAGAGAAAAACTTATAAAAATCCCGTGGAACTGAACACATCGTTTGCTAGTCCTTCCTTGACCTTAAATTTATTGTTTCTGATAAGAAATCGTGAATTAATATTAAATCTATTCATATATATGAATAATAATGAAACAAATAGATATATTATTTTTAAATGAGCGAATGATCCAAATGGATGTAATATTCGCCGGTCCCTCAAAAACAGCGGCTGTCGCCGACAAGTGGTCTGCTAGCTTTAGTGTCATTGGAACAACCTTGGCCACCTAGGTCGCCAGACCTAATTACACTAGATTTTTTCGTTTGGGGCTTATCGAAGCAAACAGTAGACCATTCTGAGATGCCGACAATCTGAAGAGTGTATCAAATATTACTCATCAGTTTTTAAGAAACACTGTCAACGAATTATCCAGGCGAACTAATATTCGCATTGAAGTGATGACAGACATACCGAAATGCAATAATCATTTTCCTACATACAGTTGTTTTGTTATCAATTGAATCACCTAATAATTAGATTTATCTCTAAATGTTTATGATAAAATAATTGTACTTTAGCAGCTCGTTTTATGAAATAGTTCAAAGTGGTTTAACTGTTGATTGCAGTTCTTTGTATTTAGATCTAAAAAAATCTGAAATAAACATTAATGTTCAGTGGAATTTTTTCAAATTGATTTTGTTATTCAATGTAAAAGTAATACTCTAGGAATGTCTATTGGATGTAATTGAGAGTTTTGAATTATGGCATATTTTTTTGTATTGTGATAATAAATAGAACGAATTTTGCTTTGAAATTTGAAACTAGAGCAACTTTGCAATCAAGTATGACATAATTTTATTTGCACATTTGGATTTTTTTAAATCCAATTCGAAACATTTTCGAGCAGAAAAAATCCCTTTAGTAAACGAGTGTATTAAATTTTAACTGATATTTTCGCTATTTAAGAAATTCGAATGATCCAAAAAAAAATTAGGTCGAGGAAACATTAAAAGGTTATCCAAATTTGTTAGGTAGGTCGAAAACCGAAGAAGAAAACTTTTAAATTTTTTCGGATTGTCTAACTTTTGTATTTTTTTGAAAATATAACATATTGGGCAGGTATAGCCTATAAGTAAAAAAATGTTAGCGTCATTTTACTTTATTTTCAAAGCAAAAAGTCTAAATAAATATGCGTAATTTAAGTTAAAAAAAATGCCTTATATCATGCGGGCTGTTACTGTGACACTGTATATAATCAGATCCATGAACACAATACAAGGACAACTAATCTTTTTCACATATCTAGAACATGAACAAAAAATTCTATGAACTCGCTATTTTTCAAAGGATTGGACGATTTCAATCAACTTCCCAAGCCCATGAAGAACTCAGCCACGGCTACATCCTTTTACAAGCTTTTATTTAGTTTCACCTGTCCCGATGTTTGTCATCAAATCTTGTAAGTTAAATTTGACCCACTTCTAGTTGTTCGATTAACGTGAAATTTGGCAGGTGTTCATAGTTCCCGTGACAATGCATTATGCATTTGTTAGAGAAAAAAATAACAAAATGGCGGCTCCAAGATGGCGGACGAGATTTGTGTTTATGGTCCGATTCGATTCAAAATTGGTATGTGGGGGTTTTCGGGGTCGGAGATGATTATTTTTTTGTCGAAATTCACAAATTCAAGATGGCGGCTCCAAGATGGCGAACGAGTTCTGTAATTATGGTCCGATTCGATTGAAAATTGGTATGTGGGGTACTTACTAAAAAGCACAAAATAAAATAAACAATAAAAAAACCTTTTAAAAAACAAGCTTTTATTCGAATACCCTAAAAAGTACAAAATAATTGCTTTGGATGTGTGACGTAGGTTATTCCGTGAGTTATAGATTCAAAAGCTTGTCGCATCTGTATTCGAAATGAAAACTTTGCGCGACAAGCTCTTGAATCTATAACTCACACATCCAAAGCAATTATTTTGCGCTTTTCAAGGTATTTGAATAAAAGCTTGTTTTTAAAAAGGTTTTTTTATTATTAAAATCCAGCTACAAAGCCATGTTATGTCACTCAACTCATGAATCAAGATATTGTAGTTTATCTTGGTGCAGATTTTATATGATATACTTTTTTGTATGTATGTTCGGGTCAAATCTTGCAATTGAATTTTGACCGACTTCTAGTCGTCCGATTAGTTTGAAATTTGGCAGGTGTTCATAGCTCTAGTGACAATGCATTATGGAATTTTTGTTAGAGAAAACAACAAAATGGCGGCTCCAAGATGGCGGACGATCTTTGTAATTATGGTCCGATTTGATCCAAAATTGGTATGTGATGGTTTTTGGTGTCGGAGATTATGATTTTTTTTTCAAAATTCATAAATTCTAGATGGCGGCCCCAAGATGGAGGACGAGTTTTGTGATTATGATCCGATTCAGAATTGGTATGTGGGGGTTTTCGGGTGTCGGAGTTCATGATTTTTTTGTCAAAATTCATAAATTCTAGATGGCGGCCCCAAGATGGAGGACGAGTTTTGTGATTATGGTCCAATTTGATTCAAAACTAATATGCGGTTTGTGGTCGGAGATTATGATTTTTGTCGAAATTTGTGAATTCAAGATGGCGGCTCCCAAGATGGAGGACGAGTTTTGTGATTATGGTCCAATTCGATTCAAAATTGGTATGTGGGGGTTTTCGGGGTCGGAGATTATGATTTTTTTGTCAAAATTCATAAATTCAAGATGGCGGCCCCAAGATGGAGGACAAGTTTTGTGATTATGGTCCGAATCGATTCAAAATTGGTATGTGGGGGTTTTCGGGGTCGGAGTTTATGATTTTTTTGTCAAAATTCATAAATTCTAAGATGGCGGTTCCAAATGGAGGACGAGTTTTGTGATTATGGTCCAATTCGATTCAAAATTTGGTATGGGGGGTTTTCGGGTTCGGAGATTATGAATTTTTTGTCGAAATTCATAAAAAAATGGCGGCTCCAAGATGGGGGACGAGTTTTGTGATTAATGTCCGATTTGATTCAAAATTAGTATGCGGCGGTTTACGCGGTCGAAGATTTTGAATTTTTCGTCAAAATTCATGAATTTAAGCTGGCGGACGAGTTTTTTTATTATGGTCCGATTCGATTCAAAATTGGTATGTGGGGATTTTTGGAGTGGAATATTATAATTCTTTCGTGAAAATTGAAAAATTCAAGATGGCGGCTCACTGTATATATTGACAACGTTAAAATCTTTGAATGACTTCAAAAATCGAGGTTTTGCCCATTAATACATTCCCTAATGATTTGGTAATTGGGCTCACTTCAGTAACCCGGAATCAATAGTAGTTTTGGGAAACAAATATGTGGGGTTTTCGTCGGAAATTTTTAAAATTTTTAACCCAAAATTTCTTAAATTTGAGGGATTTGCTTTTGGATTAGGGTCCGATTCTGATCTAAAAATTGGTATGCGAGGGTTTTTCGTCGGCGGATTTGAAATTTTGTCAAAACTAAATTAGGCGGCCCCCTAATGATGGAGGACGATTTTTGGTTTTATTCCAATCTTTTCAAAAATAGATATGGGGGCTTTTGGCCGGAGATTGCGATCTTGTAAAAACCATAAAATTAAAATGGCGCCCCAAAATGAAACGAGCTTTTGACCGGTCCGATTCCTGATTCAAAATTCACGGCGGTTTAGGGGTTGAAGATTTTAATTTTCGTCAAAATTCATGAATCCAAGATGGTTTGGCCGGAAAGACCTTTTTTGGATTATGGTAAATATTTCATCCAAAATTGTGCGGTGGCTCTTCCAAAGTGAGATATGAATTTTTGTCAAAACTATAAATCCAAGATGACTCTCTCCAGTCAACAAATCAACCCCTGCAGTAGTTTCCGGTATAATCCATTTGAAAGATAGATTGTCCGATAAGGTGGGGCACCAACTGCATTCCAACAGCATGGAGAGTCATATATCAAGTTGAAAAATAACTCAATTCTTTTCAATAATCTAGTTTTTCTTCGATTCTTGTTAATATTTTTTTGTTAAATGTCAAAGTAACAAAATTTAAAATCCTAAAAAAAAATTGAAAAATTCGAAAATAGAGAAAAAGCACAGAATTATCTTCAACGATGTGGCCTGACCCACTAGCAATTTGGGAAAATTTTCTATTGATGTGCGCCCCGCCATCTATCGAGCAACCACGTTCCTTTTATAGTACCGGGATATCATTCTAGTTTTTTTCCCGTTATTCCCATGTCGGAAGGTTCCGGTTCCAAAGGGGTGAAGGGGGGCAAAAAAGCCGCACTCCATTTTGGGGTTTCCCTGAAAACCATAGTTGAAAAAAAAAACATTAATTTACCTTTTCAACGATTTCAAATCGACATGCCCATCGAGATTTTCCCAAAGATGTGCCCCAGCGCCCCCCCGTCGAGTAATTCGTAATGCATCTTCTCCCAGCAGGACGGTAATTTATAGAAGTAATTATAAAAATACCGACTGAATGCGTTTTATTTCGCGAAATGTCCTAGCCCTGATGGAAAATTTTTGTTTATGTCCTCCTCGCAAACGGAACAACCGCATTTTGTAAGGAAAAAAGGGTATATCATAATAAAACGTTTTTTTTAATAAATTACATTAAGCAGAGGGAAATTTAAATTTTGAATATAAAAGTTATATACCTATGTAAAATGTTTACTCTTCCACCCATCTATTATATGAAGATATTTTAACAAGTTTTACATATCCTTTTAATTGAATAGGTATTTTATCAAAATTTCACAAAATTAATAAATTTAAAATTTTAGTAAGTTTTAAGGCCCATTTGATGAGGCAGATCATAGGGGGGCTAGAGAAAAAAAAAGAAACAGATTGCCTCCCAAAGAATAACACACAATTTCCTGGTCAGAAACCTTTTTGTGGGAATTCCCCCTTTTTGTTCCCTAAGAGAGAAGAGTTTGAGGCCGGGAAAACATGAAATGAAATCTCACTGGAATAAAAGCCAGATAAAGGGCAAAAGCGAAAAGGCCAGGAGCCTATCGCCAAAGAAAGTTGGGAAAAGCTTCCTCGAGTTGGACAAGAAATACTTGAAATTGGAAGGACTTTTACTGACACTGCCCCCCCTGAGATATTATTTTTTAATATTACTTATCCATTTTTTCAACCGACGAAACCAAAAAAAGGGGGAGGTTCTCAGTCGCCGCGGGATTTTTATGGGGAACTTGCTAACTCTTTTTTTAAAAGGGGTCCCGATTTTGAAATTTTAAAAAAACACTCCTAAGGGGTAAAATGGAAAAATTTGGTTTACCCTCTGAATTTTGATCCGTTAACCGATTCCCCAAACAGGCAAACCCCGTCTGGGTTTTCCATTTGGATGATTTTTATGACCTATGGTATACCTCTATAGTTGATCATATTTGATTCGGAATGAATTAATCCACCCCTATGGGTAGAAAATAGGGATGATTGATTTTTTCACTTGTAAACATTGGCATACATATGTAGTTGACATTGACAGACTATTGTCATTATTTTTTGTTCTCCTACATCCGTCCTTAATGCATTCTATGGAAGATGGAATTATATACAAAGGATGAAATGAACTTACCAGAACTATCAAAAATAATTATATTTTATAACAATAAATATAGTTGAAGCTAGATAATCGCTATTATTTATCTGTTATTATTTGAAGTAAGGTAAGTATTGGAATCAATCAAAAGTTACGTAGGTAGTAATTAGTATATTTCAGCCACAAAATTGAAAATAAAACTTTTAACAAATTAAATCGAAAATTTTCGGAATGAAAATCAAAAAATAAATAAACTCTTCTAGTCCTGACAACTAGCTCTAAATCCATAAGTAACTAATTTCGAGTCAGCCAAACGAATAATCGAACGAAGATCATTAAATCACTCAAAATATCAGAATGTCATCGTGCATCCGATTACCATGCCTTTTACGCTTTATCTAGCTTGTTTGTGGCGCCAACTCAAAATTAGTTTAGAGCTTAGCTATTGGATCAAGTAAGAGTTTATTTCATTTTGCTTTTCAGTTCCATTTTTCATCGGTTTAATTCTTTTATTAAAAAAGTTTTAATTAGGTATTCTTGCCTCGACTATACGCATATTTTCATTGTTTGAGAATATTTTTTGCCATTTGTTCAATTCTGTATTGTTGACGCTTCAAAATGATCATATTAAAACTTTTTTTTGAAAACTAGCCTTTATCTGAAAGGGATAGGATTGAAAATTTTAATTAAGATTTGTGTTGCATGATAATGATGCGGACTCAACAAGAGGTATGCAGATTATTCCGAAATGCACCCAGATAGTAATCTATTTCACAATCTACTGTAAGCAGAATAGAGCGAAAATACAGAGAATTAGGACATTTGAGGGATGCACAAACCAAGGTAGACCTACAGTTAATTGAGAAATAATCAACAAGACGAGACGTAATTTTGTTTGGCATCTGGATTTGAACAGAATACATTAATTCCTGATTTGACCCAGCTTTTTTCCTGAGTATTCAAATAGCCAATAATTTAGGCCGCAAAGCGCACCGTAACATTTTTGATGCAACTTTGAAGTATATCCAGTAGCTGCGATAAGCTACGTAATTTCAGTATAATAATTTAATACGTTTATTCTTCATTTCGTTTTGCTAAGAAAAATACAGTATCGTATAACTTTCTAATAAAATTTTGAAAACACCTTTTGTATTGTTGCCCACCCTCTACCAATTTGACGCAGCTTGTGATATATTTTTGGAATCAGCTCAGCAAGTTAATTCATAAATTAAAAAAATAGGGTAGTTCATTTAATAAAACCGCTGATGACGTCATCACTCGAAGGTAGATCACCCTGTATATTGATTATTATTTAAAAAACAGTAAATTGAGAAAATCGACCTGTTTCGGGAATTTTCAATGATATTGTTTATTTAGCTAATAATGAATGTATGCGTTACTTTATGGTCACTCTGAAAGGCGATTTGTATAATACATGGCCACATATCATTACCTACTACTACAAACAATGTAAGACTTCATTATATAAACAGTTTTAATTTATCCACTATCCAAAAAAGACAACAGTACAAAGACACATCCAAACCGAACACAAAGAAATTAAAGAAAATTGGAATGATTTGGCAACGCTTATGAGTAAAACCGACAACGCCGTTATGTTTCATAAATATATGATATAAATACTACCGTCATACGTTCAGTTGATTATCTTGGTCGCACGCATGTAAAAATGCTTATGAAGTCATACTTTCTTCATTGTTTGCGTCCTCCTTGCTATCGCATAAGGGTGCCACGAAATTCGGGTGCGCAGTAGACTAAGCTTCTAGTCAGTATATTATAATTACAATTCCTATGTAATTCCATTCAATAAATTTCATGTCTCATGGTTTCACATCAAACCGTTCAAAGCGTTATTGAGGTAATGGTACCATTCAGATCCGCACTTATATTTGACATTTCAAATGCATATTGGGAAAATTCCAAAATACGATGGTTGAAAAGACAATTGAATTATTCTTTCCAACGATGCCACTTGACTCCCCATGCTATTTGAAATTTTCAAGTTGATGTGCCCCCGTGCCTTCTATCGGGCAATCAAGCAATGTCTTTTATTTCAAAAAAGTAGTATCGGTGATATCATTCAATAAGTTTTTTTTTTCATTGTTCTACGTCGAACCTGTTCAAAAGCTAACAGCCGCACTGTATATCTGAATTTCAAGAAATCTAAGTTTGTTTTATGTAGGGATCGACTGAATAGAAATTTTAGCCGATACCGATACAAATGCCCATATATCGCCGTTCGTTTCTTTTCCATCGTGTTTCGTACAGTTGTACTAACATAGCTGAAACCGTAAAACATGTATGCCCATAATACGCATTCGTCGTATTATATCCAGTGATAAGGCACTCAACATGAGCGTTCGCGCAATTAAACCATTAGCGCCTACCGGGCCCATATAGACCCACCTAACCCCTTCCGAATTATTAGGTACAGGTATTGGACAAGAACAATCTGAATCAATACAGATTGCATTATTATATTAGATGAGGTACTAAAGAGTGCACCACTGAAGCAGTGTTTATGCGTATTTTGAGATTTAGCTGGTTATGACCGGAGGTTGTTTTAGTGCAATTAGTCGATGGATGAAAAATTGGTGGTTCCAAATTACGCAAGTAGATTTTAGTATAATCTAGGAATTATCACCCAATTATAATTGTAGTTAAAACTTGCTAAAAAAGTATATATTTTTTATATTATTTTTCAAAATGATTTTTTTTTTATCGGTGTAAATGTTAGTGGTCCCATAGGGAAACCCGCTAGGCGCAAAGCGGGAAATGAATTTAGATTTTGTTTTTTTGGGGAGAATCACACTTAAATGCACGAGATATCCCATAAGCTTCCAGAAAATGAAGGGAAGTGACATAATCCAATTGAGCCTAGATCTCTATTCATTTTATTTATTTTTTACTTAAATAATATCTAAACAAGGAGAAGAATCCTGAGTCAGAGTGGTGGGAACTCCTCTCCCGGGGTGAAGCTAGGCGTTCTAACATGAGACAGGAAAGGCTTTTATTGCCTAATTCCAGTTCCAGAGGGAAAAGAGTGGAAGGCCTCAAATTTTCAAAAAAAAAGTTAGAAAATTGTAATGAATACTCAAGTTCGAATTGATATTTTTTTAAAAAGATTTTCAATGCTAATAGATACATGGGGGATTTTTAATTAGACGCTTGATTCTGCAATGTAAAATGGAAAAAAAAAACCCTTCAAAACAAGGAATCTTGTTTTTTTTTTATCGTGAAGAAATTCAACCAGGAAAGCCCCCCTAGCGGGACCATATAAACCCATCCAATTTTGAAAAATCTTTTTTTTTAAAACCTTTTTTGGTACCCATTGAGGTGAAGAAAATCAAAAAAACAATCAAATCTTTAAAGTCAAAAAAAAATTTCGCGTTAATGAGTTAATGAGAATTTCACATGTTCACCCAATGTGGGTAGAACTATTTCCTTTCCCCCAAAAGAATACTTCCTTTTCGTCCTTCATCATTTTGAAATGGGAATTTTCCAAAAATTTTCCCTTCCCAAAAATCCTAACTTTTTCACCCTTTTTGGGTAGAACTGTACTGTCTCGCTTGGAAATTTATCCGTATTGCAGAATGCACATGTTGAGCTTACCGCCGCCGCACGTTTCTGCGGTCCTAATTTGGAATTCTTGTCGTTTCATGATAAATGAAAATTAATTTTGGCCTTACTTTAGTTGTGTTCGAAGTATAGAATAGAGTAGAGGCCAAAGTGTTTACTGTTTAACTGTTTTTAAAGATATTATAGTGTTTGGGGAAGTAAACTGAGCGGTGGAATTATTATTATTGATGTTTGTGACAAAATGCCAAAAAACAAGCCCCTTCAGGGCAATATTTTGAAAAAAAATATTGAGAAAGGGATGAGAAAAAAAAAAGTGCAATTTGCAAAATCTGCCAAAATCTGTTTCATTGCGAGAAAAAAGGCCAACACGTCTAATAAAAATAAATACCACAAACTGTTGAAAACCACCTAGTAGAATATCGTCAGATAACTGATT
The DNA here is from genome assembly GCA_018342105.1 of Gonioctena quinquepunctata. Classification (NCBI taxonomy): domain Eukaryota; kingdom Metazoa; phylum Arthropoda; class Insecta; order Coleoptera; family Chrysomelidae; genus Gonioctena; species Gonioctena quinquepunctata. The sequence goes on along the minus strand of JAFIRS010001466.1, from coordinate 335,016 downwards.
CAGGTATGTAGCAAAACTTTTAAATTTTCAAAATTTGTATGTAATTCTTTTTTACTACCTTTTAGGTAAAGGGAGCTTAGAAACAGAAAAGGAAATTGTGGTCCCATCGAATCAGTCTAATATCAGAATTCAACTTGTCAACAACAACCACAAATAAGTATTAAAAATGCATTTGAAAAATTCGTGAATGGGATTAAAAATTTAGAAAAGGCTAAGGAAATTCATAAATTAATTGGTGAAATGATAGCCACTAAAATTTAACCATTTTCCATTTGTTCGGATACTGGTTTTAACGCTTATTAAAAAAAAAGGATTTCCTTTTATATTCCATACCATCAGACAAATTTTTTCCGTGGGAAAATTAGTTCCAATTTTCAAAAAAATGCAAATCTCGTACAAGAAAATAATAGATGACTGATGATTGGAAAAAAGTCAATTAACATCAGATATAGGACTTGCCGAAAAACAATTGTTGTTTTATTTCATTGACTGCTCATTTTAACAAAATGTATCCAAAATCACCGAGAGTCATTTGGGGTTTTAGCTTGTAAGGGTTTTCCCGGCACCCATACAGGTGACAACATATCCGAGATGCTTCAAGATCTATTAGACCAATGGAAATAAAAAAGCCAAATTCACCCTTTTTTTGGAGATAATGCCGGTTTTGAAAAAAAGGGATCGTCGGCGCTGTTTAAAAAATCAGGGTTGTTTTGGGTTTTACCTTTCAAAACAATAAAAGACTCCAAAGATTGGGCAAAGGGGAATAATAGATGTTATTGCCAAAGCAAGAAGAATTGACTCATTTCAATCACTCTTCAACTTTGGATAAAAACCCAAAGCTACAAGAACAAATGAATGTACCAACAAAATAACTTATTCAAGATATACAAGCCAGATGGAACTCAACCTATTATATGCTGGAACGATTACTAGAAAAAAAAAAAAGGTTAAAAAGTTTATATCTTGGAAAAATCCAGATTTGACAGATTCATAACATTCCACCAATGGGGTTTTTGGGTTTAAAAGCTTATCAACTTTTTCAACCCTTTGAGGAAATAACTAAAAACCCCCAAATAACAGGGAGGTTGCGGGTTTTCAGATCGTACTTGAGCAACCGCTCGTCCATATTTTCTGAGTAGACAGTTTTAGGAGGGATCTACAAAAAAACTTTGGAAACACGATTCAGCCATATTTTACCTGGAAAGTTTTATTGGCTACGTTGTTGATCCACATTTCAAGAACAGTTTTTTTGACCAATCTATGAAATATTAAAAAGAAAATTTTACTGTTCAAGAGGGAGGCGCGGCATAATCGAAACTATTACGGATGGGAAAGTGATGATGGGGAGGACAACATGCCACTATTTAAAATTGCTAGCTATCGAAAGGATCGGCATCAAAGACGGGCGTGATTTATTTTAGAATCTTACGAACATTTGCTGGTAACACTCGGAAGTTGAAGTGAAACGAAAAAAAAGGTCTGCTTTTGTTGAGGTACTATAATAAAATTTGGGAAATTATATCAAAGTCATCCAGTAATTTCCAGAAATAAAATCCCGTTCAGTGGTGGAACGACAAAAAATTTTAAAACTTCCCAATCTTTCCACAGGATGCCATAGTACCGGTTCGCACCAGCTGGAAGTGCCCCCCAGAAACAAGTCTCTGAACCCAAAATATTTAGGATTCAAACGCGCTAACCCTGATAGGCGGGAAAGCTTACTGTTTTGCATCACAACCTACCAAACTAAATTTCAGTATTAATCAGAATTTATTTTAGTAAGGCAGAAATTTTATCTTACAGTTGAAAATCCGCTTTTAAGTTTTTTTTTTTTATTAATTTTAATTTCTAGTCAAAGAATTTAGTTGATTTTACGTTAAATACATTTACCAATAAAGATGTATTTTGAAAAGTGTGTTTTTTTCCTCAATTTTTTTTCCCAATAAAATATATTGGTCTATCGGCTTTTGATATTGGCCGATACGATAATGGGCCCAAGAGGCCGATAGGCCGATATAAATTATGGGCATCGGTCGATCCCTATTTTTTGGGTAATCGTCTTTATAAATTAAAATCACCGTTTTTCCTTTGCCCCGCACTTTAAAATATAATTTTTTTCAATAGACTTCTTCATTCCTTTGGGGCGTTTTAATGCTTCTTTTTTAAAAGCTTTTTTTTAACTTGCTTTTCCTATGTCATTTTTTCCGGTTCAGAATTTTAATCCTTTTTAGTACTTGCCGACATCCGATTGAGCTGAATTTGGCGGGATTTTCCCCAAATTCCGGGAAATGCATTATGAAATTTTGGGGAAAAAACAAAAAAAAGGCCCCAAGATGGCGGCAAGTTTTTTTGGGGATTATGGAAAGACCCTGTTTCCAAAATTGGTATGTGTTTCGGGGATCGAGATTGTGAATTTTTTGTTAAAATTCAGGAATTCAAGAGGGCGGCTCTAAGATGGCGGACAAACTTGTGATGATTGCCCTTTTTTCGTTTTAAAAATTGGTTGTGGATTTTTCGCGGTCGGAGATTATGCAGATTTTGTCAAAATTTATAAATTCAAGATGGCGACTCCAAAATGGCGGGGAGAGTTTTTTTTGAATATGGAAGATTCTATTCAAAAAATTTTTAGGGGGTTTTAGAGTCGGGATTATGAATTTGTTTCAAAATTCTTTTAAAGAAAAAGGCGTCTCATGGATTTTTTTGTTAAAAAACCTGGCCCCCCAAGGGTGGCGGAAAGGGGAAAGGTTTTTTGGGGCAGATTCATTCCCCAAAAATATATGTGGGGCCAGGATCGAAGATTATGGGTTTTTTTTCAAAATTCATAAATCAAAATGGTGGCCCAAGATGGCCGATGATCTCGGGGTTTTTGGTCCGATTCATTCAAAATTGGTATGAGTGGGTTTTTTTTGGGGGATTATGAATTGGTGTTAGCCAAAAAGAATGGGGGAAATGAATCCTAAAAAATGTCATGGTTTTTATAGATGCCGCTATATGACCTGCCCGTAACAGCATCAATCCCGGGTTTAAAGTAAATATACCCCGGAAAAGAAGATCTGGTGTTGCTTGATTTTCCCGCTAACCTTACCACATACAAATCAAACATGATTACCAAACGCTTCCCAAATTTAGGGGTTTGTCAAAAGGATCACAAAGGGCTTCATAAATTCCCTATTCTTAAATTGCTTTATTGTTCCAATTAGAACGAACTCATTAGAAAGAAGCCAAAAGCCTCAAAAAAGGTAAAGGGAAAAAAAAACATAATGTCCCAATTTGTTATGTAAATTGGGGTTACCCGAAAAAAGGGAAAAAAATTTATAATACATTTTCACTCCCCCAATGTTAAATAAAATTTTTTATTTACACTTCCAAAAAATCTGCTCTGCTATAAAGTATTTATATTGGGGCCCCGTGTATATATATATATACCATTTAGATCTTTAATTGTGTGAACGCATTAGGAATTTGGGAAAACCTTGATCATCTTTTTTTCCTTCTGTTTTTTTTTTCTTTTTTCCCGGTACAAATGATCCTAATATTCGATTTCCGAATTGAAGTTGAAATATACATAGACAAAATTGGAGGAATGCACCCAAAAATTTTAAAAAAGAGCTTCGAAAAATTTCAAAATTTCAAAAATACTGCAAAAATTAAAAAGACCTTTTATGAACTTCCATTGGGTTATTTGAAACTGATATTAGATGTCCACAGAAACCCGAGAGGTAATTGATCAGAGACCTTTTTCATAAAAAAGAATAAATGATATATAAGCCACAACCAGAATGATGGAAAGGCTATATAAAATTAAATTTAAATTTAACAGAATAGGATTTCCGGATGGGGAAAGAACGAATTAAACTGACCCAGCCACGAAAAAAACAACTCCATTACATCCCTGTAAGATCACCAATTCCAATATGCGGGAATTCAACACTAATATGTCAATTTTATCGAAAAACCACCGTAATACACGGACGTAGCTTTTAAAGATATAAATTTGGATCGTTGGATGTCGACGCTCCCAGTTAAAACGCAACGTTAAAAGGAATGGATATATCCGCAAATAAATGCACCTACCAGAATGTAAGGAAAATAAATCATCCCGGGACTTATCTTCCTAAAATCAAAAAGATCCAAACCTAAAATGAAAATATTCACCATTATAGGAAACAAATAAACAACAGACCACTACTCCACCCTATTTCCATTGTAATTGAAAAAAAAGCAAAATCAAAAGATAAAAAAAACATATCAATCCCAACAAATACAACGCCTTCAATAAACATTTTTGGAATGTACTCTGCCCCCAACCCAAATTTTCTGCCCAAAAAAACATGAAAGCGGTTTTAGCTACAGACAACGCCGATTTACAGAAAAAATACACCTTAGGGAAATTTTTTATTAAATTCTAAAAAAAAAAAAACATTGTTCAGCAATATGCAAAGCACCAAAGGAGGGAAAAATCTGAAAAAAGGGAATATAAAAAACCTGCAGAAACATTTTTAACATTTTTGGGGATAAAAAAGCCAAAATTTTTAAAAACAAATCGATAAACACCAAAACAATTCAAAAATTCATGAATCACCAACAAAACTAAGAACAAAAAACAAATTGTAATAGAAAAAATTTTAAACCTTTCCAAACAAAATGAATATTGACTGATAAATGCATTAAAAAAGCATTCAATGCTTTTGTGGGGCAAATTTCCCTACAAAAAAAAAGATCACATACAAAATTTTTAAAAAAAGAGAATTGATATAAATTAAATTCCTTTTGAACCATGCCCAGATTGAACTAAGAAATACAAATTTTTTGAGCTAAAAAATAGGCGGTTGTGATGATTGAAAGCAGAAAATTTTAAAACTATCAATTTAATTCTGGGATCCCCACTACATACCAACCGATGGAGAAAAAAGCCACCCTGGAAAAATCAAAAAACCAATATTACCCCAAACGGTTTAAGAAAGGGATACGTCTATCGACAAAATCGCCTATCTCCAATTTACCATCTGTCGAAAATATTTGAGATCACCAAAAAATACTCGTTTTTTTCCTAAACAAATACAAACTAATTTCTAATAGTCCCAATTTTGGGTTTAGAGAAAAAATTTCGACCCAAGATGCTGTACTCACTTTGACTTCAAAAAGTAAACCGAAGCTTTGAAAAAGAAAGCAAAACCTGTCTTTTGTTTTTAGACCTTTCAAGCTTTGACACTGTCACAATCCTTTTTCTTAAGTCCTTGGAAGATATTGGGATACGGGGCAACACATTGAAACCCATTTGAAAGCCACTTAACAGGGGGAGCCAAACAGTAAAAATTGATGATATATTGAGCAGGAAAAAAGGGGGTCGACTGAGGAGTACCCGGGCCCGGGAGGACCGAATTATTCCAAAAATACATATATCAACGGACTTTTCATTAGCGGAAACATAGTTGGTTTCCGCAGATGACACGCACTTTTTTTTATAAAGCGGACAACTGGGAAATTCCTTTAAAATTAAAATGGGAAAAAGAGTTCTCCCCTAAAATTTGGCCTTGGGTAAAAGTTTCTTTAAAGGTGAATATTGATAAAACACACTACTTCTTTTCCATTCTGTTGTAATACAGCTGGAACAACTCCAAACAACCAACGATAAAAAAGAAAACACCCCCCCAATTTCCTGGAAAAAAAAAATCAAATTTGGGGATAATTTTTGGGAAAACATTTGAAATGGGACCTCCATATTAAACAACCCCTCAATAAAAATTTAGACCAAACCTCATTCAAATTCCAGGAAAACTCAAAGAACTTACCGCTGAGAGTCTCAAAACATTATCTTTTCTCACTAGTGGAAAATTTATCCGCCACGGAAAAAGCAGTCCAGAGGGGCGTTAAAAATTCAACACCGAGGAAATTATGCAAAGGCGTTTTTCCCCGCTTTAAAGACCCAAAAAAAAGGGGATCCTTCCACAGTTTATACATCGAAAATCGTACGATGCATTAAACAAGCGAAAATTTTATGCTCTTTCACCAAATATCATACAAGTTCATACAAAGCCCTTCACACCGGAACCAACACGTCAGAGAGGGTCAGTACTTTCATCTTCTAATGGTCAAGGTCACGCGACAAAGATCCGTAATTATTTTGCGCCTAAACCTATAATAACATTCCTAAAATATAAATCCATTACAAAAAATCAACGCTTCCAAAGATTTTAAAATATAAAAATTCTTCAAAAAATGAAAACCCCCCCATCTTTTTGTAGAGAGAAAAACCCTACGTACCTCTTGCCAGGGTTTGACTCTGAAATGGCTTTGTATATACCAATTTTCCACCAAACTGAAAATTTAGTTTTTTTAGATTTTAAAGCATTTTATATGCTGAACTTTTAAACTATAATTCCTTTCAAAATATATGTATATAATTTGTATTTGGGCTGAATGCTGGGGTTATATACTTTAACCATTTTCCACCTTTACTTTGGATTTTAGTGTTTGATTTTTATTACCTTCAAGCTTTCTTTAAATTCAAATTTTATATTGGCCAAACAAATTCCTTTAATTTTTTTACTTAAATTAAAAAAAATCCTTTATCTATTAATTTTGAATTATTTTATATCCAAATTTTTTGGGACGAATTAATTTAAATTTTGTTTACTTTAGATCTATTGAATAAAATATTTTTTTATTATTATTTTGAATGATGAAAACCTATTAGGGGGACACTCCCTTCACTAAATGATTTTCACTAAAAATGGGTTTCAAAACACCACAATGTTTCCTATACAATAGCTTCTTAAAGACTAACTCAACAATCACGGATAATTAAATAAAACGCGCAGGTAATAGCAGGTATATGAATCTAATTAAGGATATTGATTATATTAAGGATTATCCATTAGGGAATGAGACCTTGTAGAACGGATATTATATCCATTACTTGTTTAATCTTCAGTAAAACAAATTCAACAAAGGAGACCTATTTAGGTTGAATTCGGCTTCTGACCGTGGTTGAGGACAAGCGGCGTCCTCGTGGTCGAAAGTCAGGTTAATGTTCAAGTGAAAGTCTGCCATATTATATGTGCATTAAATAATCAAATAGTTATGAAACCAAGTAAATGTTTGTGAAGTTCTACAGTCCTCTCAATCTCTACGTGTAACCAGGCCGGATGAAAACGGATTTGTCAGAAAGAGGGGACTCGTTTATCATTGCCGTGAAACGAACATTTTAATCGATGAGAACTGTTCTTAGAGCATATAGTGAAGTAATTTCGGATGCAGTATCGTCAAGAGCGAGATTTATGCATCCGGCTGACGAAGTTCCGTAACATTGTGTTGCGTAATAGGAAAATGCTGGGTAAATTGCCTAACGGTATAGCCCATTAAAGGATGAAGAAAGAAAGAACTATTTAGGTTAATCTGGTCACTAAGCAAAAATTGCGACTTCTTGCATTTATTAATATTTCCTGACTTTCCAGAAGGTCGAGTTTACAACCTTTCCTTTCTGTATGTAATATTTCGAAATCGTTAACAAAACAATGTTTTTCAGTCTAGAGGTGAGAAGCAAAAGTTGAATTTGTTTTTCCATTGATGAAACAGTTCCTATATTCTGATAGTCGTTTTTTGAATGTTCTGCCTGTTTGGCCTATGTAAAAACTTGCACAAGAGCCACAAGTTAATTTATATACTCCAGATTTATCAGATTTCTCCTTTTATCTTTATTGTTCTTAATAAATTTACATAAATTATTATCTGTTTTATAAGCTATATTAATGTTAGAGAAAAAAAAATGGCGCTCCAAGATGGCGGACGAGATTTAGGTTTATGGCCCGATTCGATTCAAAATTGGTATGTGGGGATTTTTGGGGGAGATTATGAATTTAGTGGAAACAAAGCCGATATTGCAAACTATAGGCCTATCTCTATTTTAAGCTCGATACCTAAACTATTCGAAAACATTGTTTGCAATAAAATTAAAAACCTAATCACCAATGTTATAACTGATGATTAACAGGGGTTTTGCAAGGGTCGATCTACTACAACAAATTTATTAATCTACACACAATGTATACTCAATGCTTTAGAAAATAGACAACAAGTGGATGCCATATATACAAACTTTTCTACAGCATTTGACAGGGTGAATCACAAAGTTCTAGGAGCTAAACTGCAAGCAATGGGCTTCCACGGTACAATGTTAAAGTGGCTCATCAGCTATATAAGTGATAGAACTCAAACAGTCCAAGTCTGACGAAATAACTGTCACGTCTGGTGTACCACAAGGTAGTCACATCGGTCCCTTTTTATTCAATATCTACATCAATGACATAAATTCATATTCGATACACAGCCAAGCTCTGTATTTTGCTGACGACCTGAAATTCTATAAAGCCATTACCTCTCTGAAAGACTGTTATGAATTACAAATAAACTTGAACAACTTGAAAATATGTAGTAATGTAAATGACATGGACCTCAATATCAGTAAATGTTTTACAATAACTTTCAGCAGAAAACCAACTCAAACAGACTTCGGGTATTCCATATCTGGTGAGCAGCTTCCACAGGTTACCATCTAGAGATTTGGGATCACCCTGGATAGGAAATTGATCTTCAACTTTCACTATGATAATATAACTCTCAGTGCTTACAAAATGTTGGGCTTTGTATGCCGGAATACGCAGGACTTCACAGATATTCACTCGCTCATATTCCTTTACAACTCCTTTGTACGATCTTTACTAGAGTATGCATCTATACAATTTATATTCACAACTTGGAAAAAGTTCAAAACAGGTTCCTTAGACTTGCTGCATACAAACTTAACATTCTCTTAGATCATAATAGTCTAAATAATATCCGAAATACATTTGGAATGTCCAGTTTAGAAGACCGCAGAATAAAGGCAGACCCTTCTATTCAAATTGATCAACGGACTCATAAATTGTCCATCTTTGTTACCACAGGTTCTCGCCATTAGCTAGAATTGCCAAGAATGGGAATAGTATTGATTTGGATTTATTTTCTCTAAGTTTGGAATCCTTCAAAAGCCGTGTAGAAAAGATCAAATTTGGTTGAACTGTCACAGATATCAAACAACATAGGGCTTCTTTTTTCCCTCCTCTGTATCGTATAATATCTGCATTTTATTTATATTTACATCTGTATTGTATTTATACATATGTATTGTATAGTTTCATATTCTTAGTCATAAGTTAAATTTAGTAAATTTTATCCCAACTGTGAACTTTAAATGTAATGGTTTATCAGTGTAAATAAATAAATAAATAATTTCTCGCATGCAATGGAACGTCGGCGTCGTAGAGTCGTTTTTCTGATAAGCCAGACACACATCCACACTAAAATTTTCATACTGACTGGACTGAGCCCATGAATCCTAAAAGTGAAGATACACGCTCTAGCTAGGCTAAGAAGTAGGAACAAATCAAGAGTGGTCCAGTTCACTAATTGATTCTTCTCCCGCGTATTCGTTATATTTCGTACTTGTCGACTATAGACATCATTGATCATCCAAACACATTGGAAATCGTATATTGCGCCAATTTTTTTCCACATCTGTATAGAAACTGGAGAACTCAATCACAATTTGGCAAACCAGAATCACTGTTTACATTGCCGAACTAGATAGGTATGACATCTGACTACATACTCATACGAAAAACCATTCAAAACACTGCCCAAGTGGAATGAATGGGACTTGGGAATACTCTATTCCAAGCTGAGATACATGCCACAAGGTCATGCATACAGATGAATCTAGTGGGTATAAAATAAAATATATCTGGATTCTACCTGCCAAAGCTCAATTTACACATCAACAATAGGGTTATTTTAAATTGCTTATTTCTCTACTTGTTCTCTTAAAAATTCCTGATACAGTCTTCCAAATCGCTGCTGTTCCTTTCAATAATTAAAGACTAGTAAGTCCAAGAAAAAAAAACTACAAATCAAATTACGCCAACGCTAACAGTTTTCAATTTGCAGAAAATATGCATGTTGCAGATAATAAGAGTTTATATTCAAATCAGTCGATGCGAGAGACAACTTTATCAGAGGATGTTGAAACAAAACTGCAAAAAATTGATATGCCACTCATTTTCTACTGAAAAAAAAAACTATAATTTCATCTGTTCCGAGCTCAAAAAAAGAACTAGAAGAAGAATTTCCTCTGTATTTGTATATATGTTGTATTGATATTTTTAACAAATGAAATAATCATTGGCAATTACCAAAAGGCAATCGACCGAGGTCCTTCAGCCATTGATATTTTTATTATCATAGTATTCTCAATTCTGAATTGACGCGGCCGATACTTGATGAAAATCCACAATTTAAGTAAACTAAAAAACACACTTCCCTACTATTTTCACAACATTTGGTTTGCAAAACCCAAGACACGTGTTTCGCTATTCTATAGCTTTTTCAAGTGGAAACTTAATCACAACGACAGGTTTGTTATAAATAATAGAAGCAGGTAGTCAGTTGGATATTAGGTAATTAAGTGATTATTGGACGAAATATTATTCAATTTCTAGTAAACAGATTTAAAAGGGGCAAATTATTCAAATTAATCTAGTCATTTAAGAAAACCAGATCTTAAATCTGGCGCCTTAGACCACTCTGCCAAACTGACTAGTGATACAAGCAAATTGTTACGCCGCTGGACATATACAGGGGGTTATAATTAAAACCTTCTGCAACGCCACTGGTCTAATATGGAAAATATTTCCTATAACTAACCTACGACGCTAAGGACGCCTCAAATATAGAATTTCTATACTCGATTAGTCCTTTTTTTGTAAAGTTGCTCGCAAAGTCACAACTTTGATGGGCAGATAGCATCAGTTATTTGAGAAATAACTAAACCGAAGTTATTTGAACGCGAGCGGCTACGTTCAACATCTTCTTTCTAACTACCCGGAGGAACATGGGGTGTTTATCCAGGAAGTACTACCGTTCAGGAGGATTCGAAAAACAAAAATTAAACTTGAAATAATAATGCACTCATGAAATGTTAAGAATGTACATATATATTTAATAAAAATTTGACACACTTATTTCATTCGTTCTATGGACGAATGATATGAAACAATATTCATACAACAAAAAGAGTGTAGCGTATTGGTAGTAACTTTTACAGTTGGCTATAAAACCGAAATAGACTTACTGAACAAAATCTTGACATCAATTGCCACAAACGGCTAGAAATAATTCTCTTTTGAGATCTTTGTAATCTTGAAACTATGGAGATACTTTTACAGACACATGCACATTATAAAGGGTTCGCTTTGCCACAATATAAATACAGAAAAACAAAACATTGGACTCGCCCTGTTTCACATTTATTCACTGCAGTAGGTTTTTAAGCGACAATTAGTTTTGATTTTATTATTATTTCGATTGCTCCTGCGTCAATTGGTTATTTTATTTTATTCGCCCGATATATTAGTATAGCGCGATATGGCTATGGTTTTTCTAAGAGATCATGAACTATGGAGTTGCGGTTTTCCCTTGACTTATCTCGATTCGGAAAGCGGTGACAAAACTAGGTAATTTGTGGAAAACTATACTGTTCACTCGTGTTTTTACTTGGAGCTTCAATACTTGATTTGAAACTTTCATCATTATTGTACGATACTGTGGTTCGATGGACTTCTAAACCTCACTTTTGAGAGAAACATATTACCGGAGGAACGACTATGATACTCGGTTACTGCTAAACACCGAATGAATGTTTTGATATGATAACTCGCGCTTTTATAAGATTTTCAGACCGCGGTATTAGGTGGGTGAATGAGATAAAGAGTTGTTTTGTTGTCGTTTAATTGTTTTTCTTGTCAAAATAAATCATGGTCGTAAAATGGCTTTGTTTTGTTCGTGCATGCATGAATGAATCGCGGGCTGTTATCTTTGCTATTATTGAGTCAATTTTATTTGTCGGTCATAAAATATCGAATTGATAGTGTTTTTCTGTGGTACAATTACATTGAATCCGTTTTTATGATCGCTCTGTGATGTAAACAAGTGGCAATCAATAATCTTGTTTACCATCCTAGATGAGTTATTTATGAATCCGGTGTACAAGTGTTATTCTTGATAATTATTTTTTTAAGTGCATTTAATTGTCTTCCAATAACAACGTATGGTTTAACGAGCGTATGCTTCTCAGTTCTTTCAGTCAAGCATGTGAAACCTATTTGAACTTGTTTTGTAGGGAAGAAAGTTTTTCTGTAATTACAGGGCGTAACAAAATTAAGTGCATATAAAGCCCATGTCTGACGGTCAAACAATTTGATCTAATTTGTTTGATGAGACGTCATTATTGCCTGTTTGATTCAAAGGATTTGAAACGTCAGAAATTCTGGTCACATGATTTGAAAACGTTTGATGTTTGAAATGTTTCATTAGGAATTTAAGATGGAGAAATAAAAACAAAATTTATCATACAGTATTTTGTGCTGTATTAGTAATACGGAGATTCATTTAAAAAAAGAGAGAGATATGGACAAGACAATGACTTCAAAGAAGAAATGTAGGTAGAGGGGTCCTACCTATGATTTTTAAAGACATCAGATTGGATGGAAGAACCCAATAGTTACCGAAATTATTTTAGATGTTTTGCTTTTTATTAAATAAAATCAAGCCATTTATTGAAAAAAGAAATATAAGTATGCGTGAATGTATACCTGCAGAAATGAGGTGGGATCATTGTTTTTCATATACCTAGCCTAGCATGAAAGTTGGAGCTAGACAAAAAAATCCTAGTTATCCCGAATGGCTCTATGTATATATTTTTTATTTCAGATTGACAGTTTGTTTAAGATATCTAGATATCTTGCTACAGGAAACACTTTGAACCAACTTTCCAATTATTATTTGACTTGTTCCTCAGTCCAATCTCCAGCAGACATTTTTTAACTTTAATTTCTTCAATAAGTACTGCCTCAAAGAATAATGATAATATTGTAAACATAACCTAATTTTTTCATCAAACATGTCAAATATTTAGAACAAGTTCTTATTTCAGATGCTATTTGACGCGACGTCATTGATGACAACACAGATCTATAGTTTGATCAAATTGTTTGACCGTGAAACATGGGCTTTAGAGAGTTATTGCAACGTCCGTTCTATAGTTCTTTTAATAAAGTTTCTTTTATTTTGACATATACGCATGCGCATTGTGTCCGACTTTGAGGATATCCTCAATCTAAAATACAAGCATCCTTTACTTCATTTAAATAAAGGCCAAGAACCTCTTATTAAAAGTTTCTTTATTTTGATTTATTTCTGTCATATATCTGTTGCCAGTTGACAATCTAAAGTTTGTTAAGCACTGCTCGTCTATATATTTTCAAAATCAAATAAAGCAGGTTCATTTGGTGGTGGTATATTTTCTACCCCAACAATATTGTGAAGAATTCATTCGTCCAAGTGTCACTTATGCGTCCAACTAACAAACAATAGTGTGATTCTTTTCATAAGTTTATTTTTTTGGTAAAACAATGACTGAAGAAAAGTGGAAAAAAAGATTGAGATTCACATTCGAAGACGATATAATTTTATTACGTGAAGTTGTTTCACATAATTTGACGTACTTGTCAAAATAAAGCTTGAACATAATTATCTTGGAAGAAGTTTGTTGCAATAACACCCTTTCGAAATCGCGTTAGAGTATACTTTAGTAGAGGATCTTTTAAGAAAGTCAGCGCTTATTTGTAAGTTGCAATAACTCTAATAATGATTGTCATACAAAACTTGTGCACAAATTTTGCCCAGACACAAAATAATTTTTCTTATGTTTGCTGTGAGTACTAACATTTTTAAAACATTCTGTTACTCGATCGGCCAGGTTTTCTGCAGCCAGCTTTTAGCCTGTATCTACCAGGGTCATACCATAAGTAGTGCTTGCTTTTAACATTCAATTGATTCCTTCTCGGCAATTTCCTCATATAGCATGCCATAAAATTTATGGTATTGTATACAGTAAAATATCTTCTTTCAAACGAGACTATCAAATAAAAAGGTCGCTATTTAAAAAAATGTTGATGACGTCATAGCGGCCACAATGGAGCTTTACATTTACGAAAAAAAAAATTCAAAACTTATATAGGTCGATTATATTTCATATGAAACGTCCAATTGACTTAGAATGCCATCATATATTTTTATTTCGAAAAGATATTGCGTTTCAAAGTGTACCCGTGACGTCACGTTCATCGAAAACTACCCCTCCATAATCCACGTTCAGAAACACGCATTACTGTTCTCGTCAAAAATATAGCTCACTGCTTGATATACACCATTAATATATAATTGAACACTGTTTATTGATAGACTCATCAACAAAAAAACCCATTTCAACAACGGTTTTCTTTATTTAAAACATTCAAAGTTTCTGAACGGGCCTTCCTTTTGATGAAGAGCGACCATTGGCAACACCGCAAATATTAAAGACAGTTCCCATTAAAATCATATTGACATTTGAGGTTAATGTTTATTTTTATCAACTTATTAATTTCTCAATATCATAAACGATTTGGTGTGTTTATAATGAAACAAGGCTTCGTAAAAGCAGGTACGGAAAATTTGCCAAGGGTGGATTATGAGATTACTCCTTTTATTTATTTTTATGCTTTGTTTATGCAACGTTCCCAAGAACTAAGTGAACTAATAACTAAGGATTCAACACTAGCAAATCAATGAGCGCGTTTATGGAACCCCTAGTACAAGAACTAAGAACCATGACTAGAAAGTTGCCCAACTTTTAACTAAGAACTTTAGTTCTTAGTTAAAACGTTGGTGATTGTTTAGATATAATCAATCATAAATGCATTATACTGTGAATATATATGTAGGCTTTGTCTGTTTGTATTATAATATAAATAAATTCATATTCGGTACCTGTTAGTGTTTCCTTCATGTGATGAGTCAAATATTTATTAAGTTTGAACTACTGAAAATATAATTAATAATTTAGAATGAATAGACTTGAAGTATGTTCATACAAATTTCGTAAATTTTTTGCAAAATTATTTACTTATTTCACACCAATTCTTTGTTGAGGGATACTAATCTATTTTTTACAAATACAGGCTTACATTTTCTATGGTAAAAATTTTCCCTATGGTTACAAAGCTATAAGAAAAAAAATATTTCTGAAGATATTGGCATTCATGAAGAGCAAACTTTGACATAATACTGCACATTCTAGTTATTCAAAGTATTTTTGAATTTCAATCAATCAATATAGAAGAAATTATTCTTATCGACAAAGTTGTTATTCGTCCACCCTATGCTCCAGAAATAAATTGTATTGTGCCTTTTGGAGTAGCAGATATTAAAATTTTTACAGTATTGCATTTTTTCTATTCTGACCAAGTCATGGACAGACGAACAGGATCAGAGGGTTTTTCAATTTCCAGACAATTAATAATTGAATTAACTTTCTTATAGCGAGCTCTGAAAGGGATCGGCAAATTTCTTTCAATTTCAGATATGTCAGGCCAATATATAAACTCTTATAAACAATTTGCCATCATAGGCACAGCTTTTGTGAAAATCTTGTGAACACTTGATTTACTCATATCAAAATCATCAGCCAATCGAGAGTATACATCCCCAACCCGTATCTTTTTTAAACTTATCAGAACATCCATATATTTAATTTACTCAATTTTGGTAATGTATTTCACAATGTGGTAAACATTTTCAGGGAGCCCCAAATAATATTACTCTTCTTTTCTATAAGTGCAACAGATAAGGCTGGCTGCTGTCCTTCGAATATTTTCACAATCAGGATCGGATGAAGACTGACTAGGAATATACTCAGAATTTTTTTTGGTGGTGATATTTTGGTGAATCGGATAATGTACTAGCTTGGCTACTGCTAGGAGAAGAACTATTCGAAACTCTTGAGTAAATATTTCCCATGGATGTAATGTCACTCAACACAGTTTTACTAGCTGAAGGAGTGATGTTTTCATTTGGTTTGGGTTTCTTCATCGTTGGTAGGTCATGTACTTATGATGAAACATTGTCAGACCAATGTCGTTTCAGGTTGATATGTGGACAGACATCTTTCTTGAACATAAATTTGGATCCCGTTGTTCTAGCATATTCCCAATTCATAGTATCTTCTTTCAGCTGGAACCAAAGAACAATATGTTTATAGGACTGGATATAAAATACAGTACTGATCGATTATTTTGCAAACTTGCATTGAGTGAAATTAAAGATCGTTCCTTGATGTACTCACCTGGAAATGTTCTGCACAAAAGCATATATTTCCGCTTTTTACAAAAGTTTGATTCACTTCCACTGGTGTTCAGACAACCGGGCACATAGCACTTTTTAGACATTTTCATGGTTATTAAAATTAGAAAATAATTTCCGAAATTTTTCAATACCAAACATTTATGGCGAGCTTGTTCATTTGCAGCAGTTCAGCAGTTCTCTGCATATCTCGTGTCTCGTATCAGATATATGCAAGAAAAAGAGCTGAAGAGAGACAAACGATTGATAATATTCTATTCCGTGGAGCAAACGAACGAACCTATCAAAGTATCAAATAACAAATGTCATTATGTCACAATTCCATGATTCGCAACTCATACAACGATGCCAAATCAACTTTTAGTGAACGTGACGTCACGAAACCACTATTTTCCGGATTATGGAAAAACTACCCATCAGAAAAATAAAATAAAAAATCCCAAGTGATATTAGCACATATACTTTCTAATTACAGTGTTTTCACATAGTGCATAAAAAGGTCCATTATATGTCAAAACGTGCACGTTCAAATATTAAAATTGACGTGTACAAGCGATTTTCCTCTTCTGGCCCTATAAAGACTTTAGCGAATTTTTTCCAACCTTTACGCGCTCATCTTTATGCATGACCTTGTGGCGCGTATCTCAGCTTGGAATAGAGTATTCCCAAGTCCCATTCATTCCACTTGGGCAGTGTTTTGAATGGTTTTTCGTATGAGTATGTAGTCAGATGTCATACCTATCTAGTTCGGCTATGTAAACAGTGATTCTGGTTTGCCAAATTGTGATTGAGTTCTCCAGTTTCTATAGAGATGTGGAAAAAAATTGGCGCAATATACGATTTCCAATGTGTTTGGATGATGAATGATGTCTATAGTCGACAAGCACAAAATATAACAAATATGCGGGAGAAGAATCAATTAGTGAACTGGACCACTCTTGATTTGTTCCTACTTCTTAGCCTAGCTAGAGCGTGTGTCTTCACTTTTAGGATTCATGGGCTCAGTCCAGTCAGTATGAAAATTTTAGTGTGGATGTGTCTGGCTTATCAGGAAAAAGACTCTACGACGCCGACGTTCCATTGCATGCGAGAAATCATTTATTTATTTATTTACACTGATAAACCATTACATTTAAAGTTGGAACAGAACAGTTTCAGATTCGATTTTTTATAACATATCTGCGATTTTGTTATGTTGGTGGACATAAAACGAGTCTAAAATGGTCATTGAGACATTATGTCAGTCATATTGTAAAAACCTCATCACCTTCAACGAAGGCCAACATAAATAGCGGTGTTCCTCAGGGATCTATACTGGGACCGACACTTTTTCTGCTCTACATAAATGACTTGGCTTTCTTCTTACATATATATATGAACATACTTTACCTATAGCTGTAAGTGAATTTGTAGATCGCCATACGATAAATAAAATAACTTGGCAACTATAGATATTGAAGGAAAATTTACCTTACCCGCGGACGATACTATTTTATGGCAGGGAAAAAGTACGATCTCCATAAAACTATCAGTTCTGATGTAAAAAGAACTCAAGGATTGGTGTGATTAAATTTTTTTATCTTTCAACATCTCAAAAACCAATTTAATATCCTGACATACCTTTAGCTCTAAATAGCTGCGCGATAGAGAACAAAACTTAAACCAAATTTCTGAAAGTATCTATAGATAATAAACTCAAATTTGATGACCACATCGCCGCGCTCAACAAAAAGCTTTCATCAGGGTGTTATGCAGTAAGAGTAACCAACCGCCAATGAATTAGGATCTTCTGCAGCAAAAACCGTTTATTTCTCACTGATAGAATCGCACTTGCGATATGAAATGGGAAGTATGTGCAAAAACTCATTTACAGACGGTTTTTGTTCTTCAAAAAAGAGCAATCAGATATATTTTCAGGTCAAATGACGGGAGTCCTGCAGGCCCTTATTTCTTGAAAATATTTTTTTTACAGTACATGCCATTTTTATAACGGAAATGGTTTGCTTGATAAAAACACATATATCAAAATATCCCTCAATAACTTCAAATTATACCACCCGTCAGACCGGCGAACTCGAACTCCCTAACATCAACTCGTTAAGGATTCAATTGCTTACAATGGCCTCAAGATGTTTAATCGCCTTCCAAATCATGTTAGGAATATTAAAACATGTCAGTTACGGTATAATGAATTACTGAAAAAAGAAAGGAACAAACACTTTGAGATGAGGTTAGAAACCTCAAGGAACAAATCGCGAAAGTCATGGCAAATAATTAATGAACTCACAACAAATAAAAATAACAGCTACACCCTACCGCATTTCAAAGACACAGATAAGGGAGTCAACCAATTCAATGAATTCTTTAACCAGAAAGTAACTATGCTCATTTCTGAGAAACTACCAGAAACAAAAAATATATTTGTGACACCTTTCAATGAAGACAAGTTATTGTTTGTGCCAATTACTAATGACTCACTACATAAAATGGAGAGCAAAAAAAGTTCGGGATATGATGAAGAGTCAATATATATATATATATTAAAAAAATGTTTTGTCTATGTAATAACACCTCTTGTACACATAATCAACACATCACATCAGCAAGGATACTTTCCCATGAATATCAAATTTGCATTAGTACAATCTTGTTTCAAAAACGGAGATCCAGAGTCATTTGAAAATTATAGACCACTCAGTCTACTCAGCTCTTTCTCTAAATTCTTTGAACTGACTGTATATGAGCAAGTTGTTAATTTTTTTAATTGCCATAACCTCTTCAAGTCAACATGGCTTTTTAGGAGGTAAAACCATTAAAACTGCTTTATTTGAATTAACTGATAATATTTATAAAAGCCTTGATAATGGTAATATAGCTTGCGGTATTTTCCTAGATCTTTCTACTGCATTGACTTCTCTATCCTTCTAAAGAAACTTCACCATTATGGAATCAGAAGTATTGAACTTGTAACAAGTTAATTACGTGATTGAATGCCCAGGCTATTCAGTGAAGAGCGGTGTGGAGTTCTTTGGACCGCCTTGCTAGTTTCAAATTTATTTGTTTCAAGCAAAGGATACAAATTCAAACTTCCTAGCCAATAATAATTGCAAATCAAATAATGTTTCCTTCTGTAAATCAGTACAACAATAAAACAAATACGAAATTTATACTAGTCTATCAACAAAGAATATGTACAAAAGTTTCTGCTGTATAACAATTGAGTTTCCTTTATGTGCTCATACAATTCCAAAGAATATTGTATAATGTTGCTGAACCTGTCGGTTTTATCGACGACAATGTACCTCTCAATCAGGACGTACCAATGGCTGCTGGGTGACCAATCAGGTTGAACAAATAAACTTCAACTTCTTATCCGTGGAATGATTGTTTCAGTAATACGACATGAAAAACAATATTGTTGGTGTCAGAATTGTTTTTACTAAATGATTCAATTTCTTGGAATTTCTCAATACACTCTTCAACGCATGGTTGTTACAGTTGAGTATAATCTCAATAAGAGATTGTTGCTCAAAATTATTCGATAATGCAAATCAGCCTGTGCTGAGATTTGTCATTAATATTCAATACTGAAATTGAAGAATCAAGATTAAATTTTGACATAGACAAAAATTAATCTTTGCTCTATATAAAAAAAAGGATGTTCTGATCTCGATCAGCCAAGACTATGTTTTACAAAACAAATAAAAATCAGCATTCAGCACAATGAAGAATTTTTTATCCAAAAATGACTTCAATTGCACTAAGATTTAAAGTGTATAAGGATTATTTTGACCAATCGTCAAATACTTCTTCATAAAGTTTTCTGTATGATGAAAGAATATTCCAAACTCCAAAGATTAAATATATATATATATATATATATATATATATATATATATATATATATGTATATAGTATTCAACTATATCACATACTTCTTGTGATCGACACCAAAAATATATCCAAATGCAGTGTAAGTGATATCATAATATTTGAGAAACCCTCTTTTAACCCCAATGTACCCTTGTCAGAGAAAACCAATGAAAGCAGATGAGACTGAACAATTCGATAATATTACATGTGATATTTATAATTCCACCTGAACTCATTTGAAAAATAAATATGGTACTGTAAATAACTAATTGCTGTTTAATGACCAAGGATTGTCGATGAATCAAGATAACGATTATGAAGAAATATTCCACGTTCTCGTGAGACAATATTTCTACATGACATATTTAAATGGTCAAAAATATTCCTACATACCTCGATATCACACTATAATTCACTGCTTTGAAATCACTTTCGCAGAAGAAAGGAAGATGCTCTAATTCATTAGTTGTTTAAACATGAATAAATTTTATATCTTCACATAATGGCTGTCGAGCTGAGAGCACACGATCTCCCGATCAAAGATAGAGAGCTAAGGGCCGAGAAAGGCTCTTCGCTTTCTTAAAACCCAAATAGTTAACTCCTCCTATGTGCTCGCCTTCTCTCAACTCTAATGACTGTTCGCCGTTAGATGGCGCTAAGATTTGCAATAGTGATTCTTAGATTGGAATTGATAAGATAGTTATTTTGTATCTCTGAGCATATCAATAAGAAATGTAACAGATAAATCGTTACAAACTAAACTGGTTTGAATCTTATATTATTGGGCGAACGCATGCACTTTGAATCAGAGACCAGAAAACGGGACAGAAGGTGCAATCGAAGGCTCTGGATGTCAATCTGGGGGTACCACAAGGAAGCGTTTTAGGCCCATTCCTTTTCATGTCTATTTCAATGACTTTACTATGCTTGCCGAACATAATGAATTATGCCGATGATAGCACATTATTGCTCATGGCATCAGCCTTTCCAGAAATAACACGAATGGGATGCTCAATAATGGAAAAAGTCTAGGAATGGTTCAGGAACTCTAGACTTATCTTAAACCCTGGCAAAACCAGTGCTGTCATGTTCAAAACAAATCAATCATGAAGACATCTGTTTTTCAAGCCACATCAAATTTATATATAGAAGTTCAGGTAGCAGGTGCTCCCATCAGCTGCTCTACAAAAGTTATCTAGATTTGGATGGAAATTCTCAACTTTCAATTTTCATTTTTCGCGAGTGGTCCAGTCAAACCATATCCAACATGTGGTTATAATTATACCTCAAGTTTGATAAATAGTTAATTAGATATGAACGAAAATTGCATTCAATTAATCCTATTTGTGTTATAAAAACAACGAACAAAAACCGATTATTCTAAAGGAAAGAGTGCAAAAAATAGTGAACTTCTTGCCTGACAAAGTGTGATAGTGCCCGGTTCTAATAGTCCAAGGAAATTAGGTCAAGTGAAGTGAAAATAAACATGTCAAACTTTAAGTGCTGCAAATCTAAAGAGTGTTCAAATCTATACTGCATTAAATGTTTGAATGTGTTTCACCCCAGCTGCATGGACAGGAAAAAACATGTGATAAAGATGGATGGAAATAAAATAATATGTTCAAAGGAGTGTCACACAAGAAAGAATAGCGAAGAGGAATATTCGGATGTCCTTGAAAAGACTGTAAAAGATCTGAAGAAAACATTAGAAGAAAAAAATATACAATTGGATAACACTGGAAAATTTTGTGAAGAAAAAATCAATGATCTGTCACAGGAAATGATTAAAATGGCTACAGAAAATAAAGAAAAGGATAATTACATTCAAAGACTGAAAAGAGCATCAGTTGAAAAAAAAGGGAAAAAATAATGAATAAAACAAATTTCACAGAGGAAGGGAATTAAAAAAATGGAAAAAACAAAAGTAAACGAAAGGAAAACGTCGAACTTAGTGAATCAACAAAAATTTAGAAATAACAATTGATAATTTGAATCAAACTAATAATGGAACACGAGATTTCGAAAATGAGGCGGTTGAAACTGACCAATTTTTAAATGAGAATCTAAAAGTACAGAGAGCTTACATGGTTAAATTGGAAAAAGAAACGCTAATGATAAAAGAACAAAACAAAGATCTAATGGATAAGTTAAAAGAAGCTGAAAGACAAAAAACCAAACTTGAAGTAGACTTTCAAGAACTAAAAGAAATTATGCATTCCATGGTAACTTCCATTCGAACTCTTGAGCAAGAAAATTCTAAGCTACTGCATGATCTTGAAAAGTTGAGAAAGGATAATGAACATTTTGGTTGTGCAGAGTTTTCCTTTGATAAATCACTTGACTTCAAACTATTAGCTAAAACATGTGAAACAGGAAAAAATGGACACCCTCGCAAGCATTTGAAATATACAGAAAATCTGGAGTGTCAACCTCGACAGAAATCAGTTGTCCTTGTTTTTGCCAATAGGTGGGATAATCTTATTAAGCCAATGTTAAACCAAAAAGATGATAATGTCTCAATTTTATCAATTTGCAAACCACACTGTCCTGATGACATATTACTTGAAAGTACGATAGAAATTGGCAGAAAATTATCGAAAAATGACGTTCTAATATTTTGGCCAAGAAACATCAGCTATAAAATGATCGACACACTTTCAACCAAACTAATGAATACAAATATTCTGCTAATATCACGACCATTTCTCTTCAAATCAAAGAATATGAACCAAACAATTTATGAATATAACCTTGACATTCGGAAATATCTTCATTACAAACATTTAACGAATGTCTCTTGCTTTGAATGCAATAACATACTGCGAAAATCAAACTTCTGCAGAAATGGAACACATATCAACAACATAGGTAAATGGGCTATTGCAAAATCAATTTTGGAATTCATCAAGGGGAATTGCAGTAACAAACTTTCTCCACAATCTCTGAAACCTGTGGATTTGAGGATTGATGAGTCAAAGGTCCCAGATGAAATTCCCACTAGAAATCTTCCATTGGAGGGATATTTTCAAGAATCTTTTTTAGGAAATACACAAATGACCCCACACTCACAATCTCAGAAACCAGTGGATTTGAGGATTGATGAGTCAAACGACCCATATGAAATATCCATTGGAAATCTACCATTGGAGGGATATCTTCAAAAATATTTTTTAGGAAATCCACTAATGACCTCACGGTCATGCTACTAAATATTCAATCAATCAGAAACAAAACAGACGACCTAAATTTATTCTTGGATACCTGTGAATACCCGGACATTCTTCTGTTAACAGAACACTGGCTAAAACCAAATGAACCTTTAGTCTTACCACATTATATCTTAATTTCTAAATACTGTAGAAGTGAGTATACTCATGGTGGTACCCTAATACTCATTCATGAAGATATATTAAATAACAATCACTTTTCAAATTTCGAAAATTACAACGATCTACTGATTGAGAAAGTATTCGAATTTTCAATAGTTTTTAACCATGAAACAAAGATTTATATTATATGCATATATAGATCTCCCACCACCAACAGTGAACACTTTTTAAACATGCTAGAAACACTTTTATCTCGATTCCCGTTCAATGCTTCAATTCTTTCAACAGGTGATTTCAATATTGATTATTTAAATAGCACATTGCACTCTAAAATATCATTAGATAACTTACTTAACTCTTTCAACTTGAAAATGCATGTTGAAACACCGACTCGTAATTGCAAGTATTCATCTAGCCCTTCTTGATTATGTCTGCACAAACCTCCATGAGGAAGTAATAAGCTGTAAAGTAGTAAATGCTGGAATTTCCGACCATGATGCAGTAATATTTAAATGTTCCTTAAATATAACCAGGAAATCTCTGACGCAAAAGACACATGGTAGAATTTACAGTAGAACAAACTTTCAAAGGTTTTCTCGTTTGTGTACTGATTCCAACTGGGATTATGTATTGGCAACCGAGGAACCACTTGACAACTTTCACACTCAATTGCGGCTCCTGTTTAACAAAGCATTTCCTCTACAGTACATCAAGGTTAAACGGAGGAAATCCTGGATTACCAAAGGCACTAAAATCGCGTCTAAAAACATGAGATGCCTTCATTACATCAAAAAATATTTCATGGAAAATGTTTACTTTATTAATTACTATAACATTTATAGAAATACTTACAGGAAAATCATTAAAGTTGCCAAAAGAAATAATTTTAGCCAGCGAATAGTGAATGCCAATAACAAGCAGAAAGAAACCTGGAAAATAGTAAACGAATTGAAAGGCAAGAACAATATTGCCCCCACCAAAAGTGAATTAAAGCCTGAAGAATTAAATACCTTTTACTGTTCCATAGCCAACAAACTAACTGAGCAAATAACACCTGAAACACAACCTCTTCAATACCTGAAGCATATCGCTATAGCAAATTCGTTTAGTTACCTACCAACCTCTGCCCAAATGAAATAAAAGAAATTCTTTCTGAATTGAAAAATAAAAACTCATCAGGTTGGGATGATATTTCATTAAAAATATTTTTGAAATTACCTTCAAGGCATTAGATATTTTGGCGGAATCTATCAATACAGCAGTATTGAACGGAAATTTTCCATCTTATTTGAAAGTTGCTGAGGTCATTCCATTGTTCAAGGGAGGTGATCCTAATTTACCAGCAAATTTCAGACCTATTTCATTACTACCAACTTTGGCAAAAATGTTTGAAAAATTAATAAAAAAAAAAGATTCTGAACTTTCTAGAAATGAATAAAATTCTTCATTCCAAACAGTTCGGTTTTCGGACCTCAAATAGCACAAACGATGAAATGTTTGCCCTTCTTGATGAACTCTACCTTCAATTGAACAATGGTCAAGTTGCAGCAACAGTATTCTGCGACTTGTCGAAGGCATTCGATTGCGTAAATCACAAAATTCTACTGCAAAAACTCGAAATTTATGGGATTAGGGGGAACATTTTAAAATGGTTCGAACCGTACCTATCTGGTCGGGTACAGATGGTAACTTTCAATAGTAGTAAGTCTGTTGGAATGGAAGTAAAATGCGGAGTCCCTCAAGGGTATGGGCTCGGCCCATTACTCTTTTTAATATATATAAACGATTTGGCCGAGTTATCAATTCAGGGAAAGTTCACTATTTTTGCGGATGATACGTCTATACTGTGGCATAATAACAACATGCTTACTTTACAAAACAATATAGAAAATGATCTAAAAGTAGTCAAAAGCTGGTGTGATGCAAATCTATTAACTTTCAATGTCTCGAAAACAAATCTCCTAACATTTAAATGTAATATAGACCAAGTCTCTCTAAATGGACAAATTGTTAACTCAAAGCAAGAGAATAAATTTTTAGGACTATATATTGATAACAGATTAAAATTTGAAAATCACATTAACAGATTATCCAAAAAACTGTCCTTAAGTTGCTATGCGATAAGAGCGGTTTCCAAGACTCTCGACATTCAGTCAGCAAGAAATACATACTTTGCACTGTGTGAGTCTCACTTGCGTTATGTAATATGTTTCTGGGGTGCAAGCTCCGAGTATTTAACAAATGCTGTATTTAAAATACAAAAAAGGGCTCTCAGACTTGTATCTCGAGCAGGAGTGCGAGATTCGTGTAGACCGCTTTTT
The DNA here is from genome assembly GCA_018342105.1 of Gonioctena quinquepunctata. Classification (NCBI taxonomy): domain Eukaryota; kingdom Metazoa; phylum Arthropoda; class Insecta; order Coleoptera; family Chrysomelidae; genus Gonioctena; species Gonioctena quinquepunctata. Next base: position 309,221 of record JAFIRS010001466.1, on the reverse strand, counting down.
ATATCACAAGGAATTTTGCCATTAGCCTGCCTTTTCATTCTGGAAACTGTCAGCTTGCTGCACAAAAAACACAAGGATACCATTATGTCAGAGTCCAACCACGTGACTCGCCTTTCGCATAATATCACTCTTCCTATCCCCTCGACAACACAAATTAAAAACTCTATTCATTACAATGGAAAGAAGCTATTCAATCACCTTCCTCTTTCCATCAGAAAAATAAATGGAAACGAAAAGTTTCATAAAGAGGTGAAAGTACTACTGCTTCGGAAGGCCTATTACAATTTAAACGAATTCCTCACTGACAGCTTCACAGCTTATTCATAAATTTTCCTTGAATTTTCTTGATTTTTAGGGTATTTCATTGCATTATATTGTATTTATTGCCTTCAAAATCTATTTTGTGGTTCTGCTTTGCAGATTTTATATGCATATATGTTATTTTATACTATGATTTAAATGTAGCCTTAAGTAGCTCATTCGACTGGACTTATGTTCTCTGAAAATAAATAATTTCTTTTTTATATATAAAACGCATGTATTGTTTTTGCATTTTGTTTTTAAATTGTTATTTTTAAATTTTATAATGTGATGAGTTAGTACTACCTTATTTGTTTGTATGTATCTTATGCTATGTCTTAGTTTTAGGTAAGCTTTGTCGACACAATTAATGTTCTATGACAATAAAGCATTTCTGATTCTGATATGTCTAGGAATCACAATTGATGAAACATTGAAATTTTCATAGCACATTGACTATCTTCCCAAAAAACTAAGCCAGACATGTTTCGGGCTAAGAATTCTGAACAAAAATGCAAATAACTCAATTGCTAGAACTTTTTACTTTGCAAATTTCTACTCGAGAGCCAGATATGGTATTATTTTATGGGGAGGCGCCAGCAGCGCCAATACTATTTTCATAATCCAAAAAAGGGCCATACGAATACTAAAAAATTTGCCTTTCAAAGAATCCTGCAAAGGCCACTTCATATCAATGGAATTCCTCACTATACCTGCTTTATACATCTATTAATGCATCAAATTTATTTTTCACAACAGACATTACTTCAATAAATATGAAATATCACATCCATACCACACCAGACATACCACAAACCTCAATGTACCATCTCATCGTCTGTCACACCTAGAAAGAGGAACCATATATTATTCTATAAAATTTTATAATCACTTACCTGCAGATATCAAATCAAAACAAAATATTTAAGCAGGGGAAAAACCTCTATTAAAACTACAGATTGAATTGGAACCATACAATGTTGAGGAATACATCAATCGAATAATTTTAACTCATTTTTTCTTTTCTTTTTGTTTTGTTTGGGTTTCTTCTTCTGACTGGCTGTTACATATTTTCCTATGTAATACGTACAATCAATTTATTATTATCATTATTAGTGAGCCCACTCTTTTCAGAAAGGCTACTAGAGACCTTTTTGGTGAAAGACCCTAGTATAGCTTGCAAGAGTTTTACGAAGACTTTTTAAAATTATTTCTATATTCTATCAAACTTTGATATCTACTTAGTCATTTTGAGATGAATTTTATAATTGTACTGGTAGTGTTTTATATTTTGTAATTTGCTCATAGGTTTTTTATACATCTAGATACATAAATAATGAGTTTCTGCACAGTGGGATATATATATATATATATATATATATACAAAACTAAGGATGTTGGGGTAAGCAGCAATGAAAAAGTAAAATCTTTAAGGTTTATCCAAGCTTTCGGAAATGTTTATTTCCATCATCAGGGAGAAACTTTGTTGAGGTTGATTTCAATGATGTTAAACATATTCATCTAACATAGTGATACAAAAGGAAAAAAAACCTAAATATTTTAATGTCCATATTTTTTCTTTGTAGCCCTCGAAAAAGCAAATAAAGATTTGCAAAAGCTCGGGTAGCAAAAAAGAGTGTACCTTCTTCAAGATCGAATCCCCGATAGATACTCATTCTATATATTTATATATATGGTTAAGTAGTGAAAAAGTTCTAAGTTTGTATGTGTTATATTGAAACAAGAACAGATTTATATTGTTATATTCTCTGCATTTATCAACAAGGAATTATTTTAATTGATAATTGGGTTGGGATGAAAGGGATAATCATGCTCAACAAATTCCTTCAAACTCATCCCAGGAGTCCTTGAATATTTTTACATGTATTCAATCCTGCATGTTATAGTGTATGAAGAAACCTGAGGTTGAATTTCCTATGGAATAAGAGTAATTAGTTCTATATGTCTATTAAATGTATGGGTTGATTTTGGGTGGCACCATTTCCCAATTATCTCTGCTCAACATAGGAATACTCTCTTTGAAAAGATAAATGGTTCTTCGAAAGAAATATATACTCTGGGCACTCTCTGGAGAAATTGTCATATAATTTACATTTCCAAAGTTACTTTGATATGAATCTTCCAGTGCCTATTTAATTGACTCTTCAATAATGAGGAATAAATGTGTATGAAAAGATTTTTTCCTTGAAATTTTCCATGTCTTGGAAAACTAACGTGTGTATAATTAACAAATATGACGAAATATCTTTTTTCGCAGGATTCCTCATATTCTATCAAGAATAATTTTCAAGGGACGATTTTGAATGAGTTATGCATTGAATGGTTTTTATTCTGTGCATGAAATGTCTTATGTTTTAGCAAGCTTTCATTGAAACTAAAAAACTTTGAACAAATTTTACACTGAAATGGTTTTTTCCCTTTATGAACTCTCTCGCATGTGTCTTGAGATGATCCTTCCGGATGAACGATTTTGAACAAATTTTGCACTGAAATGGTTTTTCTTTCGCATGAATTATTCTGTGTCTTGAGATTATCCTTCCGTTGAAGATTTTGGACAAATTTTGCATAAATTTTTTTTTCTATAATTCTCGGTGTCTTGAGATGTCTTTCGATTGAACGATTTTGTTTTTTTTTGCATTGAAATGGTTTTTCTCTTGTATGAATTCTTTCGTGCCACGATATATTTTGTTTCGTAGTAAATGACTTCAAACAAGATTTACACTTGAACGGTTTGTCTTCTGTATGAGTTTTCCCAAATGTTTCCTGCTTAAATTTACTAGAAGAATATTTAAATTGACGGGGTTTCTTCTCTGAATGAATCTTCTGACCATTCTTTGATTTATTAGTGATTGAAGGTTTTCTCCTGACTGTTGTTCTTTTTTGTTGTCCTGCTCTTCAATGGTGGTATTTTGTTGAAGGGAATCTGCAGAAAGAAATTAGTTAAAATTCGAGTCTATTTTGTTCAATACAATCTTCGAGGGGAAAACAACTACCTAAAATATGTACACCATAATTAAATATCTAAAAATGAACAATATTAAAAATATACTGAAAAAACATAGACTAAAGAAATATTTAAAATATATTTAGGATAAATATAGTATTTAATGTACTGAAAATGTTTTTGAATAATTAAAGTATACTGAAGGTATTTAAAGTACTAGAGATGTATTAAAAATAATAAAAATATACTGAGGGTATTGAAAATACTGGAAATGTACTTTGGTTTCAAATGTAATGAAAATAAATGGAACATAGTGAATATAATACGTGGGGTAATTAAGGTAATAAAAACGTGATGGAACTATTGAACTAAAGGAATCAACGATGTTGGTATAATTTACTGTGTTTTTTACAAAATTACCTAAAGTGTATATCTGTTGGTTAGGAATTAAAATCAAAGTTTTCAAGTTATTGGGACATATTATATTTCATTCAAAAATCCTTAATTTGAGGACCAGGGAAAATAACTGAACAATAAAAAGTATTCCAAATAAAATATTTATTAATAAATAAAATACATAATTTTCAATAATGTAATAAATTAAGCTTTACATGTCAAACTAAAAACAAAAGGTATGCTGATAAAACATAAGGTTAACTCTAGGAACAATCAAACAGAAAAAATAACTTATTTCACTTTAAACTTAAAATTAATAATGTATACATTTTTGGTAATACCCCCAAAAATTTTTTAGGAATAAATTTATATCGTTAATTATAAACATATTGACCTCAAAAAACTATTTATTTTTATTAGTAAATTATATTGTTGGGATTATTAATATTAAATTAAATTACTCAATACCAAATTAAAATTTTATTTTATTTATTGCAAATAAATGGCACTTGAACAAATATTTATTAACTATAAACCCTATCTTTTTTTTTCAGTGTACAAATGAATATAAACCTATATTATCAACAAAACCATATTATAATGAAAAAAACTTTTTAACAAAAAAATAAACCGACGAAAAAATCAACTGAAAAGAAAAAAATAAAATAAACCTTCTTAGTCTAAATGATAATTGAGCTCCTAAACTAATGTAAGTAACTGATTTTGAGTCGGCGCCAAACAAACAATTATCGAAGATCATTATCTATGAAAGAAGTCATCAAAACGCAGCCGTGCATCTCGCTGCCATCATTTTACGCTTCACCTAATTCAATTGCTAGTTTGTTTGGCGCCGACTCAAAATCAGTTACATTAGTTTAGGAAAACGCAGCCGTGCATTTCGCCTACTCAATCATTTAGACTAAGAAGGTTATTTTATTTTGCTTTTCAGTTGATTTTCGTCGGTTTAATTTTGTTAAAAGTTTATTTTTATTTTCAGTTTCGTATTTCGTCGGTTTAATTTTTTGTTAAAAAGTTTTTATTTTTCAATTTTTTGTGGCTAAAATCTACCAATTACTACCTACTTGTTATTTGATTACTTCCAAAATACTTACTTACCCACCTTACTTCAACTATTACCAGTTAAATAATATGATTATCTACTTTTACTATTTGTTGTAATATAAATTATTTTCGTTGTTCTGGTTAGTTTATTTCATCACTTTGTATATCATTCCATCCTCTCATAAAACATACTGATTTTGACGGAACAAGAATAATGTCAGTAGCGATCTGTCATTGTCAACTACGTATGTGTGTGCTAATGTTCACTAGTGAAAAATCAATTATCCCCTATTTTTCTACCCGTAAGGGTGGCTAATTCCTTCCGAAATCCAAATATAAGGTATACCCTATCTATTAAAAAAAGAATCATCCAAATCGAAGAACCCAGTACAAAGTTATGCCTGATAGAATCGGTTAACGGACCAGAATTCAGAGGGTGAGTGATCAATATCCTTCATTTCGCTACCCTTAGGGATTTCATCTTTTAAATTCAAATGGGACCAAAGTCGAAGTACACCCTATCCACTGAAAAAAGAATTATCGGAATCGGACGACTCAGTAAAAAGTTATGCGTGATCATACATAAAAAAATATGATGGAAAAACATAAAATATACGGGTCGAATAGAGAATCTCCTCCTTTTTGGTTTCGTCGGTTAAAAACCGCAAAGATTTATTTATTTACGGATACACCATTACATTTTAATCTAAATATATTCGAGGACTGTAATATTTAAACTGTGAATGATATTTTGGTAATGAAACAATATTAAAACTTGGGAATACTGACAAATATTGAAATATTTTAAATATATTGCAGATATTTTGATAGTGAAAATAATAGTTGTTTCCCCCTTGGCAATCTTCATATGAGAAATAATCCAGAACTTTACTTATTGTTTTTTTGCCTAATCCAGGCTGGCCGAGATTGTAGAAAATATATACTTCTAGTGTTTTTTTTGCAATTCTTGTAGGTATCTTTCTGGTTCTGGTTTTTTTTTAAATATGATTTGCAAAAAAGTATGGTACATTCAGTATATGTAAATCTCCTCTTGAAAATAATAAACTCCTTCATTGAAAACTCAATTTCAAATATACATGAGCACGGTGAAGCTAAATTATTTGGAGATGACACATTAAATCAACATTTCTAGAATTTTCAATGAACAGAAAGACAAATATTCACAATCTTTCACATATTAAATACATTTTATTTTTAAAGTGTATGTATGATTCCTTTCATTTTAAAAATAGTTGAAATAAGAGAATCTATAGACTACGTCAATTTTAAATAAAAGTCGAAGCACTTCCTACGTTTGAAAAAACGGTTCCATACACTATTTTAAATACATTCTGTTGTGGCAAGGTGTCCACCCCACCTAATCTTGACACAATTCAAAATACTGGACAAGACATGGAAATGTTATCAGAAAATTATAAATAACTAAACAAACTAACTTTTGATTTATAGACTCATTATCCGCAATCCGAGATCACATATCACTTCCCTACATTTGCAAAAATACACTTTTAACAAATCTAAGGAATTAAATCTACCACAAAACACCCATAAACTATACAATATCAAAGTTAAAGAAATTTCAAGTCGCCAAACCTGGAATTTGATCATAGAATAAAAAAATGCAGAAACTGCTTGAAACCTATTTGTTCAAACACTCAAAGATACTATAAAGGCTAGTACACAAATAATTCCAACGATGACTAAACATAGGAAAATTAAACCCTGGATAACTTTCGGTATTATTAACTCAATAAAATACAGAGATTTCTTGACATGTTTTTTGGGTAACCTTCCACAGTCTGAAAATGAAAATATAATCAGGAAAATCTATACATATCCTCATATCCAATGGCGATCATACGATTGAATGGAATAGGACAAAAATCTTGATGAAAGAACCACATCAAGAGAGGAGAAAATTGAAAGAAATGGCCTGTATTCTTCTTTCCAATAACAACTGCTTTTCAACAAATTCTGTTGAAATGGACCATACATGGTTATCTCTACTCAGAGAGGAAGTGAGATATGGTAGAATGCTAATAAACTGATCTGAACAACACTCCATATATCAAATGAGCAATACGTCACTCTCAAACTTTTTTGTCAGATCTCAATTGACATCCGTCAGTTGAAAAAGCGAAAAAGACTCTACAAGAAAAAATCCATATATTCAAACAATTAAAGGAGATTTAGAAGATTTTGAGAACGGGGGCAGATATAGTCAATCAAAAACTATCTAAATTTTAATTTTTACTATTTTTTATAGGCATATTCAGGGAACGAAAAGTTACTGACAAACCGAATCATTTTTCTATAGGAAATATAATTTGGTGAACGCAGTAACTTATCGGGGTGAACTAATTAGTTTGCCCTTTCTACACTTGTATAGATTTTCCTGATTATATTTTCATTTTCAGACTGTGGAAGGTTACCCAAAAAACATGTCAAGAAACGTTGTTCCTCCTCAAAAAACCACATTCATTCAATAAAAACACAGAGACAAAAAAAAAGGTATGCAACAGTACAGCCATGATCTTTATACGGAGTACAAAATCTACAGAAACCACTTAAACAAAATCATAGTTGCAGCCAAAAATAATTACTATAGACAAAAAGTTCAGGATAATCTAAACAACTTGAAGGGTTTATATAAAATAATAGCCAATGCTACTAATGAAAACAAATAACGATAATAATTTTGAGGTCTATGATGAGTCAAATCTACCTTTCAAAGATGATAAGGAAATGGCCAACTATTGCAATAACTTCTTCATAAATATAGGACATAATATGTCCGCTAAAATATCAGAACCCTCCCTGACTTTAAAATATCTTACCCTTACATTAAAAACTCCACTTTTCTCAAACCAGCTAACGATAAAGAAATTCTCGAACATATAAAATCGCTAAAAAGCAACATTGCTCCAGGTGAAGATAAAATCAGCACAACATTTCTGAAAGACCACCATGAGTATTTAATAAAACCAATCACACATATTATCGATCTAATCTTCAACACTGGAATTTACAAGAATGGATCCAAAACTAACTTCTTGAACTATAGGCCTATAAGCCTAATTGATACTATAGCCAAGATATTTGAAAAATGCCTAAAAGTAAGACTATCCGAATTTCTATAAAAAAATAAAATTTTAAGCAGTAGACAGGTTGGCTTTCGGGAGGGTGACAGCATATGTGATGCAATGTTCGACTTAGTCAGCAATATCAAAAGGCAGTTGGAATCAAATCAGAATATTGCTATATTTCTAGACATAGCGAAGGCCTTTGACACAGTGTCTCACACACAACTACTTGATGCTCTCGAATATTATGGTGTGAGAGGTGCTGCGTTAACGGTCTTCGAAAGCTACCTTAACAAAAGAACCCAATTTTTTTGAGTAAAAAATGAACTCAGTGAATCCCTAACAGTAACGATGGGAATCCCACAAGGCACTGTATTAGGCCCAGTCCTCTTAATTTTCTACATAAACTCCCTATTGTCCATGGAAAAATTGAGCTTAATAATCTCATACGCAGATGACACCGTTTTACTCTTTGAAGGATTAAATTGGGACGAAGTGAAACAAAAGGCAATCAGTGGTATAGGAGGGGTCGTCAATTGGCTTAAGTCTAGCAAATTACCACTAAATATTAAGAAAACGACATTTATAGCATTCTCAATCACCAACTTCATCAGATATGACTTCCAAGAAATAACTTCTAACTACATAAACGGTTCAACAAACAAAGAGTACAAAGTACCTTGGATTGACTATTGATAGGCATCTAAGTTGGGATGATCACGTTTCGGAATTAACAAAAAAAATTAGAACACTTGTTTATACATTTTACATTATGCCCGGCTTTCTCAACAAAAAAACTCTTAGCAATGTATACAAATCACTGGTCGGATCAATCATCAGCTATGGAATCATAATCTGTGGCGGTGCATATAACAATACCATAAATCAAAGTCGCACAAAATCATATTGTAAAAGTAATTCATCTCAAAAATAAAATTATGTTCAACTAGCTCGCTTTATAATGAAAAGATTTCAATATAAGATTTCGCTAATTGTAATTTCATATACAAAAAAAGGAACTTGACAAAGACAGTTGATCATTCATATCAAACCAGAAATAAGACGAGAAATAATGCAATTGTGCCATTTGTGACAAAAGAAGCCAGTAGAAAATTTCCAAATATTATAGCTTCTAAAATCAATAACTATCTACCGGAGGACTTGAGGAATGCTCGAAGCCCCTAAATTTTTACTAGAAAATGTAAGCACTTTATCTATACAAACTACCAAACACTTATAACATGTATTGAGACTCTCCTTAGTCATCTAAGCATTTATAACACACAAATATGAAAGATATTACCTCTGTATTACTTCTGTACAACCAATTGCTTCAGTAATACCAATTACTTATTCATTTATTTTTCTTTCTGTGAGACACTCAGTGCACATACAGGTAGTCTGTGCCTAGCTGCACTCAATTAATAAACCATCTCATTGTATATACCTATGTAACAATGTACTGTCTAATATTATTATTATTAAACTATATTATCAATTTGAATTAAAAAAAAATATCAGTGATTTAAAGATTTACTGTCATTACTAGAAATGATTTATTAAATGAAAACCATCTTACCTATTGAAAGTTCATGAGGATTGCTTGGTTCCATTTTTGTTCCCATTGATATATCATCAGCAGCGTTCAAATAAGACTTGTTTGTACTTTTTCCAGTGGATTTTTCCTCCAATATTTCAGGTTTGAGTTCTTCATAAACGATATCAATGTCATCCTCAGTTTTTAGTGTTTCCGATGTCAACCCAGCATAATTTGTCATGAAATCCTCAGAGGTATCAGGGTCATCTAGATTTTCACTGTTTATTTTAAGCTCCTTATTAAACTGGTTGTGTTCTGGGCTTTTTTGTTCATCAACAATAGCACCCTCTGAAATTATCTGTGATTTAAAGATTTACTGTCATCACTAGAAATGATTTATTAAATGAAAACCATCTTACCTATTGAAAGTTCATGAGGATTGCTTGGTTCCATTTTTGTTCCCATTGATATATCATCAGCAGCGTTCAAATAAGACTTGTTTGTACTTTTTCCAGTTGATTTTTTCTCCAATATTTCAGGTTTGAGTACTTCATAAACAATATCAATGTCATCCTCAGTTTTTTGTGTTTCCGATGTCCCAGCATAATTTGTCAATAAATCCTCACTGTTTATTTTAAGCTCCTTATTAAACTGGTTGTTTTCTGGGCTTTTTTGTTCATAAACAATTCCACACTCTGAACCATCCACATCTGAAATTCAAGTGATGATATTGAAACAGCAAAAATTTCACGAAACATGCCAGCTGTTAAAATCAATATAAATTTTGATCCGTAGATGGAGCATGATAAAAAGTGCGACTATGAATGTTGCCTTTTTTATGAAACCTGGAAAATGCACTCCAAACCCAAACAAAACCACATTCATTCCTTTTACAATGAGTGTATTAAACTCCCCAAATCCTTTGGCAAAACACTATGTTGAATACTTAGGGCTATCCTTAGGTAAAAAACATGCAGAAGAGCTTTTGGCAAAACATGGGGACTGAAACTGAAAGCCATGCATTGGCTATACACCATAATTATAAGACCCAGAATCACAAATGGCTCAATTTTGCGGTGGCCAAAAAAAACAGAGACAGGCAAGAAACAACCTTGAGAAAATCCAGAGGCTTGCTTGTCTATGAATTATAAGTGCTATGCCAACCGCTGATATGGAAATCACACACCTTCCATCCCTAGACTTAATAGTGAGCGCATACAGGAGAACTCAATCACAATTTGGACCTACTCATGCAGTTCACAATGCAGAACTAGTGATGACATCTAACTACATGATCCCTCTATACTCATACGAAAAATAATTCAAGACACTGGGTAAATATAAAGTTAGTGTACACATGCTCTCTGAATATAGGTAAAAAACTTTTCTTGCGTGTTTTTGCCTCCAGAACAGAAAAATGCGGCGGTCTCATACCGTTTCCGAGTTAGAGCACTTTTCATTTTTTTGTAACCTCATCTTCAAGCACCGTTTTCTCGCACAAAAATCACTCAAAATGCCTCCTTCTTTTCACCAGCATAAACAATACACCCTAAAGCACTTATTTTCAGCACAACTTCGCACAAAATATTGTCGTTTTAAACGAAAAAGTCCTCCTACTTATACAGTTCCAAATAAACAAACTTCACACTTCACACATCTGACAGATGAAATTTAGTAACTTTTCCTTTTTTTTCATGTTGGTAATAAATGAATCACCGCCAACTTTTCGAATCCAAATATGAGTAATTTATGTTTGCAATTGTTTTTGGGCACCATGATTCATTTATTACCAACATGAAAAAAAGGAGAAAGTTACTAAATTTCATCTGTCAGATGTATGAAGTTTGTTTATATGGAACTGTGTAGGAGGATTTTTTCGATAAAAACGACAATATTTTCTGCGAAGTTGTGCCGAAAATAAGTGCTTTAGGGTGTATTGTTTATGCTGGTAAAAAGAAGGAGGCATTCTGAGTGATTTTTGTGCGCGAAAACGGTGCTAATTTTCAAAAAAATGAAAAGTGCTCTTTCGGATTTCTGTTCAGGAGAAAAAAACAAGTGAAAAAAGTGTTTTACCTATATTCAGAGAGCATGTGTACGCTTACTTTATATTTACCACATTCTGCAGAAAATATGCATGTTGCATATAATAAGAGTATAAATATTTGAATCAGTCGATGCGAGAGACTAAACTTTGTCAGCGGAAGTTAAAAACAAAAAAACTGCAGAAAACAGATATAGAGCTTATTTGTTTCTGAGTGACGACAATTTTCACCTAATTCACCTCTCAGATCAGTAGTGGTCAATGATAATGTGTCTTATCATAATGTACAAGTAAATAAAGCCCTATTATTTACTTGTACATTATGATCAAATTAATTGAGGGGGTGAGAAGCCAAGGGGTAGAAGTGACTTTAAAAAAAGCTAAGTGAGGTTGGTTATAGATAGTTAATACATAATGAAAAGTTGCTGGCAAAGGGATACAAGTGAATGTTTTTAATGTGTCGAGATTTAGCAGTGACAAAAGCATTATACGGACGGAGAACTTCGGGGAATTTATCAAAATAATTTAGCTTTAAATTGCGTTTTTACAAAATGATGGAATTGTCACTTGTACCTCTTGGCTCCTCGCCCCCTCAATTATCATTGACCACCACTGATCTGGGAGGTGAATTAGCTGAACATTTTCGCCACTCAGAAACGAATGAGCTCTACAAAAGATCAGGCATAGAGGAAAAGGCAAGTTTTTTTTATTATTTATTTTATAGGGTGAAGTGGGGTAAGTGTAATCAGGAAAATGATAGTTACACTTTAAATTATAATATCAAGATATCCACAAGAGATACGTTTCTGATTTTTTTAGTAGTACTACCCATCTTAGTCTAATCGCTCAATTCATAAGGACGTTATAAGCTTTTTTGTGTAATGAATACAATTCACATGTTAGTCTTAGAAACGTTTATTGAAATATGTGACCATAACAAACTGTACAATGTAGTTTTTTCCTTTTATTTTACATTATATGTATCGAAAGATACTGGCAAAATTAATTCTCCTCTTCGACCTAAATTTGGTTCTGGTAAAACTAACTCGATGTAGGATGCAGAAACTGAGTGATGGTCAATTTGTTCAGGCCAATGAAAAATCGATTGTTGCAAGTTTAGTTTAGTTTTTTCAGAAACATAATCAAAGGTTGTGATTCTTCATCAAAGACTATTATTTGACCAACATAAAAAAATAATTTTTTTTTCTGACATCGGGTTGTTTCAAGTCATCGTCTTGTTTCCGGGCTTCCTCTTCTTCATCTTAGCTTTGTGAATAGGTTGCAAAATCTTCCTATCCCTATCAGAATTTGGGCTTCAACCGTTTCATCAGAAGAACTTGATATAATAATATTTTTGGGATTCTTTTTTCTTGTTTAAAACTTTTCTTTTTGCTAGATCTTTTGCTTTCTTTGATTCAATTTTTGCTTTTATTTTTTCTTCTTTATCTTGTCCTGCCCTTTTTTTTGTCTATATTTTCCTGTGCTGTGATAATTTCAGCTCCAGAATCTACTCTTTTTCTTTTCTCTTTCTCATGAGGTCGGGGGGATTCTCTTACGGTGTCTAGCAACAAATCTTCAAATGACACATTCTTTTCACTTGGTCCTGCAATCGGTTCTGGAAGTGGTTGCTGCTCCAATTCTTCTGCCTCTTGCTGTTTGCTTGTGCTTGGCTCATCACAATTTTCTTGTGAGGCAGATTGTGCAATTTTTAAATGTTATTTGAAAGAAGTGAAGGGAAAAAAATTCAATTCTGGGCTGGGGTAAATGTAATCACTGATTATATTTACCCCAGTCTCCATGATTACACTTACCCAATATATATTGTAACGAACCTAGGCCGGACCTGTCGCCTCACATGTTGCCGTCGACAGCGATGAGATCATCCCCGGAGATATTCGAGAACCATCCAGTCCCTTTTCCGCGTAATGCAACGGTCAATATTGGAAACAATTGGAACATGCCGTCGCCAACTGGAAGAATTCGAAACATCGAGAATGCTGTATCGGAGATAAATAGACCGCCCTCAAGAGGGAGAGGACAATCGGAACGAGCCCATACCATCGAGCTATACAGTGGCGTAGTAATATAAATTAAGTTGTAGATTCAGTGTGAAATAAATTATTTAAACCAAGTTAAGTTTATTTACGTTACAATTGGTGTCGGAAGTGAGATTTTGAAAATAAACAGGTTTTCGCGAAGTGGACAATTGTGCGTGGGAATATAAACTGATACACTGTTCGCGTGAAACAGAAAATAGACAGTGGCCCGGTTTTCGCGAAGTGGACAATTGTGCGTGGGAATATAAACTGATACACTCTTCGCGTGAAACAGACAATAGACTGGTGGCCCGTGGAAAAGAATTCGCGAAGTGAATTTTTAACAAACTGATAAACTTTTCGTGTGAAACAGACTGATACCTCGTCAAAGACAAAATGTGTTCAAGAAAAGTGCGCCTTGCGGACTTGAAGGTAGCGGAATTGAAACAGGAATTGGAGGAAAGGGAACTGGAAACAACAGGTAAAAAGCAAGTACTCCAGGAAAGACTTGCAGAAGGACTTATACAAGAAGGTGAGGACCCCGAAACATTTTTATTCGAAGTTCCCGGAGGTGATTTAAGTTTGGTAATGAATAAACTGGAAGAAAATTCAAGAAGCCTGGAAGAAAATTCAAGAAGCCTGGAAGAAAATGCTAAAAATCTGGAAAAGAAGCTTGAAGAAAATTCTAGAAATCTGGAAGAGAAGCTTCAAGAAAATTCTAGAAATCTGGAAGAGAAGCTTCTAGAAAATTCAAGAAACCTGGAAGAAAATGCAAGAAGCCTGGAAGAGAAGTTCCTGGAAAACACAGAAGGCCTAAAAAAAGAATTGTGTGGTGTGGCTAAATTTCTAGAAGAAAGAATGGGAACCGTTGAGACAGAGATAGATAAAATTAGGGAGCAAATGAACACGGAGGTAGATAAAATAAAGGAAACGATCAGTACGCTGGAAAAACGAATTAATAGTGCGCCCTCCACAGAGATGGTTAACGAAAATGCAATGCTGGACTTGAGTTTGAACTTGGATAAAGTTCAAGAGGGTATAAAAGATGTCAAGGTCATTTCTGAAATAGGGAAGCTTTCCATGAAGCCGCCTCAATTTGACGGAAAAACTCCATGGGAAAATTACCGCCGACAGTTTGAAGCAGCGGCCAAAGCAAATGGATGGAATGCAGGGGAAAGAGCTGTAGCACTAACACTTGCATTACGTGGAGAAGCGACGAATATTCTACAAACTCTTACCGCCCAAGAACAGGAGGACTATGATCAGCTGATTAAACATCTAGAATTACGATATGGCCAGGCCCATTTGGAACACGTATACCACTCCCAACTGAAAAATCGCTGCCAGAAATCGGGCGAATCCTTACAAGAATTCGAAGCTGACATTGCACGCTTGGTTCGTCTCGCATATCCAGCCACACCGGAAAATGTAATGGAGCGATTAGCGGTTCAGGCATTCTTGGATGGACTCCGTGACCAAGAAACCAGACAAGCGTTGACACTAGCTCGTCCAACACATCTCGTAGACGCACTGGCACGCGCTTTGGAATTTGAGGCAGCAAAGCAATCCTGCAAAAACCAAAGTAAAGTTCGAAGTATTGAAGAAGACCCACAGGAACATGCTAATTTGGAAGCTGCCATAAGGAAAGTGATTAAGGAAGTGTTCCCTGAGAAAAGACAGATAAGATGCTGGAATTGTGGCAAAATTGGACATGTGCGTAGCAAATGTCCAACATTCGAAAACACGACTCCGATGCAGGAAAACTAAAGAAGGTCGACGAGAAGGGGCAATCGTCGGCCTGTGTCCAGCAAGCCCTGGTTAACAACGCATATGTCGCTATCCTGCAACGACAGAACAGAGGTGTTTTCGTAGACGGTCTCATCAATAACGAGCCTTGCACCATGCTGCTAGATACAGGTGCGACTAGGACAATTCTCGGACCTTCCTTTGCCAGAACACCGGAACGAATTGAACCGACAACTTGGGAAGCTACGCACAGCAACAGGGGAGCCAGCTACTGTATATGGCGAGCTACCGATTGAAATAATTTTGGGCAGCACTAAAGTGAAACATCAGGCACTTGTAGCGGACATCGAAGACGATGCAATCATCGGAATGGACATCATGAATTCCAGAGGGTTTGAATTGGATTTCAAAGACGGCGTCCTACGTGTCAACGGAGAAGAGCTGGTACTTCATGGGAGAAGTGAAGAGTTGATCCGTGTGCTGTTGGCTGAAGATATAAGCGTACCTGAGAGGGCTGAAACCATCCTGGAGGCTCGCCTGGACGGGAGTGCGAGCAGTGGAGACGTGATGATGTTCGAGCCCAAACTTCATGATGAGAAATTGGACGAGGATTGCCCTAGGGAAAACCCTGTTACGTGCTGAAAAATTTGTACCGGTAAGGGTCATGAATGTCAATTACTTTCCAGTGACCTTGAAGAAAGGAACAATTTTAGGGCACTGCTCGTCAGTTTCATCTGTGATCCGGGGCGTACGAGGTACGATTAGCCAACCCAACAACTTGCCCACAGAACTAGAAAAATTAGTTGCCATCTCTTCCAAAGACATAAAACCAGCTCAACAGCCCAAACTAAGAGATTTAGTCGAAAAGTACCAAGACATCTTCGATACCGGACAAGGACAAGGGGTCGAACTAATGTGGTCCAGCACAAGATTGATACTGGGGTGCCGACCGATCCGGCAATCAGCAAGAAGACTTCCTCTTGCCAAGAAGGAAGAGGCTGACAAAATAGTCAGCGATATGGGAAAAGAAGGAGTTATCGAGCCATCTGACAGTCCCTGGTCCTCTCCAGTCGTACTGGTGAAGAAAAAGGATGGATCGACACGCTTTGTGTAGACTATCGCCAACTTAATAAGTCACGAAGAAGGACAGTTACCCTCTCCCGAGAATAGATGACACCCTAGACACGTTGGCTGGTTCCACGATTTTCTCGACCCTTGATCTGAAGAGTGGATACTGGCAAGTAGAACTCGCCAGGAAGATCGAGAAAGACTGCTTTACCATCGGCTCAGGATTGTGGCAGTTCACCGTTATGCCATTCGGGCTCTGTAATGCTCCCGCCACATTCGAAAGATTGATGGAGACAGTGCTGAAAGGACTCTCATGGAACACGTGTCTAGTGTATCTCGACGACATAATTGTGGTCGGCAGATCGTTTGAGGACCACGTGAAAAACTTGGAGGAAGTATTCCTGCGACTGAGGAACTCCGGATTGAAGCTGAGCCCTAAGAAATGCCATCTGTTCCAAAAAGAAGTACGATACCTCGGCCACGTTGTCTCTGGAGAAGGAGTAGCAGTGGATGACCAGAAGATCAAAGCTGTTAAGGATTGGCCCATCCCAAAGACATTCACCAACTTCGAAGTTTCCTTGGTTTATGCACATACTATCGCCGATATGTGCTGGGATTCGCCAACATCGCTAAACCACTGACCAGGCTCACGGAAGGCCAAACAAAGTTCCAGTGGTCCGAAGAATGTCAAGATTCATTCAGGAAGCTGAAAGGAGCTTTGATCAACGCACCTATACTGAGCTATCCCCTACCCAAAGGGAAATTCATTTTGGATACGGACGCCAGCAACGTGGGACTTGGAGCTGTCCTATCTCAGATCCAGGAGGGACAGGAGAAGGTCATTGGTTATTTCAGCAAGACGCTTAGCAAACCAGAGCGCAATTACTGTGTCACCAGGCGAGAGCTGTTAGCTGTTGTAAAGGAGTGGAACACTTCTACAAGTACGTGTATGGAAGAAGATTCCTGTTGAGAACTGACCATGCAGCTCTCAAATGGCTCTTACAGTTCAAAAATCCTGAGGGTCAAGTAGCACGTTGGATCGAGAGACTCCAAGAATTCGATTTCGAGATCGAACATCGAGCCGGAACTAGCCATAAGAATGCAGATGCCTTGTCGCGAAGACCATGTCCAGATGATTGCTCACATTGCCGACGAGCAGAAGAGAAAGAAGCAACACTTTGTAGAACCGCGGCAATGGATGACAACTGGAATGACAGCAAGATCCAGAAAGACCAAGAGAGAGACCCCGACCTTGGCTTAGTCGTCAGCTGGAAGAAGGGCAATCGAAGACCATCATGGCAGGAAGTCGCAGGTTACTCGCCGGCTGTTAAGTCCTATTGGGCACAATGGAACTCTCTTATTCTGGACAATGGGATCCTGAAACGTGTGTTGGAGGCCGATATTGGGTGGGAAGACAGACGCCAAATAATTGTTCCCAGGAACAGAAGAGAGGAAGTGCTGCGGGAAATCCATGATGGAGTCGCTGGAGGACATCTGGGAGTGACGAAGACCCTGCAGAAAGTGAGGCAACGGTTTTACTGGACCAATTGTCAAGCTGACGTCCAGGACTGGTGCAGAAAGTGCGCTGTATGCGCTGCTAGCAATGGACCTCGAATACGACCCAAGGCCCCGATGCGTCAGTACAACGTAGGCAGCCCGTTCGAGAGAATCGCCATTGACATCGCCGGCCCGTTTCCCGTATCCGACCACGGGAATAAATACATCCTTGTGGCAATGGACTACTTCAGTAAGTGGGCGGAAGCCTATGCCCTGCCAACCAGGAAGCCATCACCGTCGCCGACGTCTTGGTGAAAGAATGGATATGTCGATTCGGTATTCCAATGGAGCTGCACTCGGATCAAGGCAGAAATTTCGAATCCAACCTTTTCCAAGAAATATGTCTACTGCTGAACATCCGCAAGACAAGAACCACGGCCCTACATCCGCAGTCCGATGGAATGGTGGAACGGATGAACAGGACGATCAACCGCCACTTGTCCAAGGTTGTCTCTGACCATCAAAGAGACTGGGACCAGTATCTTCATTTGTTCCTGATGGCCTATCGATCCGCAGTACACGAGTCAACCGGTCAAACTCCTGCTAGTATTATAATGGGCCGAGAACTGCGACTGCCCTGTGACCTGAAGTTTGGGATACCGCCGGGACAAGACACTGCGGGAGAGGACTACGTCAGCAAACTTCGGCAGAGAATGGACGACATCCACGAACGAGTCCGGTTGAACATCCAGAGTGCCAGCGATAAAATGAAGAAGACCTATGACATCAAGGCCGACGCCGGAGGATTTAAGGTTGATGACCTGGTTTGGCTGTACAACCCCAAACGTCGTCGTGGACTATCACCAAAGTTGCGGAACTCGTGGGAAGGCCCGTATAAGATCGTGAAAAGGATAAACGACCTTGTGTACCGAATCCATAAGCCACCCCGAGGGAAACCAAGGGTCGTCCATTTCAACAGGTTGGCCCCTTACGCTGGAAACCATGACCAAGTTCGCACCCTCAAGCCACCGGAGGATGATATGACGTTCGAGAAGTTTATGTCCTTGTATTCAAACGGGCAGAAAGTTCTACATGGGGTTACTAGAGAGGAGTCACGAGACCTTTTCGAGGTGCCTGCTGACTACGCACTAGCGCACTGTGTGGCAGAAGATCTTCGAATGTCCAGGGGCATCGCCGTAGTGTTCTCCAAGAAATTTGGTCAACTCCAAACACTGCGGGAGCAGAATCCAGAAGTTGGTGGGGTGCTACAGTTGAAGAAAGGCCAGAGAAACATCTACTACCTAGTCACCAAGAGGCATTCCCAAGATAAACCGTCTTATGAAGATGTCTGGAAGAGTCTCGCCAAACTAAGAGATGCTATGGTGGACCAGAATCTGGTGGATCTAGCAATTCCAAAATTGTCCTGTGGTATTGATGGGTTGGACTGGAGAGTCATAAGAAGTATGCTGGAGGCGATATTCAGATCCAGCGGCGTCAAGATTTTGGTTTGCTGTAACCCTCTTCCACGACCGATCATGAAGACCGTGGAGTGTTACTTCCATCGAACTTCACGGTGCAGATATGGGGAGTCATGCAGATATCGTCACACTCCAAGGATGAAATTTCGGGACGAAATGTCTTTAAGAAGGGGGCAATGTAACGAACCTAGGCCGGACCTGTCGCCTCACATGTTGCCGTCGACAGCGATGAGATCATCCCCGGAGATATTCGAGAACCATCCAGTCCCTTTTCCGCGTAATGCAACGGTCAATATTGGAAACAATTGGAACATGCCGTCGCCAACTGGAAGAATTCGAAACATCGAGAATGCTGTATCGGAGATAAATAGACCGCCCTCAAGAGGGAGAGGACAATCGGAACGAGCCCATACCATCGAGCTATACAGTGGCGTAGTAATATAAATTAAGTTGTAGATTCAGTGTGAAATAAATTATTTAAACCAAGTTAAGTTTATTTACGTTACAATATATTTTGGTAGGGTAAACGTAAACACTACTATTATTCTTTTTGTTGGCATCCAAATCGAAATATGACAGCAGAATCCGATTCCTTGTAGGAAATAATTTAAGTAAGCAAAATACCACAATCTCATTGAATTATTTGTATTAACAATATGAAATAAAAAATTACAATCGATACTCGCACAACAAGTGAAAATACAGGGTGATCTATAAATAACTAACATTTTGAACTAGGACATTGAAAAGGATTAAATACATAATATGAAGGCAAAAAATTACTTATATTTTCAAATTTTAGATATAAAAAAATTAAAAACGATAATAAAAAAATTAGGGAGTGCCTGATTACACTTGCCCCATGATTACGCTTACCCCACTTCACCCTAACGGACAAGCCAATTATACAATAATACAATGCAATTTTAAAAAGAGAGGGTATAGACATATGCCTATAGATGGCTAAACATAAAGACTAAATAATATGATAATAAACAGGCGATTTTTTTTTTATTCCTTTTTTAAAAGACCATAATGATGAGTTGAACAGTTTAATTTCATGGTTGTGAGTATTCGCTGTTTTCATAATTCTAGTGAGTGACTCATTTTGGCCATAATTTGTCCTACAAAATGGTATCTTGAAGATATCACTGTTTCTGTTTCTCCTCGAGTTTGCAGAAAGTGAAGTTAGCTCCAAAATTTCAGGGGAATCGATGTGGCCATTTAAGATTTTATGAAGAAATACCAGATCAATTTCCATTCTTCTATGTGTCAGGGAATTTATATTTAAAATATCTATAATTTGAGGATAGCTATATTCGTCTATATTTAATCCATAGCGGTATGCAGTTTCTTAAGAATCTATTTTGACAACCCTCTAAAAGATCAGAATCGATTTTGTAACATGGTGACCAAATTATAGAGTTATACTCAAGTATAGATCTCACCTGTGCACAATATATAATTTTGAGAGCGTTAATGGACAATTCCCTGGCGGAACGAAGGTAGAAGCCTAACATTTTACGAGCACTAGATGAAGTTTCAGTTATGTGATGTTTGAAGGTCATTTTCGAGTCGAATATTACTCCTAAATATTTGATGGTGTTGGTCACTAACAAGTTTGAGTCATTGACTCTGAACAAATAGTCAATAGGAGCATGACTTCGCGTGAAAGTTATTTTTTGATATTTTTCTAAATTTAGTTTTAATAAATTGATATTGCACCATCTGGAAAGGTTATTGAGATCCAACCGCAAACTCTCGGCATCAGAAATGCTTTGAACTGTTCTAAACATTTTCAGGTCATCTGGTAAAAACTGCTGATAATAATATCAGAGAGGATTGACAAAGAGATTGCATAATAGAGGTCCCAAATGAGATCCCTGTGGTACACCTGATGGTACTTCCATTGGTTGTGAGATTGAGCTGTGAGATTAAAGTAAACAAATGGTCATTAAAACTGTTCATGAATTGATAAAGTACTTATTACAGTAAATGAGGTCTCTTCAAATATATTCAATTCAGATTAATGTTGATATACCTACTATGAACAGCACCTCAAATATATTACCTGTTGAAGGAAACTCACGAGGTGGATATAACTTTGTTTCTCTATGGTCTTTTTCACTCTCTCTTGGAACGGGTTCATGAAATTTTTCATCCTCACTCTGCTCCAGGCGGCCATCATTATCCAGTTCAAATTTATTGAATATGATTTCCATTGGCTCTTTTTTTACTATTTCGCCATTTAAAATATCCTGAAAAGCGTGATTCCCACTCGGGATTTGTACATTTTCCTCAAAATCAGTTATTGAAATTATTGCTTCACAATTTAGGTATTCTAAAGCCATAGTTGCATTTTACGTTTTCTCATGGAAAATAGATCTAGACACAGAACACAGACAGCAGACCAGACCATAGACAAATTAAATATAAAAAGACTGTTTGAAACATTGGCGATACCACCAAGTACGGCCAGTCGCGCATGGAGGCGCTGCCCGCAATCGACAGACGACTGATGACATGATAATTTTCCAATTTCGACTTTTGTATTTTTTATAATGACAAACCACGCAATAATTTCAGAATAATTCTTCTACTGTTAGTGTCATCGAAAAATTAATGATAGAAATTATACTATGGACCTGAATTAGGAACCCAACGTCGAAAATAAAATGTTTTGTTATTCGAGTTGAGGCTGAAATTCTTGGAAATATTATTTTACAAGGTAAAATATAAGCTGCTTTTCACAAACTGATACTTATTTCTATTCATCAGCTGCAGACATTTTTTCAAAAATTGATACTTATTTCCATCCATCAGTTTCCATTCTATCACCATTTGAGGAAGTACGAAGTATATGGTCTACTTGATTATCATCAAACTGGAGTATTTGTGCTAATAAATTAACAAAATTATTGAAGATTTGTTGTAAATGTAATTTGTTTTTATTTTGGTTGATTTCATGATAAGACTAAAAAATGTTTTCAATTTTGTTTTTCAGAGTTTTATTATTGTTTTGTCTGTAGTTGTATCTTGTCCTAGATAAAATAAAATGTGTTTTTATAGTGTTTAACTTATTATTCTTGTTTTATAAGAACTTTACATCTGTTCTTGATATAATGAAACAAAGAATGATTGTGAATCTTTATTTTGACCACAAACGAACTAACAGATTCTCTGAATCGATTACTGTATATATTTTATTATTGATCGATTTGCCATTCCTTTATTTCATATGATACAACCATTCATATGAAATACAGGAATGTCAAATAGATCACTTATAACATATATACCATATGAACCTTATAAAAGTAACACATTTAAAAAACCCGCCTTATCTCAATCGGTAACTGAAGAGAATCTGTTTTACCAACTGTAATAACTTAGTTCGGCCAGTTGCGAGATATGTCGCCACTGTCTAAACGCGGTGCCAGCTTTTTTTGAAGGTTTGAAAACTCTCTTCATTTTTAGTTTCTCTATGCAGGGCCTTGCCTTGTGATGTGCTGTCATGGAGGCAAAAAGAGTCAACGTTATCTCCTAGCAAAGAGAGTAAACGTTATCTGAGTAGGAGAGTCTATTCCCCATAAGACAATGGTGACACTAATAGAAAGAGATGAAAGATCATTTGTGAGTCATAGTGACGTATATGGTAATGTCATGGCCACCATTCTCTCTGGACAGTGGCGGACTAACGCACTTCGCACTCTGGTATCTGAGAGTTACATGCTCTTGAATGTATATTGGACCACTCTATATGTTACGTGAGCCACCTGAACTCATGTCCATGTACGTCACTATGATGCGTTAATGCTACAAGATTCTGATTGGCTAGAGCTTATTAGTGCCTCCTATTCAGTTTATTCTCTTTGATCTCCTAGGAGGTGCTAATAAGCTCTAGCCAATCAGAATCTTGAAGCATTAACATGGACATGAGTACAGATGGCCCATGTAACATACAGAGTGGTCCAATATTCATTCAAGAGCAGATATATCAACGTGAATAATCGAATTAAACAATATGACTTGAAATTTCAAATTTCCAAATTTGTGGTAAAATTTTAATGAAAATATAGCCAAAACTCAAACCAACGAAACAAAACTGTAAATCTCAGATCCGCCACTGTCCAAAGAGAATGGTGACCATGACATGTCCAAATGATCTTTCATCTCTTTCTATTACTGTCACCATTGTCTTATGGGGAATAGACTCTCTTACTCAGATAACGTTTACTCTCTTTGGTTATGAGGGACATGGTACTTTTTGATTGTGCTAAAAAGACAGACAAAAATGTGCACCAGTGCGCAAGCATCCTGTCGTCTGTCAATAGGAAACACGTATGTGCGCCTTTTCTAAAATATTTCGATTTGCACATAGAGATTTCCACCCAGAAAGCTTAGCAGCTAACTGATAAATTGTTTTTTTTTTAATGTTTTTCATAATCCGAAATTGACAACATAAATTTGTTCATTACACTCATTCATTCAAAAACATACTACTAGCGCCTTTAATGAACGTATGCATTGTTAATTCAAACTTTTACCGCTAGTTCCCTCGAAATGTCAACTATAATTTCATCTGTCTTCGTTTATTTTTATTGCCATAATATTTTCAATAGTTATGCTGGTCTTTGCTTTGGGTCTTTGCCTCCAGTATAGCGGCATTCAATTGTGCTCCTTCCTTATAAAATAAAAAAGTTATTGAAAAAAAAAACAATTTTTGACTTTCGGAAACCTTCATTTTGAAAAAAAATAACATACCTACTTCAGTTCTGATGTGAGTTCTGAGTAGCACTTGACGAGTTCTACGAAATATATAGATCATGTTTTATCGAAAAAACAGAACTGTTCCATTTATCAGCTATTAAAATTCGAAAAAGCCACACATTTCAAATAAAAATTCAGAACGTTTCTAATGGGAGTTCGGCGTAGCACTTGACGAGTTTAAAAAAATATGTTCATTGAATTTGATCGAAAAATCAAAACTTTTTATTTATCAGCTATCATAAGGTGCAAAATTCGAAAAGCCACATTTTAAATGAAAAAAAAAAAAAACTCAAAAGTTCTGATGAGAGTCGCGAGTAGCACTCTGTGAGTTTTACAAAATATGTCCATTGTGTTTCTCTTGAGTAAACTCTTTCAAATTTTTGTTGTTGAAAACATCGGTATTTTCACAACAACTGGTACATTGACATTTGAAACTATTTTATGACTAGTATTGTAGTATTTATACATATTTTCATTCTCGCACCTTTCGCATTATGTTCTCTATTTCTTTTTTTTTTAACTTCACATGAAAATATGGGGCAGTACTTTTGAGTTTCCTGAAACATTTTTTGGTTTCGAAGACAGGTCGTCATATTCCTGCCATTTTCCGTTGAAATTAAAATATGTATAATGCCCACTTTCACTGGAAAAAATATATAGTGGACAAGTCCTACGAGACTATATTCTTCATTATTCAGTGTTCATGATTTAGCGACTGTGCGCAGAATACATTTTTTCCTTTGTTTTTAGGGAAAACTTCTTTATATAACGTGTAAGTTGAAATGCTTATATCAATTATAAGATATTGACCAAAGTCTGTCTTCACGAAAGCTCTAATTCCACATTTTCTACAGATTGCATCTAACGATACCAGTCTGCGAGTTTCTATATTTTTTTTCAAGAAATTTACAGAAAACAAAATATTAAAACGGGTATTGAAGTCATCTTTATTGAATTTTCCTTTCTCCAGGATTTTGAAATTTTTTGGAAGTTAGCCGATTGAATTACATTTTTGATATCACATGAGTGAGGAGTATTCTCAATTTTGGTTCTTAGAGTGGTAGGAATATCAATCATGAAGTCATTTATTTAATTAGCACTTCAATTGGTGACCCCGGTATAGAAAATTCTTTGTTTTTAAGATTTTTGCTGCTATTGATTTCATTGACTATGCCCCAGATTGTTTTACATTTATTGTCAGGAATTGTCAATCTGTCGTTGATAATTCAAGGCTCTGTTTTTTATGAGCAAATTGTTATATTCCTTTTTTATGTCTTTGTATTGCTCTTTGAATATTACATTTGAATTGGCAAGGACATATCTTCCACTTGGTGTACAAAGGTCGGAAGTCCAAATTCAGTAATAAATAATGCATTACTGAAAAACATAATTTTTATTACACCAGAAATGTTCAGAAATAAACCTTTGAAAAGTTCTAGTTATACATTACAAATACTACGATAACTTACATATTATTACTTAAAGTGCTTTTTCTCAAAACGTTAACTGTTGGACTTCCAACCTTTGTACCCCAAATGGAAGATATAGTATATCTAGCCTTCTTGCATTCAATGACTTCAGGATCATTGCAGATTTTTTTGTTTAGTATATTTTATTTTTGTAGGTACTGATTTGAGAGAAAAACAAAGTGGAAAGAGAAAGAAGTATCTCGAAATAATTCCCATTGTTTGTTTACTTCCGCTGGATTCGTGTTCATAACATCGCTCCAGTCTATGCATTCAAGAGAGTTTAACAATTATCTTTTATTTTCTTTGCTGTACGAGCACTTTGAAGTGTTTCGTGAATGTTCTGGTTCCGAATAAATTATCATTTTCTGAGCTGTGTGATCTGAAATCATGGAATGCAATTCAACAGTTTTGTATGGAAATTGGCTGTTTGTCAGGATATTGCCTATAGAATATTTACTTACACTTGTGATACGGGTTGGTTCTTCAGTGGTATGAAAGATATTTTATGAATTTATTAGTGGATTATGAAATCCGCCTTTTCTCTAGTGTTTTGATCAAAATGTATGTTGAAATCACCTGCGATAATTATGTGGGAAGTAAAATTAATAGACTTAGACAAGATCAGTTCTAACACATTAAAGTCTCCCTTGGGAGGACGATATACAGACATTATTAAAAACTTTTTGAACTTTAATTTCACATGCACTACACTCAATTTCTTCTTCGATTGACATATTTTGTAGAACTCGCCCAAGTGCTACTCAGAACTCCCATCAGAACTGAAATATCTGTATTTTTTCTTCCAAAATGATGGTTTTCCAAGGTCACAGATTTATTTTTTTCAATAACTTTTTTATTTCGGCAGAACTATTTTCAAAAACGATTAAGAACTCCAGAACTCTTCTATATTCATCGAAAAATGCCACCAGAAATCATTTTTGCGAAAAAAAAGGCGCATCGTGAAGTAAGCGGCACGAAAAAAATAATAGTTTTAGAGTCGGTGCCCACTTCACATGAGTCCTGGTATCAGTCAAAGCCACCCCGACTCACGGTTCATAATAGCCAAACGTTCTTACCTGCTGTAGTGTACTTGCGCAGAAAAATATTCAGCATTTTTACTCTGGCTTAGGTCTGGCGTTCACGATCTAATAAAATTCTGGAGTGCCAACTCCATTCTCAAAGTATAAATAAATTGCATTCTGAATTAAACTCCCTCAAAATCCCCCTTCCAATCAACTTGAATTATTTATTGTTACTCGATAATAGGAAAACATATAAAATTATATATAATATATAACAAGATGTAAAATAAAACTGTAACCCAAAACCTCGAAATACTAACGCAAATATTGTAACCGATAAACGGATGTTAAATACAAATTGTAAAAAACTTTAAGAGCAAAAAAATATAAAAAAAATAAAAAACAAGACAAAGAAATAAAATAAAAAGGAATGAAAGAAAGAGAGAGAAAGAAGGAAAAATAATGGGAAAAAATAGAAGGAAAAAAAACATGTCTGAATTCTGTTCAAAAGATCATTGAGTCTTGGTAATTGGTACAACCCAAAGCCAAAAATGTAATCACACACACACAAGAGTAATGAATTAAATTTAAAATATGTTTTGTATTCAAATAAATTATACATATCCAATAGTTCAATAATATATCTCTATTAAATTTTTGTAATGAATATTTCACTAGTATTGGCACTAAAATGATTGAAAAAATAAATATACACCACGATTTCTCATTAAATAATACTACCATTAATAATAACTCTTTATTCTTAACTGTTACAGAAAATGAAATATTCCTCCACATCAATTCATTAAAAAATAGTAGTGCACCTGGTTCTGACGGAATCACTCCGTTTTTATTAAATCAAACTGCAAAATACATTCTGCACCCTCTTAGCCATATCATTAACTTAATATTTAGTAATGGAAAATTCCACAAACAATTTAAAAACTCTGGGATAACCCCTATTTACAAAGCAGGTGACAAAACTAAAATATAAAATTAGCGCCCAATTAGTTTGATTAACAATTTTGAAAAAATTACTGAAAAATGCATAAAAACACGTCAAATAAACTTTCTAAATAGTAACAAATTATTAAGTTAATATCAGTACGGTTTCCGAGAAGGTAAAAGCATGTCAGATGCCATGTATGAGGTTATTAATGAAGTTCCAAACAATCTTGATGTCAGTAAAAAATGTATCGCAGTATTCCTAGATTTGGCAAAGACCTTTTACATGGTACATCATGAAAAATGACTACAAGTGTTAGAGCGGTATGGAATTTGTGGTACTATTTAAGTCTCTTCTAAGATTATCTAAATGACCGTTCACAATATGTTAAAGTCAATAAAGATCGAAGTGAACCGCAACTGGCGAGAGTGGGTGTGCCTCAGGGGACAGTTCTGGGGTATATACTATTTATATAAATTGTCTGTTAACACTTGACATAGATAGCAAAGAAGTATCATATGCTGATGACACTGTTGCCATATTTAGTGGATATGATTGGGAAGTTACTAAGGAAAGCATTCAAGAAGGTATGAATGTCATAAAGATGTGGTTGGATGGGTATCAGCTGTCTTTAAATGCATACAATTTCTGTAAAAGATATATTAATAGTGCAGGAGACAATAATACCAGTCTTAGTCAACTTGGTCAATAAAATGTTTGAAACAGGGGAGTTTCCGAAGGAGCTAAAAATGGGTAAGGTTACCCCTATCCATAAATCAGGACCAAAAAATAATTCAGAAAATTATCGCCCCATTACCATAGTATGTGCACTGTCAAAATTTGTGGTAATTCTCTTTAAAAACCGTATCATGAACTTCCTTACTAGATATGTTGAATTAGACAAGTATCAATATGGTTTTCAGAAACAATCGAACACCCAAAGTGATACAATAGACTTTATAAACCATGTCATAACTAACATGGATGATACAAAATTTGTCCTAACAATATTTATTGATTTACAAAAGGCATTCAATGTAGTGGATCATGAAATTATAGTCGAGAAATTGAACCATTTAGGTATAAGAGGAAAAAGTGCAAGTATATTAAAATCGTATTTAAAGGATCGGCAACAATATGTATCTCTAAATAAAGTTAATAGTGAAATCGCGTATATAAACTGCGGAGTCCCACAAGGGTCAGTCCTTGGACCACTGTTATACTCGTTACACACCCTAAATCTCAAAAAAGCAAATCTTAAAGCTCGCTATTACATATTTGCAGATGATACCATTCTAGTATATGAAGGATCTAACCTGGGGGAACTAGAAGACTTGGTAAATAGTGATCTAGAACTATATGCTAAATGGCTCCTGGCAAATAAGTTACAAATAAATGTAAAAAAAAAACAGTGTATATGCTCTTTAAAAATAAAAATAAACAAAGTCGAGACCCAGATATCAGAATTGGAGATCAGGTAATTCAAAAGGTCGATCATACCAAATATCTGGGATTGGAAATTGCTGACAACTTAAATTGGCACAAACACGCAGAGCACATGACAAAAAATTATTTACATTACATTATTTACATTTTCTATGTATATGTGTGTATGGATATACAGTGTGTACATAAAGTAAGGAATAAATTCATAATCTAGAAAAGGAAAAGCTTTTCGAAAAAATCTGCGGACACGTCAACTTTTATTTCACGATGCGCATCTTTTGACGTTTTAGTCGCATTGATGACGTCATTAATGTTTCGGCTATGACGTCATGGACATTTTTTTCAAATTGCAACCGCTATTTTTGATAGTGCCATTTGAAAGAGCATATTTCTCTGCACACGGTAAACCAAAAGTTTTGTCATGTTACATAAGGAAATTGTCGAGAAAATTAATGTTATAATGATTTTTAAGTAATTTATTTCACACAGTTAAATTGAAGTCCTTCCTTAGTCTGGCAGTATCCAAGACAGTCAATAAATCCTCGTTGGACCTTAGTGATAGTTTGTTGAGTAATATTGTTACATTCATTTGTAATCCTAGTTTTCAATTCCTCGATATTATCTGGTCTAGTTTTGTACACGACATTCTTTAGATGACCCCACAGAAAAAATCTAATGGAGTAAGGTCCGGAGATCTTGGGGACCATTCAATAGAACCAAGCCTAGCTATCCACCTGTTGGCAAAGACTTGGTCAAGATACCTTCTAACATCAGCTGCATAATGCGGCGTTGCACCATCCTGCTGGTACCATAAGTTGTCATTTGGTATAGCAGGGTTATCTGCGTTAGGAAATAAGATCACCAGACTGGGTATAACATAATCCTGTAGGAGTTGAAGGTACCTTGGACCATTCAAGTTTTTTTCGAAATAGTAGGGTCCAATAATCCTGTTTTGTACAATCGCCGCCCAAACATTTATTTTCTGAGAATACTGTGTGTGATGTTCTCTCATCCATTTTGGATTCTCCTTAGCCCAGTACCTGCAATTATGCCGATTCCCTGTTCCTGTTAGTGTAAAGGTAGCTTCATCAGAGAAAGCAATATTTTTTACTAGCAAAGGGTCAGCATTGAACTGCATCCGTCGGTCTGGATCGTCCTCGGAAAGTTCTTGGTGCAATCATCTTATAGGGATGCCACTTTTCCAATTTTAAAATTTTATGTGTAGTTGTAACTGGGTTATCTTGATTCCAACTAATGCTTCTTAGGCTGTTGTGTGGATTTTCCTCCATTGATAATAAAACATTCAATTTGACCTCCTCATTGATTTTAGGACGCCCAGCTTTAGGGAGATCATCAACACTACCAGTGTCTCGAAACTTTCTCTCAACTTTGCTCACTGCTGATTGAGTTATGGGCCTATCCGGGTATTTAGTATTAAACAGTCCAACTACTTCATGTTGCGTTCGTACTCTATCACCGTATCCAATCATCATCAACATTTCGATTCTCTGAGTAACAGAAAGGCGCATTTTATTCTTAATTTTTTCGAAAAGCAGGGTATCAATGAAATATGAACTGTCAAACTGTGGCATACGCCAACCACACGGCTAAACAGTAAAACAGTAAAATGTCTTTTTACGATAATAAAAGAGTGATTTTTTTAGGGCTTCGAAAATACGAAGACACCAGTGGCGTGCTGAAAGAGAACTTTACAAAGCTAGAAAGGACTTTATTTTGAACCTTTAATTGATTAGTTTGTTCAATTAACGAAATAAAGTAAGTTAACTCAAAATCAATAAAACATCAATTTTCTCGACAATTTCCTTATGTAACATGACAAAACTTTTGATTTTACGTGTGCAGAGAAATATGTTCTTTCAAATGGCACTATCAAAAATAGCAGTTGCAATTTGAAAAAAATTTCCATGACGTCTTAGCCGAAACATTAATGACGTCATCAATGCGACTAAAACGTCAAAAGATGCGGATCGTGAAATAAAAGTTGACGTGTCCGCGGATTTTTTTTGAAAAGCTTTTCTTTTTCTAGATCATGAATTTATTCCTTACTTTATGTACACACTTCATATGTGAGATGTATGTGGATTTATGCATGTATACATCTGCTGAAATTGTTATTATTTATAGTCTGAAATATGTGGTATAGGTTACGATTTTTTTTTGTAGTGTAGACTTTTGTATATAAACTATTAATTGAATAAAAAAGCATTATCTAAAAAAAAAAAAGAAAAAAAGAAACCAATTATATAGCATTTACCATCACAGATATAAACAGACCTAATTTTCACTGCATTAATATTAAGGTCATTGGAGTCAACAGAAGTTGAAAATACTAAATATTTAGGAATTATTATAGATAAAATATAAAATGGGATCAACATGTAGCATATTTAACAAAACGAGTTAGAAAACTATTATACAAATTTTATCAGTTAAGAGATATCTTGAGTAAACATATATTGAATTTAAGATATGGAATATGGTTTGGGGAGCATTATATGACAATTCATTAAAAACTTTGTCTACAATTCCAAATTATATACTGAAAATAATATACAAAAAAGGCAGACGATACTCAACCAGACTACTTTATGGAAGGGATATATGCAAGATCGCTGTACTTTCATACAATGGTAACATTTATGCATAAAAAAGAACATTTAAAAAATCATATCTTGCAGAATATTGTGACTCGTAGTATAACAAACAAATTGCTGAAAATACCTAACTGTAATAAAAATGTACATGCAAGATTTGCTTACCATCTAGCCTCAAAGACTTACAATTTATTACCTTAAAGTATTAGGAATATTAGCAACTCCAAAAAAATTTCATTGCAACGTAAGACGTTTATAAATGAAAACTATTTTTCATTTATAAAACTAATTGATTAATTTATTTTATTTTGTATTTACAATTGTAAAATTATTTAATATAGTATAGGAAAGATATTATCAAACTTGTTGAATTGAAAAAAAACTATGTTAATTACGTTCTGCACAAAACAAGTGTTAAATCACTTAGGTGCATATTTATAGGAAACAATATTGTATAGGTATATCAGCGACGTGATTTTTCAACAATATAATATTTTGCAAAACCGATTCTTAAAAAATTAAGTTTATTTTATATTAGGTACATTAAGAAACATATGTGAATTTAATGTTAAATTTAGAAAGAACTGTCGCTGATATACAATGAATATGTGATAGAATTAGGCATTTGTATGATTTTTTTTATAAATAGCGTAGAAAATAAATGAATAAAAATTATCTATAGGTTGATATCCCGCAGTAGTTGCCCAAATTTCCTTTGCCCAACATAGCAATACTCTCTTACTGAAAAGATAAATGGATCTTTTTAAGAATTATAAACTGTGGACGCTATCTGGAAAAATTGTCATATAATTTACATTTCCAAAGTTACTTATATTCATCTTCCAGTGCCTATTTAATTGTTTCTTACAATAAATGAGGAATAAATTGTGTATGAAAATGATTTTTCTTTGTACAAATATTTCAAAAGTCCTGAAAATTTCAACAAATATTTTACTGAAATGTCTTTTTCCATATGAATTATCTCTCTCTCTCATGTTCTATCAAGAATAATTTTCAAGGGAATGATTTTGAATGAGTTATGCATTGAATGGTTTTTATCAAGTGCACGAATGATTTTTTTATGTTTTTCCCCTTTATGACTTCTCTCGTGTCGTGATAGACATTCCTTTCGAAGAAAAAATTTTGAACAAATTTTGCATTGAAATGGTTTTTCTCCTGTATGTATTCTCACATGCCTTTGAAGATGCTGCTTCGTAGTGAACAATTTCGAACAAATTTTGCATTGAAATGGTTTTTCTCCTGTATGCGTTCTCTTATGTCTGTGAAGATGATGTTTCATAGTGAACGATTTCAAACAAATCTTGCATTGAAATGATTTTTCACCTGTATGAACTAGTCCATGATATAAGAGAGTAATCTTTTGAGAAAACGATTTTGAACAAATTTTGCATTGAAAGGGTTTTTCTTCTGTATGAATTCTCTCATGTGTCCGAAGATGCTGCTTCATAGTGAACGATTTCGAACAAATTTCACAATGAAATGATTTACCTGCATGAACTTTTTCATGATATATGAGAGAACTCTTTTGAAAAAAGGATATTGAACAAATTTTGCATTCAAATGGGTTTTCTCCTGTATGAATTCCTTCATGTGCCTTGAGATGATATATCCGGATGAACGATTTTGAACAGCTTTTGCATTGAAATGATTTTTTTCCTGTGTGAATTCCCTCATGTCTCTTGAGACCGTCCTTTCTTTTGAATGATTTTGAACAAATTTTGCACTGGAATGATTTTTCTCCTGTGTGAATTTCCTCATGTCTCTTGAGACCATCCTTTCTGTTAAACGATTTTGAACAAATTTTGCATTGTAATGGTTTTCCTCTCATATGAATTCTTCCGTGTAACAACATATTTTGTTTCGTGATAAATGACTTTGAACAAGATTTACACTTGAACGGGTTGTCTTCTGCATGAGTTCTCTGAAATATTTCTTGCTTAAATTTACTAGAACAGTATTTAAATTGACGTGGTTTCTTCTCTGATTGATTCATCTGACCATTCTTTGATTTATTAGTGATTGTGGGTTTTCTCCTTTTACCGATGTTCTTTTTTGCATATGTTGAGTGCTCTTCTGTGGTGGTATTTTGTTGAAAGGAATCTGCAGAAAAAAATTAGTAAAAATTATAATCATCAGAACTATGCTTATATTTTTTTTGCCTAATCCAGGCTGGCCGAGATTGGTAGAAAATATGTACTTCCAGTATTTCTTTTTGTAATGCTAGTGGGTATCTCCCAAAAAACCTATTTTCTCAGAAAAACTGGATAATCTTATAGATATAAATATTTGCTAAAAAGTATGTGAATCTCCTCTTGAAAATTATAAACTCTTTCATTTTAAAACTTAATTTCAAATCTAGATTAGCATGGTGATGTTAAATTATTTGCAAATGACACATTAATTTATTTTGGAAAAATATAATATTTTGTTGTTTTACATAGTTATATATGTCATGTCCGGAGCAGTACTGATGCGTCGGAGAACTTGTAACGCACAACAAACAAGTTACAAGATTTTGGAGGTCAAGTATTCGACTCTGGCTAAACACAAGTGGAGATGGGAGTAGGTGTACTTGATATTATTTAATGGGCGCCACCCTTTGAATACCCTTTCCGCACTTTAACAACAAATTTGAACCAGTACCAATGTGTCAATTTATACTTCCAGTAAACAATTAAATCATTTCCTAATAAGGAAAAAATCATAGTATCGCCAACCATTGATAAACATATATTATCAAAAAGGTACAATATAAGTGGAACACCTCGTAAGATAAATAAACGAAAATTGGTACTAAAAAAATGCGTCTCAAGATCAGAAATTAACCATTTCCAGTAGATCAAATCACTTAGTCAAGCAGAAATGAACGATTATTAAATCACTTGGTGGCGCAAACAAACTCAATATACCCCTAGTGTCCTAGCTTGGGCCCAAAGCTAATAGCACGAGTATGGTTATATTGAAATAAATTTAACGTGACTGATTAATTTCCGCTGTACAAGTTACTAGAATTTGGTGGAAATATACATTCAAGTAAAACTAAATTTTCTTTTTCCAAAACTACTTGCGTAATCCCAGGGATGACTGTATCGGCTCGTGGCTGGTACTCTAATTCCAACGAGCAAAAGTCTCGAACCTCGGTTTCCTGCCTTGGGGTAAAATCGTTTGATCCGGCCATAGGATAAAATCGTTAAAGCCTGCCTATTGTACATCTTGGCAACATAGCATTTTGACAAAATCATGTCAAACACCAAAAATTATGTGATTCACGAACTTTTTATACGATTTGGCAACATTGGAAAATAAAACAAATAACATATAATTCGAACCTTCACTGAATTTCTGAGCAAAATAGATAGATAGATAGTTTATTTCACCACGTTACATAATAAAATGTTTGTAGCAAGTCAAAAAATAGCATAAAAGTAATAAAATAGCATAAAAGTAATAAAATAGTATAAAAGTAATGATCAGATTGAACAATTAAAATAGTATAAAATAAAATGATCAGATTAACAATGAAAATAGTATAAAAACAAGCAAGGAACACAAGTACAAAAATATAAAAACATAGAGGACATTATAAACATTTAAAATGATCCACGTATTCTTTGACAGAATAGAAGCAAAAACTCAAAAGATAATTTTTTATTGTTTTTTTGAATTTGGACATACTAAGAATTTTAAAATTATAGGGAAGATAGTTGTAGAGGTTGAAATCCAGAGTATTCTTTTGTGATTTACTCAAACGATAGCGGTTTGTTCGAATTTTGTTACAATGTCTGGTATCATAGTCATGAAGGTCTGATTGCTTAATTAATGAAGTTGATTTTTTATGAATTTCTATGAGAACGTTGTACAAAAATAATGTGGGTAACGGCATTATTCTCAATTTCAAAAAAAGAGGTTGACAATGATCTCTATAACCAGAATTCGTTATTATTCTGATATCTTTTTTCTGCAATTTAAAAATTTTTAAAGCCCCAGTTGAGTTGCCCCAGAGTATAACACCATAGCTAATGTAAGAATGGAAGAGGGAGAAATATGTTATTTTCAATGTATCGAAACTAGTTACATTTTTCAGCTGACGCAATAAAAAAAGTGTTCTTGATAGTTTTTTGCTCAATTGGTTAATATGACAGGTCCAAGTGAGAGTACTCATCGACAACAATCCCAAGTAATTTAACGCTATCTGCACTTGATGTAGCGGCAGAGCTTGTTGAAAACTGTAACTGTTGCGTTTTATCTGTATTTAGTTTGAGTCGATTTGTCACGAACCAACTTTCTGCCTTCTCATCGACTTCATTTGATATTCTAGATAGTTCAATCGCATTTTTGCCAGAGTAAATAAATGTAGTGTCATCGGCAAACAAAACAGATTTATATGGATGCATCAAGTTACTGATGTCATTCACGTAAATTAAGAACAGAAGTGGTCCCAATACTGATCCTTGGGGAACCCAATGTTCAACAAGTTTAAAATTCGAAATGCAATTATTGCTACTGACTGCTTGATATCTATTCGACAAATATGATTTTATGAGGGATAGAGATACTCCCCTGATGCCATGATAATATAGTTTCTCCAATAATATGTCGTGAGAGACGCAGTCAAACGCCTTGGAGAGGTCGCAGAGCGTAATAGCTGTGTGATTACCTTGCTCGAGATTGTCGACAACTTCACTCACCACATTGAGAACTGCCTCTGTCGTAGAGCGGTCCTTACGAAAACCAAACTGGGATTCGTTGAATAATTTATATTTTTCAAAATATGCGTAAAGACGTTGTTTAATAATAATCTCAATTATTTTGCTAAAAATGGATATTATTGAAATAGGACGATAATTGTTAACGAAAGAATTGTCACCGTTTTTAAATAAGGGAATAACTTTTGATAGCTTAAATGCATCAGGAAAAATACCACTTGTGAATATTAAATTTATCAATTCAGAAAGAGGCTGCAACAATATCTCGGAGGTCTCTTTAATGATATCACTATTTAGTTCATAGGCGTCTAAGCATTTGGAATTTTTGAGTGACTTGATTGCATTTTGAACGTCTTCTTCAGTCACTGGGCCCAGAAAAAAAGAGCTGCAGGGTGCTGGAAAATTTCTGAAATTCAGTAAATCCGCTTTGCATACCGATGATATTTTCAGCAATGTTAACAAAAAAGTCATTGAAATGTTCAGGAGATTTATCACTATGAGTTCTATTATTATTGTTTTTGTTTCTCTCAAAATTTATTATTTGCCAACATGCTTTCGCCTTATTTCCCGCCGAATGAATATAATTGTCATAAGCTAATTTCTTAGAATTTTTAAGATGGGCAATATAATTTTTCTTCAAAGTTCTATATGTTATATAATCCCTTGGTTCTTTAGTTATATCGGCTACAAGTTTCGAATTTGACAAAGACTTTCTCATACTTTTTAGGCAACACAATGGCAACACTGTACAGCTATCGTTCGTCCTACCAATGAATGAAGAATAAAATTCCACCCAATACTTGACAAATTTATTGCCGAATAAACCTTAAAAATGAAGATTACCAGCTTATCTATAAACGACGATTGATGAGCTGTATATTATGTGTACCATTCTTGAAAAGTCGAATGGTTCACCTGTACAGCTAAGTATACAAAATATTTACTATCTTTGCAGACGATACATCCATACTATGGCACAATAACAGCACGGTCACGTTACAAAATAATTTAGAAAATGATCTGGAAAAAGTCAAACAGTGGTGCAGCGCAAACCTGTTAACGTTCAATGTTTCTAAAACGAATATTTTAACATTCAAATGTATTATAGATTATGTCTCGCTCAAAGAAAAAATAATTGAACCCAAAGCCGAGATTAAATTCTTAGCGCTACATATAATAAATTGAGATTTGAAGACCACATCAGCAAACTATGCAGGAAATTATCCTCAAGTTGCTATGCCATAAGGACAATATCATCTAACATGGATTCTCTATCAGCAAGAAACGCATACTTTGCGCTTTGTGAGTCTCACTTGCGCTATGGAATTTGTTTCTGGGGTGCAAGTTCTCAAACTTTAACAAACTCAGTTTTTATGCTCCAAAAAAGGGCGCTGAGATATATATATATATATATATATATATATATATATATATATATATATCTATATATATATATATATATATATATGTCAAGCAAAAATAAGTGATTCCTGTAGACCTCTTTTTTTATCACAACAAATTTTACCCCTTGCCTGCCTCTTTATTTTAGAATCAGTTGTCTAATTCATAAGAACTACAAGGAGAACATTATGCCTCATCAATCGAACTACGAAACCCGACTCATATATAACATCAGTCTTCCTATTCCCTCAACTTCTCAAATCAAATCCTCCATATTTTATAATGGAAAGAAACTATTCAACCATCTTCCTCTTCCCATCAGGAAAATAAATAATAATTACAAATTTTGTAAAGAGGTTAAAAAACGCCTTTGTCTAGGAGTCTATTACAATACAGATGAATTCCTCATGGCAATTTCACAACTTACAATGAAAATTCCTAAGGGGATAGTTACATTGTGGATGATCAAATATACTTTTAGCTTTCAAATACATACATATATATTTTTTAATGCTGTCTAAACTTTGTTACTGTATTTATATTTTTTATTTATTTAAACTTATTCAGTGAGCTGTTTTTTAAATTGTCTATGTAGTAACTTTTATCATAGGTTTAAGTAGCTTTGTCAACAAAATTAATGTGTTTATGATAATAAAGCATTTCTGATAAACTACTGTTTCAGGATGGGAAAAATTAAAATATGTACTGAAATACCTGAATTCACATGAATAAACTTCTTACCTTCGATCCTCGAAGGATAATGATCACGTCTATGAATGAAGGAATTTTTGCAGATCAAGTTGGATTTTCAAAGCTCGAAACTTTGCACTTTTGTAACCTCATTCGGGAGATACAGATTTTTAAGTACCCTATAGGCTAATCAGTTCATCTGAAGTATTTCAAGAACGTATGACTGAAATCTTTGGTAAGGTCGCAGTGTATACATAGATTACAATAGTATATTCAGTAACTGTAAAACATCATAAAAAACTGTTAGAACAAATTTTTAAAAGAGCAGAACAATTCAACATTAGATTCAACAAAAACAAATGTAAATTTGGTTTAAAAGAAGTCAAATATATGGGTTACAAAATATCTGAAAAGGGATTAACAGTTGATCTAAAATAGAGGTCATAAAAAATATGCCCACTCTAAAAAATCAAAAAGACTAGCAAAGATTCCTAGGACTCGTAAATTACATAGGCAAATTTGTGAAAAATCTTTCACAAAAGACAGCATCATTAAGAACAGTATTAAAAAAAGATGTAAAATGTTATATTTACTGATAAATAGTCGTGAATAATTGAAAAATAACGGATCTATATATTGACTTATAAATATATACAATGACATTTCAGACACTTGTCATCAACTACAAAATCTCAACTAATATATATAGGGTCATATAAATAATGACTCCTGATATAATAAAAACTGGGTTCTTAGTTCATTCCAACAATTTAGAAGAACAACTTCAACACTTTCCCTTGTTGAATGAAGCTAAGACTATGAATTAAGAATCACATCAATCCTATTTGATTGCATAATATTTGAAGACGTGGTCTTGGTAAACTCTTCGTAACCATGAACTTGGAAAAAACTCAGTATTTGCCATTTACCTGCTATGAATCTAACAAGCCAGAATTCAATTCCATAGATATAGGTGAGAAAGGATCGAACCGGCGTATACTACCGGCAAAAAGTGTCAAATACTTAGGAATTTTCATTGATGACCATTTAAGATGGGATGTCCATATTCAATATACAATAAAAAAATTACAGTTCATACTATATAAATTCAGATTTCTATGTGGTATATTACCTAAGAAAGAGCTGAAAGTTGTTTATTTTGCACTTGTCGACAGTCATTTGAAATATGGGATACTGGCTTGGGGAGCAGCCGCAAAAAACATATAACCCCTCTAGGAATTTTACAACGAAGATTCTTGAAACTACTGCTGCATAAAAAAAGAGACTACCCAACAGAGCTCACATATAAAGAATCTGGAGTATTTGATTTGAGGCAGGAATTCTTCTATAAATGTATGATCAACTACATGAACCAATAAAACTGAATCGAATACATGAATACAACCCAACAACCTACATATAACAAATCTGGAAAATTTGATTTGATGTAGGAATTCTCTCGAGTTTTGGCCCCAAAACTTTTAATATTCTCCCGAATGAAGTGAAAACCAGCTTAGAAACTTATTCAAAAAAAAATTGAGAACATATATACTGGACACTCCTAGAATTATCGTACACAATTCAATAGAAACGTCAGTAGGATAGAGTTAAATGAAAAAGTACATATTATATCTTTATTTAAATATCCCTCATTTGATCCAAATTGGAATAGTAGACGGAACTTGTGATAAATATGAACACTATCATTATCATAATGCTTATTTTTCATCGTTTAATGTTTATTATTTATTGTTCATAATTTACTGTTCACTGTCCATTGCCCATTAATTAATGTTTTTAAGATTATACATTTCATAATTTATATCTTACATGTTGCATTTTACATTTTACATTGTACATTTTAAACTCTGCATTTCATATCTTACATTTTATATTCTATATTTTATATCTTTTAAATTTTTTTATATTTTATATTTTATAATTATGTAATACACACATTCTATATCACCCGACGCTGATTTGCCTGGTTTTGTTTGCTTCACTAAATTTATTTTTTTTATTGTTTTTTTATATATATTTTTTATTTATGAACATTTGATTTGATATTTTCTTCGCGAAACAAGTGCTTGCACTTATCGCTAAAACGCATTATTCACTTCTGCCATGTAACTATCCAATTTTTTTGTATTTGTATTTATTGAGTGAATAAAGTTATATTATATTATATTATATTATGTCGGCGATCTGTTCTTCTGTGGGTATTTGTTGAACACCCAATTTTCCTTCTAAAATCTTCTCTCCTATGAAGAAATATTTGATTGATATATGTTTGGTTCTCCGATACAATTCGGGATTTTGAGCTAACCTCACTGCTGCAGAATTATCCACCTGTAGGATTGGAACATGTTTCAATCCGATAATTCCTTCAAAGAGTCTGCTCAACCAAATTATTTCTTTGGTTGCTTCATTTGCTGCTACAATCTCAGCCTCAATTGTAGATGTCGCTACCATCGCTTGCCGTTGACTAAGCCATGAAATTGCACCACCTGCATGAATCATAATCACTCCTGAAGTTGATCGGCCCGTTTTTGTGCATCCACCAAAATCTGCATCGCTATAGCATTCGAGAGTGACTCTTTTAAAATTGGGACGATAGATTATTCCCAAGTCAAGAGTCCTCTGCAGTTGGGTTTTCTAGCGATCTTGATAAGAACCCTATACTGTAGGCTAGATCTGGTCTTGTACCAAGCATCAGGTACATTAGAGCACCGACTGCCTGCCTATAAGGAAAGTTAGACACTTTTTTACTTTCTTTCCGTTTCCAAAATTTCTCTTTCTTTCTACATCGATGTAGAAATCGGTTTGCAGTCAGAAAAATTAAATCTTTCGAGAATCTTTCTTGCATGTGTATTTTGACTGATTTTTATACTTCCATCCTCCCTCGGATCAATTTCCAGCCCTTAATAATACACAGCAGACTTCCAAGTGATTCTGAATTCCGATTCAAGTTCTCTCATGAAATCTTCCAAATCATGCTTTTCATTCGCTACTGTCAATCCATCATCGACGTAGAGAACTATAATGAGCTTTCTACCATTTCTGTCCCGAGTATACAAACATGGATCAGCTTCACTGACTGTGAACCCTAGGTTTGACAGAAAGTTATCAAATCGCTTATACCAACACCTTGGTGCCTGCTTCAAACCATAGAGACTCCTATTCAGCATACACACCCTATCTGTATCATCTTTGAATCCATCTGGTTGATTCATGTAGATAGTTCCTTCAAGCTCCCCAT
This sequence comes from Gonioctena quinquepunctata, assembly GCA_018342105.1. Lineage (NCBI taxonomy): Eukaryota > Metazoa > Arthropoda > Insecta > Coleoptera > Chrysomelidae > Gonioctena > Gonioctena quinquepunctata. Next base: position 267,646 of record JAFIRS010001466.1, on the reverse strand, counting down.
ACAGAAATGCTGTAGATACATCAAACTGTGCAAGATGCATTCTTTCGCTTGCTGCAATGCTCAGGATGGAACGGATGGTACTCAGTTTTGCTACAGGTCTGAATGTTTGACTGTAATCAATACCTTGACGTTGATTGAACAGAAAAATGAAATAGAAGAGGAAAGTTCCCCAGAGGAGGAGACTGATAGATATTTCCAAGAAACATCAACACGGAGGCTAAGAGAAAGATCTTCGCTCATGAAACCCACTAAAATCTGATATATGTAATTACTGCAAAGAAAAGGGACATTGGGTAAAACACTGCAAGAAGTGGGTAGCAGATGCAAGACCAGCTAAAAATGAGCAAGCGAATGGTCAATCCAAAGTAGCTGCGGCCACTACTGTGGCACTCATGTCCATTACCAATGAAGTCAGTTCAGCGGTCGGGACTGATTCCACAGAATGGTGGATAGACAACGGGGCCACAAAGCATGTAACAAATTGTTCAAATGTGTTCGTTAAATTTGAACAATTTGAACTCCCCTGTACCATCAAAGCTGCTGGAAAGGAGAGGCTTAATGCAATTGGAAAAGGTACCATAAATGTAATATCTACAATAGGAGACAAATGTCAGGAGATGATGTTGAATGACGTATGGTACGTTCCAGATATTTCAAAAAATATGTTCTCTGTTTTGGCCGCCCACGACAGAAATCCAATTAGCGAGTTCAGATCATCACCTACAGAATGCTGGTTCGAGATTGGTGATGAAAAAGTGATTCATGGAAGTCGTGAAGTAGGTGGAACCCTGTATAAAGTAGCCATCAAGTCAATCGTACCAGAAATAAGAGCCGAAGTAAATACAGTAGTAGCAAATCGTTCATTATTACAGCTGTATCATGAAAGATGGGGGCATCAGGACAAGCGCCATGTCAAAAAGATGCTTGAGAGTAAGCTAGGTATCAATGTTAAACTAGATGAAGACCTTTGTGAACCCTGTATATATGGGAAATCACATCGACAACCATTTGGTACAAGAATGGCAGCAACAAGACCAGGTGAACTAATTTCATCAGATGTATGTGGGTCATTCGACGAGTCCTTCTAGAAGAAGCGATACTTAGTTGTATTCAAAGATAATTACACGAAATTCCGTTATGGCTATCTCATTAAGGAGAAGTCTGAAGTAAAAAATGCTCTCGAACATATGGTTGCACATACGAAGACCTCAGGTCATACCATGAAAGAGTGCTTGAGTGACAATGGTGAGGAATTTGACAACGAGGATGTTAGAAAGATCCTTTTTTGTTATATTTACTGATAAATAGTCGTGAATAATTGAAAAATAACGGATCTATATATTGACTTTTAAATATATATAATGACATTTCAGACACTTGTCATCAACTACAAAATCTCAACTAATATATATAGGGTCATATAAATAATGACTCCTGATATAATAAAAACTGGGTTCTCAGTTCATTCCAACAATTTAGAAGAACAACTTCAACATAAAATGTGTCTAGAACAAAGCTCAAATAGAAACTTTCAACAATTAGAAAAAATTTATATGTCAAACACCATGTAGAGATTTTTTGATTCAAATGAAAAAAATACGATATCCTTGGACGCTGCTCAAAACGGTATGGGCGCATCAGTCTTTCAAAATGACATACCCTGCGCTCACGCATCACAAGCTCAAACTGAAGCGCAGAAAAGATACGCACAGGATGCGTGAAATACCATCAATAACTATTTGCAAAAAAGTTTATAGTTGAAACGACCACAAACCATTGATATCAATAACCAAAAATCCAATCAATGAATGTTCTGCTCGCTTACAAATAATGTTAATTCAAATATGCCTAATTTCAAACAACTCAAATGTTACACAAGAAAAAAGAAATCAAATAAAAAACATTACAAAACTAGATGACCAAAGAAATTACAGGATGTTCCAGATAACATCAAATTTTATTATAAATTTAGATCTGAAATTACAATAGCAGATAAACTTTTGTATAAAGGCATAGTACCTCAAGATATAAGACAATAAATTTTAGAAAAACTTACACATAGGCCATGCAGATATTAACAAATGCATAAGCACAGTGAACAGTTCTTTTTACTGGCCTTGCATCCCTAGACATATTCAGAACATGATAATGGCATGTGAAAACTGTCAGCAGTTTCATAAATCTAATTGTGCGAAACCAATGATTCCTTGCCTTGGTTCAAGGTAGCTTCTGACATATTTCATTTTGACGGACAATCATTTCTAATAGTTGTAGACTATTATTCAAAGTTTTTTGCTATTTCCAACTTAAATAAGGATCTGACGAGCGAAAATGTAATTTTAAAACTAAAATCAATATTTGCAAGACAAGGAATTCCTAGAATTCTCATAACAGATAATGGACCAGAATATAGTAGTCTACTATTCAGAAAATTTACAAAGAAATAGGAATTTGAACACAAAACGTCACCACCAAGATATCCCCAGTCCAATGGGTAAGTAGAAAGAACAATCCAAACAATAAAATCAACCTTAAAGAAATGCAAAGCTGGCAACTCTGATTCTTATTTAGCATTACTAGCATTACGCAACACACCTTTGACTTATGGACATAATTCGCCAGCCAATATTTTATACACTGTGTCCGTAAAGTATGGAACAAATTCATTTTTAGCTAAACAGGTCATTTTAAGAAATAATCCTGAAACACGTCGATTTTTGATGTTAATTTACCGTATTTTAAAATAATAATCTAATATACAGGGTGAATTACGTTCGAGTAATGACGTCACCGTCATTTTTTTTAAATGGAACACCCCCATTTTGTCTCAATTTTCGGATTACTCTAGCTGAGCTGATTCCAAAAATGTATCACATGTTGATTCCAATTGGTACAGGGTGGAATAGTTTTGTGTGTGCTCATAAAGTAACGCGTAACATTCTTTATTAGGTAAATTAACAATATTATCAAAAATACTTATTGTCTAGCGGCAATTGGTTTAAATGTAACACCCCGTAGTTTGCTACATGTTTAGAGTAATAAAAATGAGCTGTTCCCAAAAATATTTGGTACTTGTGGTCTAGCAGACAGAATATGACAAAAAATATTTCTTATCTATTTATAAAAAACATAGTCGTCTACTTTTTTGGGAAATGTCATTATTTGTTTAGTAATTTATTGATGTTCAGTGACAGTTTAGTACTACAATATTTTTGGTATTCGTGAATATTCGAATGATTGCTTAGATTTAATTGGAAGTAGAAATTGAGTTAAGTGTAAAACAAAGAATTGAAATACTTATGATGATTGGGTATGGAGACAGATCGCGAACTCAGATGGAAGTGTGCAATTTGTTTAATGATAAATATACAAAAAGACCTATAACGCGTTCAACAGTCAGTAAGATTGAAACGAAATTTCGAGAAATTGGTAATGTTGAAAATGTACGCGAATCAGGTCGTCCCGCTGCAAATGCTGATACAGCATTAGATGTTTTACTGAGTTTTGAAGAAGATGCACACTTCTGTTCGTAAGTTAGTGCTATATCGGTGTTAGCAAAACAACGGTACACAAACTATTGAAGCTTGAAAAATGGCATCCTTATAAAATCAAACTTGTGCAAGAATTAAACGAAGATGATCCCGATAGAAGACTCCAATTTTGCGAAGAAATTATGGATAAATGTCACCGAGACCCTCTCTTGATACAAAACATTATTTTTTCTGATGAGTCCACTTTCATGTTAAATGGTGGGGTTAACCGTCAGAATTGTAGATACTGGGCAAAAGAAAACCCCCACTGGATGCGTGAGCATCATACACCTCAAAAGGTAAATGTATGGGCTGGAATTGTACGAAATCGTATCATCGGACCCTACTTTTTCGAAGGTAATTTAAACGGGGCAACGTACCTTGAGTTTTTAAGGGGTATCTCGTACCTACTTTACGTAATTTGTTTCCCAGCAGACGTAATCCTGGAGGTTTTGATGAAAGTTTATGGTTTCAACAGGATGGTGCACCTCCACATTATGCTGTAGATGTTAGAAGGTACCTAGATGAAATTTTTCCGAACAGGTGGATTGGTAGACGTGGACCCACTGAATGGCCAGCGAGGTCACCAGATTTAAATCCTTTGGATTATTTTCTGTGGGGCCATCTGATGAATGTTATTTATAAAACGAAACCAGCAAATATTGCAGATGTACAAGAGAAAATTCGAACAGAAATAAACAATATTACGCAAGAAACCATACACAAGGTTCAACAAGAATTTGTACACCGTTTGGGTTACTGTCAAATACAGCAAGGGCTGCAGTTCGAACATTTATAAAGTCATGTATTCCAGCATATTCTGTCCGCTAGACAATAAGTATTTTTGATAATATTGTTAATTTACCTAATAAAGAATATTACGCGTTACTTTATGAGCACACACAAAACTATTGTATTTTTGTCCACCCTGTACCAATTGGAATCAACATGGGATACATTTTTGGAATCAGCTCAGCTAGATTAATCCGAAAATAGAGACAAAATGGGGGTGTTCCATTTAAAAAAAATGACGGTGACGTCATTACTCGAACGTAATTCACCCTGTACATTAGATTATTATTTTAAAATACGGTAAATTAACATCAAAAATCGACGTGTTTCAGAATTATTTCTTAAAATGACCTGTTTAGCTAAAAATGAATTTGTTCCATACTTTACGGACACAGTGTCTAATAGAAACTTGAAATACTTGTTACAAAAAAATCAATCTTGTTATGAACCGAAACTCTTTGATAAAGTGAAACATGATAAACTGATTGAAAAATCTGAATACAAACAAAAACAACATTTTGACATACAAGTTAATTTAAATGTACTTTATTCAGGAGACATTGAGTCCCTGGAAAAAAGGTGTATTAATAAGAAAAATACTCATAAGATGATATGAAATTGAACTGGAAAATGGTTCGATAATAACAAGAAACAGAACACAAAAACTAAAAATATTTTATTAAACCATCTTCCAAGAATACAAAAATAAATAAGGAATCTAATAGTTCTAAGTTCTAAGAATTATGTATACCTAAATGTAGAAACTAGTGATGATTATTAAAATGAAAATAATGATCAAAGTAGGAACACGGAAAATTCTGATATGGCTGACAACAGCTTTGAAAAATCAACAGATTATGCATCAGAAAATGACACAGAGTCAAACTCACCGAATAATTTCACAAACAGAACTGATATCCTCACTGAGGAAAATAATGTATCAGAATTTTCCAACAACAAAACAATAACTACAAAGTCAGGCAGAATTGTAAGAAATCCCAAAAAATTTCAAAATTTTTACTTTCACATGAACACTAGATAACAAATTAAGTTGCACAACTCTCGGAAAGAGGAGAGAAAGAGCAATAGATTAAGGATGCTGAACAAGAAAATTAATTGTGATTGTTACATAAAAAAGGTCCAATGTTATATTCGTATGTGTGTAATATGAAACGGGTAATTCCGAAAATTCACAAAATAGAAAGGGGGAGAACGTACCATATAATACAAGAATATGCAGTTTACACTGCCGAACTAGAGATCACATCTAACTACATGATCTCTTTATATTCATACGAAAAATAATTCAAAATACTACTCAAGTGAAATGAAAGGGACAAGCATATACCGGGTGATTCTCTAAGGTGGCTCACCCCTATAACTTTTTTATTATTGAATAAAGAAAAACGAAATTTGGGGGTTGTGTATTATAGTTCAATTTACATTTTATGACATATTTACTTGCTTTGCCGTACTTCCGGTTTGACCGGATTTTTTTTTTTATTATTATTATTACAATTTACAATTTATTACAATTTAACTTATGACTAAGAATATTACATTATTTAATTATGATTACATAATCGTTTCCATTTCATATATTATTTCATTGCTTTTTAGATATACACCTAGGTGTCAGCACACCTGTATGTGTATTTTTCTATTCTACTTATTCACTAATATAATACGTTATACCTACAGTATATACTAACATATATCATTATTATATATACTTACATACTAAGTTAATATCTCTTGTATGAAATCAGATTACTAGTTTTGGTACTATAAGATATTCATATATTCTATAATGTTGTTTGTAATATAATGTTTGCATTTTTTTGAAAATAGTTTAGAGTTTTTTATGTTCCTAATATCCAGCGGTAGAGTATTGAAAATTTTTGGTGCAATGGTTGTTGTGAACCTGTAGCTTGCATCTTTATGACAGTTTGGTGTCGTCAGTAGTTTGTTTCTTAATTTGCCGAGTATTATATGAGTGGGCAGGGTAGTTTTTAAGCTGAGGGTTCTTGGTTATGAAAACACAATTTGCATGAAAGTATAGCATTCTAACATTTAGAATTTCGCTACTGTATAATTGAGTTGTTGGATACCGTCTGTCTTTATGTGAAATGACTCGTAGTATGAAATTTTGAACAACATTCAACGGGTTTAATGCGTTGTTATAAAGTCCTCCCCATACTAGAATTCCATATTTTATTATTGATTCAACTAATGTCTTGTATATTATCAGAAGTGTCTTTTTATTCATGAATTTTCTTAGTTCGAAAAATTTGTGAATCAATCTGCGTACTCGATTTGTGAGGTAATTTACATGGTCTGTCCATTTAAGATTTTTGTCGATTATTATACCTTTTTAAATTTGGTTTTGAGTGAGAATGCTATATAAGAAGTTTTGTTTATATTTAAGGACAGCTTGTTGTGATCTAACCAATGTTTAACTATAGCTATGCCTGCTTCAGCTTTTTTACGTAGTTGATTCCAGGTACTATCCTCAAAAATGAGGACTGTGTCATCAGCATATGATATTACTGTGCCGTCTATTTGAGCAGAGAGTTAATGTAGGCCACAAATAAAATTGGTCCAAGCACAGTTCCTTGTGGGACCCCTGTTTGTATGGTTTTGAGATTACTATATACATTTTTTATTTTTGTTTTCTGCTGTCTGTTGAACAGATAATTTTGAAAAACTCTCAGCACAGTGCCCCGTATTCCATAATGTTCAAGTACATCAAGAAGCTTTGTATGAGGCACTGTGTCAAAGGCTTTTGCTAAGTCAACGAATACTCCAATACATTTCTTATTATCATCCATATTTTGTTTGATGTTATCTATAAGATTGAACATTGCATCTGTCGTGCTTACACCTTGTTTAAACCCATATTGCTTGTTGCTCAAAATGTTGTTTGCTGTAAAGTAGTCATTTAACCTACATTTGAGACATTTCTCAAATAATTTGGCAAAAGTATTGATTAAGCTAATGGGTCTAAAGTTTTGAATGTTTGTTTTGTCTCCTGATTTGAATATTGGGGTTATTGCTGATATTTTGAAGTCATTAGGTATTTCTCCATTGACAAAAATGAGGTTTATAATGTGTATCAGAGGATCAAGTATATAGACATGGATTTTATGTTTTGATTTGGTTGTAAAGTTTGGGGGGTTGTCTATTTTTCTTGCCATGATTTGTCCAGCATTTGCATAATAATTGTTGCAGAAATCAGCCAGTTGTTTATCGTCCTGAAAGGTTTTGTTGTTTTCATCAGTTATATTTGATATGTCATTGTTAGTTTTCCTTATACTATTATTTGTGGCTTCATTGATAATTTCGTATAACTTTTTCATATTGTTATTAGTAGCAATTTGTTCAGAGTAATATTTACTTTTTGCTTCTTTAATGACTTTGTTAAGTTTATTTCTATAGTTCTTGTAGCTCACTTGTAGTTCTAAGTTTTCATTATTTCTATTTACGTTTTTTTTGAGATTGTCTCTATGTTTTATTGATTCAACTATTGCATTAGTTATCCATGGCTTAAGTTTTTTATGTTCTTTTATTGTTATTGTTTTAATCGTTGTGCATTCTTTATATGTATTGCTGAAAGTGCTCATGAATTGTGTCCAGGCCTTTTGTGGTTCTTGTATTAATATAACCTCTTCCCACTTGATGTCTTTGATCAGTTCCATGAATTTATCTTCATTGAACTTTGTTATTACTTTCGTTATTTTTGTTAGTTTTGAAACATAATTTTCGCTACTGGTTATGTGCAGGAATATTGGGAGATGATCAGTGGTGTTATAGTTAATAATGGAACTGTTGAATTTTATTTTTTTGTCATTTAGGTTGTGTCGAAATCATCCCAACTTTCGATTTTTAAATGGGACATCCTATATATTTTTACTTATTTCGATCGAGAATGCCATTCTAAATCCAACAACACCTCCCTTGTCAATATTTGACAAATAAAGTCATTTTTATTCCAATTTTGATGGGAAAAATACGACTTGAGGCTTATGACTTCACAATCGTTTTAAGAATTATTTAAAATTCTCAAATATGAATTTTTCCAGTTAACTTGATTTTTTCAAATGGAAAAGGGGTGGCTCGTCGGCTTTTTGTGAAAGATCATTTTCTTACGAATAATTTGATACCACACACTTTATTTTCACTATTTATCTGAATAATTGCAAGAAGCGATCATACCTAATAACAAATAATACGTATTCGGTATACTTATGCACTAAGTCCTGTTATTCTAGTTATCCGTGACAAACAATTGAAGCTGTTGCTAGGACTACCTAAACAAATAGGCTAATATATGCTGTCACTTTTAAAAATGTACTTGTTGCGTAGTTTATAAATTGATATGGAAAATTAAACTAGAAACGAGAAAATTGACATGTTGCTAATTTACGGAGAAGCAAAAAAGAATGCAACTGATGCAGCTCGAATTTATGCTCAGAGATTCCCTAATCGTCGCCATCCCACTCGGCATTATTTTCCAAAACTGGAAAGTAAAATTCGAGATGAACCAGCAGAAAATGCCAATAACTTCATCGTCAGTGAAGAAAAAGAAGTAGACGTGTTGGCCTATGTTGAAGTGAATTGTACGGCATCAATTCGCCAAATTGTTTCTGAGTGTGATATAAGTTATTCGTTCATTTGGAGAATTCTTCACAAATATAATTATCGACTGGTTTTTGACTAAATACAGAGAAGATGTACGTTTTCCGTTTAAAATTATTTATTCAGATGAAACTCGATTCACCAACTTGGGTCTGTTCATTCGGAATAATAAAAGGTACTGGTCTCAAAAAAATTTAGATCTGATGCAAGAAGGAAATTTTCAAGAGCGATTTGGTTTCAATTGCTGGATGGGTATTATCGGAGGAAAACTTTTGGGGCCAATAATTTTTGACGGAAAGATTTCTACAGTTCCTTAGAAATAAAATTAATTATTTCATTGAAGATTTGCCACTGGCTAACCAAGTTGATATCTATTTTCAACAAGATGGAGCGCCACCTCAAAATTCTCAAGTCGTAAGAGAACGTCTGAATGACACCTTCCCAGAAAAGTGGATTGGCACTTATGGACCTATTCAGTGGCCTGCGAGGTACATTCTTAAGTTGTCATATTTTTTCATAACGTATTTTTTTTTCATATTCTAGATTACCAGATCTTACTCCGCTAGATTTTTTCTCTGGGGAACAATTAAAAAGCAGTTGTATAAAACAGCATCAGCTACTCATGAAGAACTGGAGTATAAAGCAAGGGTGGCATTCCAGAACATCACTGCCGAACAGCTAATCAATGTTGTGCGCGCAACAATTGAAACAGTTGAACTTTGGCGTGATCAAGAAGGAGGTCATTTTGAAAATTCAGAACCTTAATGGACTAATTTGCGACTTTTAAATAATTGTTAAAACGACTGTGAAGTCATAAGCCTCAAAGTCGTATTTTTCCCATGTTAGTTGATCAAGAATGAAGCAATTTACAAAATCCACGACATTCTAGATCGAAAAAAAAAAATTGAATAAAAATGACTTTATTTGTCAAATATTGAGGTGTTGTTGGATTTAGAATGTCATTCTCGATCGAAATAAGTAAAAATATATAGGATGTCCCATTTAAAAATCGAAAGTTGGGGTCATTTCCGGTCAAACCGGAAGTACGTCAAAGCAAGTACATATGTAAAAAAAATTAAATTGAACTATAATAAACAACCCCCAAATTTAGTTTTTCTTCCTTCAATAATAATAAAGTTATAGGGGTGAGCCCTCTTGAAGAATCACCCGGTATATGAATCAAGATAGGGGGTATAAAAAAAACATATCTATATTCTATCTGACAGCCAAAGTGCAGTATACACTACACGACACTTGACCAAAGGGTACATTTTTGAACTGGTTGTTACTCAACTTGTGCCCTTAAAAATTCCTCATAAAATCTTCCCAATTGCTCCTGTATCCTTTCATAACTCATTTTGACGTAATTATACTAAAAACATACTAGTCAGTCCAAGAAAAAACAAACAATAAATCCTATCTCGGAGCAACACCAATGATAACACTGGTTCCACTCTGCAGAAAATATGCATGTTGCAGATAATAAGAGTATATATTCGAATCAGTCATTGCGAGAGACTGAACTTTATCAGTAGAAGTAAAAACAAAAAACTGCAAAAAATGTATGTCCCACTCATGGTGAAAATGTTCACCTAATTTATCTCCCAGATCAGTCAATGATAATGCGTGTTATCATAATGTACAAGTAAATAAAGCCCCTTTATCGAATTAGGTGAAAGTTTTCGTCACTCGGAAATGAATAAGCTTTACAAATGAACTAGCATAGAGGCAAAGGCAAGTTTTTTTAAATAATAAGAATATCATTAAAACTTTTCATGAAAGTACCTATTAGTAAAAGAAATCTCTTCATAGCAAGACATTTACTTCAGATTCATGTTAACAGTGGTGGATCCGGGGGGGAGGGGGTAATTGCCTCATTGAAATGTTCATAGTTCGAGAGCCGAATCAGCTTCAGCTTTCACCCAAGAGACATGCTATAACATTAAAGTATGTTTTCAGAATTCAGATGCATTGTCCATCTCAACCCTCCTCTTGAACTCGAATATTGCCAAGCCGACCTGACAGATCGACGGCAGCTGCAATACCATGTGTTTCTGTTGCATTTCGTCCGTAAGTGAGCGCCAACAGGACTTAGTATTTCAGTGTTTTATGTTTTTGAAGAGTTATATCGTTCTTTCTGCTTGTGTGAGTGCTAAACAAATCAATTTGTAAGTATAGTGGGTGAACCAGCAAGTTCACAAATCATTACTTCTAATATGTTATTGATTTTTCAGACAACAAAGAGTTAAAAAATTCCGGGTTGCACTCTGGGAGTGCCGACAGAAGTGAAAACTGATTTTGGCGCGTTAGACATTTTTTAGATGGGTACTAGGGTTATTGGGTTATGAATTGCATTTTATTTATGAATTGTATTGTATTAATTATTAGAAACGTTAAAATACATTTAATATTCTTTTATGAATTATCGTTAGCAATTTCGACAACTCTTGTATCATCATCATTATCATTATTACAATCTAAAATAGAAACTATAGGTTCATGGTAACTAAAATAGGAAATAAACAATTTTGATTCGAAGTTATTTAATTATCTCGTGAATACCGCATCAATTGTACTTTTATATCTCGTTGTGCTAATTTTGCATTGATTGGACATAGTAAAATCAAATTCTCTATTCACACATTCAATTTATTTATCTAGACGCGTTCGCGGTCTGCTATATGTACATGCATATATGCACACACTATAGCTAATAATATGCGTACCACGCTACAAGCAGTCTTCACTTCAAGCATCTATGCACACACTATAGCTGCGTCTCACTCATTACGGTGTCGCGTCCCCTTACGGTGTCGCGAGTCCAGCGATTTTCTCTCACCTAAAATATGCCTACCGCGCCATAAGAAGTTTTCACTTCAAAAATGAATTCATTTTAGATACGTTTTTCATCAGGCGAACTAAAACTGTTGAATAACAGTTTGACGAATCAGTAACGATTCATATGTCTATTGGAGGTAAGCAAGACGTGGTGACCTCATCCCATTTCCGATTTATAACACTTTTCTCTTTTTCAAAACGTAATTTTCAAGCACCGTTTTCTCGCACAAAAATCAATCAAAGTTCCTCCTTCTTTCTAACAGCATAAACTATAAACATATCACTCATTCTCGGCACAATTTGGCAAAAAATACAGTCAGTTCTACCGAAAAAACCCTCCTTCAACACGTATATCCTAGCCTCTCCTCGGGTCATCAACAACAACCTAACCTCAGTCTGAGTCAGATGTTAGAGGTCAGGTTGTACAGGACTTTTTCGATAGAACCGTGAATGAGTGATTTAGTGTTCGTAGTTTATGCTTTTTGAAAAAAGGAGGCATTTTAAATGATTTTTGTGCAAGAAAACGGTGTTTGAAAATACTGTGTTTGAAAATACTGTGTTTGAAAATACTGTGTTATAACTCGGAAACGGTATGAGACCGCCGCGTCTTTCAGCTATTTTCAGGGAACATGAGTGGACTAACTTAATATTTACCCTATTGGAAATATATTCGTATTTTACTTTTCTTATATGATAATTTTTATATTCATTACCGCCCCCTAACCAGTACCCTGGATCCGCCTCTGCATGTTATGCAGCATTTCAAATCTATTACCTGTTGAAGTAAACTCACGAGGTGAATCAGGTTCATGAAATTCTTCATCTCCACTTTGCTCCAGGCCGTCTTCATTATACAGTTCAAAATTATTGAATATGATTTCCGTAGGCTCTTCCTTAACTATTTCGCCATTTAAAATGTCGTGAATAGCATCACCATAATTCTCAGACACGATTTGTCCATTTTCCTCAAACTCAGTAATTGAAATTTTTGCTTCATAATTTAAGTATTCTAAAGCCATGTCGTATTTTACGTTTTCCTATGGAAAATAGATCTGGACAGTGACAAAGATTAGAGGTTAGAACTCTCTACTCTCTAGGTTAGAACCATAGAGAAACTAAAAATAATTAATTTGTCTATGGTTGCTGCATACAATACATCTCTTGAAAGGTTTTGCCTTGTAGGTTGAAGGCGGAATAATATCAGGAAAAATACAAAGAAACTACTTGTTGACTGCAAAAGCACGTGTACATATGATTTGATGGGCCCTCAGTGCTCAAGACGTGTGAAATGAAGTCACGTGATTTGGTCTTCATTGGCCAATTCATTGTCTGCTGTTTGTTGTATGCATCATACGATAGCGGAAATAGTCCATTTGAGCACCTAGAATAAAAATAAACGCTTGCGTATGTAAACGTCTTGAGCACTGAGGGCACTGAAAATATTTGCGAATATATCAGGCTTGAGCAGCGAAAGGGTTAAAACGAAGGAACTAATACAATAAATAATATCATCAATAAACAATGAAAAACTTATAACATATTGAAAAAGATACCAGGTACAACATATGGAAGTAAAGAAATAATTACTCTTTGTACTAAAATAATATAAAAAATATATACCTTCTTGATGCTAAATGGAAAATAGCGGATACTCCCTCTGGTGCCGATTTTTGAAACTATACATATGTACATTGTTTACTTTTCGAAACATTATTGTTTATATGATTTTAGCCATTGTATACCTAAAACTTGTCGAATCTCTTGTGATTGTTGACATTTAATGAAATTCTATTTACCTGGTGAATGTTCTATTGACTATTGTACGTCCTCGAGTGAAAAAATGAGTGATTCAAGTTCAAATCATTATTGTTGTGTACCTCAATGCGACTCTTGGCGAAACGATACCGTTGTACTAGGATAAGTTTCCATCATTTTCCGTGATAAAATGAACGTAACGTTCTGGTGCAGACTAATCTAGGATTGTACGAGTCTATAGACGCACGATGGGCTCTTGGAGAAGAATACCTTCCCCTTCCCAAAATCTTCCAGTATCGTCTGTGACCAAGAAATGAAGTGAAAAAGAGAACCTTCAAAGAGAGTTGAGAAAAAAAAGAGAGTTAAGAAGAGAAAAAATACATATATTATTCAACATACCGAAGAATATTCATACAGTATGGAAAAATAGTGATTATATATGTATATCTAGGTGAAGGACACATTTTCACACCATCTTGTTTGTTTTAGAATGAAATTAAAAAAAAACTGTTTTTGTTGGTTTTATTTTCAATTCGAACATCCACAAATAATGTGTAACATTTCTTCAAAATAATCCATAACAATAATTCCAGATGACTTCACTAAGCTGTCCAGAAACTTTGAAAAAGTTTTTTTTGCAAGCAAATTAGAACATACTTTGTTTCCTTCTCAAGATTTAAATACACCACTTCTTGAAATGAATAACACTACACAAAAAACTGGAAACTAATACCAAATGGAAACATTTCAAGAAAAACTCCAAACACAAATAACCTTTGAGAAAACAGACAAACAATGTACGTATGTCTGGTTTTAATTTTCGCCACTCTGGCGCTGGCATCTAATTTTGAATTCCCAATTGCAACAACAGAACTTATCAGTTGTTATCCTATTTCTAAAACCTGTTTTAACATTATTAAGTTTGCTGAACAGTCTTTCAACACTACCGTTTAGGAATGACAATATTAGCAACGAACTAATTATAACTTTAAAAGTTAAAAAAAAAACAATTGCCAGCATTTTTTAAACTTAAAACTTTTGTCCAAAATTTTTATCTGGCAAATGACAATCTCGCCCTAAATGAATGACTTCTCGAAACGTCTAATTCATGTTTATCTACAATTTTTGCTTATATGTTTGTGCATATTTACTGTACTGTACCAATCACAGGGCGCGTCCCCGTGCATTTTACTATAGTCTGGATCAAGTCGGATTATAGACATTTAATTATATGGACTGGTTGTGAGAGAGACCATTGATATCAGAACCTGTGAAAAAGGACAGAATGAGTTCAGGCAAAACATTGGTTTCGTATATTGTTCATATGTGTTTTCGTGTGGTGTTTTGCAAGTTTTTTATAAATTTATCCAGTGTTTTTGAACTGTTTGACAAGTTATAAAGATTCTTAAATACCTATGGCTTCTTCGTGTGCAGCCTACAATTGTTAGTTAGATACATAAAAGGGCTGGATGTGAAATTTCATAGGTGAGTAAACATGTAGTGTAGGTAGTGATTTGTGGATTTTTTTACATATTTTTACAGGTTTCTGAAGAATTAACTTAATTTAATTCCTCAGTCACGCACAAACTGGTCACATTTTATGTGACTTCTCTTGTTTATATGACTCAGTTTTATTTTTGTGCCTCTATTTATATTGTAGCTGAAGTTAATAGATTTATTATTATAGTATCATAGGTGGGTGGTAGGATTTTGTTTGATTCGGGGGTAGAATTTGGTGTTTTTTCCCGAGCAATTGCTTCAAAACTAATGTTGGTTAATAATATTTATGAAAGTATAATGTGATTTATTTTCCTTTTTTTTCTGAGAACAAACGCAGGAATATATGTTTTCAAATTGAAGAATGATTTCTTCAAACGTTATAAATATACATGGAATTTTTACTCCGCTGGAGTAAAGGTATACTTTTACAACGCCAGGCTGAAATGAGAAAGACCCTACGGATTGTCCGTCGATCTCCGTCACGCTCGATAGAAAAAATATCACTTTAATTCCCAATAACACGTACTATTTTCCTCAGTATTTCCCAAAAATAATTGGGCCATTTTTTCTACAGACACGAAATTTTATAGATTACATAAACGTTTTTTAGTTATTATTAATAATGTTTTTCAGTGCTGAACTTTCTGAAAACTCTAGAAGAGAAATAAAAAACATTTTCATATGTCGCATAAAGTTCCTCCCTGTGATTCCTTGAATTTTCCAAAAAAAAAAATTTCAATGTAATGCCATAGCCAATTTGTATCTTCTGCCTTGTCTTATCTCTATCCTTCACAACATCTCTCTCTCTTATATAGTCCGCCAGGAACTGTGTGTTAAAGTCACGTGACGGCCAGTCCATCAGTTATAATGTCTATGAGTCGGATGGTTCCGTATAGAGTGCATTCCATATATGCATTGAGTATCAATATTGATAATAAAGACAGCAAATGTGAAGCCAAAACAAATGGAAATGACCATCGCTCGAACTCTTTCTAACCGGCAACGTTGAATTGATGCGCATGTTCCCTATTCTCTGAGGTGCTCTTATTGAACCAATTGATGTTCGATCTTAAAATTGCAATCTATGTGAAAGAATGCTCCCAATCCACTCTAGAACATTTCCATTAATTCCTAAAACAAGTAATTTTGCTAATAAGAGATCGCAAGGTTGATTATCCTAAAAACTTTTGAAAAGTCTACGTAGATAGAGACAATTTGTGACCTCTTTTCTAAGGCATCCTATATGAACTTGCTATTTAGGGCTAAGACGACAGTCGTCCCCAGTCAGATTTTATTTAACCGTTACCTTACTGAAAACTTCTTAGTGAAGTAAACTCTTGAAGTTATGAGAGCAAATGTCGAAATTTTAAGTTAACAACCCAACACAATATTTTTATATTTGTTATGTACTTGTTAATAAAAGGAGATGGATAGAATTCATAGAAGTTCGCACTGCGTTTGCAGTTATTGTCTGTCACCTTGCGTGCAGTTATTGGCACCCTTATAAATATAGCAATAACATAGTACCTAGGTAGGTAGCTAACAAAAAAGCATAAGTACCTTCGTAATTGAAATAATTCACTTATTTAAATCAGGGAAAAATACAACAAAACAATAAATAAAATTATCTTAACTATTAATTTATACATTTGCTTTCGAAAATGCAAATGCATTTTAGTTTATTCGTGATTGTCTTATAAATAAAGATGAAAATATTAATATTTTGTTATAGTGAGGTCAAACTTAGGATTTCCCATCATATTTAATAGAGAGGTTAAGGTTGTCATTGTTTTGTTATAATTCAAAAATAATTAAATTTTAGACTTTTACTGCCATATTTTTTTGAGCATTCCAAGTACACTCTTTATTTGTAACTGATTTGTTGTAATGTCCAGTGTGAACTGATTTGTTGTAATGTCCAGTGTGGCAATGTGAAGACATTTTATCCCCCTGGGGCAGCCACAAGTGACAGCGGATTTACTCAATGTGATCTACAATATAAACATGTTCATTACATGTTTTATCTTTCATGCTAGCATATATCTCTCCTCTGATAATCATCAAATCAGCATCAAATTGCATTGTTTTACATTGTTGGATTCCAATGCATTTTATCCTTTTTACAAGCTTTTATTTAGCTTGTTAGTTCGTTTGGGTCAAATCTTGCAAGTTAATTTGGACGGACTTCTAGTCGTCCGATTAACTTGAAATTTGGCAAATATTCATAATTCCGGTGACAATGCATTATGGAACTTTTGTTAGAGAAAAAAACAAAAAGGTGGCTTCAAGATGGCGGACGATATTTGTAATTATGGTCCGATTTGATTCAAAATTGGTATGTGAGGTTTTCGGGGTCGGAGATTATGAATTTTTGTCAAAATCCATAAATTCAAGATGGCGGACGAGTTTTGTAATTATATGGTCCGATTTGATTCAAAATTGGTATGTGGGGGTTTTCGGGGTCGGAGATTATGAATTTTTTGTCAAACATTTAGAAATTCAAGATGGCGGCTCCAAGATTACCGACGAGTTTTGTGATTATGGTCCGATTCGATTCAAAATTGGTATGTGGGGGTTTTCGGGGTCGGAGATTATGAATTTTTGTCGAAATTTATAAATCCAAGATGGCGGCACCAAGATGGAGGACAAGTTTTGTGTTTATGGCCCGATTTAATTCAAGAAGATTTCGGTCGGAGATTTTGAATTTTGCGTCAAAATTTATAAATTCAAATGCGGCCAAAGATGGAGGACAAATTTTGATTATGGTCAATTTTATTCAAAATGGGTATGTAGGGATTTTCAGGTTCGGAGATTATGAATTTTTGTCAAAATATATAAATTCAAGATGGCGACTTTAGGATGACGGACGAGTTTTGTGATTATGGTCAGATTCCATTCAAAATTTACAGGGAAGATACCTTGTAATAACGATGCTCAAATTAGAAATGAACAGATTAAGGCGAAATAATTTAACTAAAAAGCAAAAAATAAAATAACTGATAAAACACTTTTTTAAAGACAAGCCGTGTACTAAAACGTATAAAATGAGTTTAAGTCATCGCTGACAATGATTTAATTATTTTTTGGTGAATTATTTGGTTTCAAAAAGCCTGTCGCTCATTGTAATAAAATTAATACTTCGACAAGTTGTTACTTACCAACCAATCATTGTCCAGCAAAATTAATTGTTATCTAGTTTTATGAATACTTTGTAAAAATTAAATACTTTGACAAGTTCTTACTTACCAATCACTGCCCAATCAAATTCATTGGTAGGTACCTACTTTTATGAACACTTCGCGCGACAAGCTTTTTAAAACCAAATAATTCAACAAAAAATAATTAAATCATTGTCAGCGATGACTTAAACTCATTTTATACGTTTTTTATTAGTTATTTTATTGTAATTTTCCAGGAACTCGTTAATGCTAGAAAGCTTTAAAACGTGCTTTGAAGTCATTCTAAGCTAGAATTCTTAAAATAAAACGAAATTTTCAAGCAAAAACCAACACTTTTAAATAATAATAATAATAATAATCTTTATTGATTTCCAAGACCTACATGGTAAGTATAAAACAAGTCAAAATAGAACATTCAAAATAAGTAAAACCAACAAGTACATATAATTTAAATTTAAATAAATAAAAGAGTATAAATAAAAGAGTATGAGGAACAAAGAGAGCCTATTATGACGAAAGGAACTCACCCATTGTATAAAACATGTTGTTCAATAAATATATCTTCAACGCTTTTCGGAATTTGACGTAATATGCTTCTTGTTTAATAATTGGAAGTAAGTGGTTGTATACTCTAATCCCATTAGTTATGGGGCCATTCAGGCATATATTTAAATGATTTTGAGGTGCGCACAGGTGATGGCTAAATCTCGTTGGGTAATTGTGTATGTTGCTATGGCAGGGAATGATGTTTCTGTTTTTATGTATGTAACAGGAAATTTCCAATATATATATGCAGCATAAGGGAAGTATTTTTAATTTGTTGAAAAGAGGTCTACATGATTCTCTTTGATTTTTCTTCAACATTGCACGTATGCATTTTTCTGAACAGCAAATAGTTTTTGAGCTGAAGAAGACATGCCCCACAACAATATACCGTATGATAGTCGGGACTGTATTTCAGCAAAGTAAAAGTTTTTTAACACATTCAGGTTGAGCACTCTCTGAAGGCATCTTATTTGATACAACTTACAGTTCAGATTTTTTATTGTATCACTTATATGTGATTCCCAGTCCAGTGTATCACTCATAGTTATACCTAGAAATTTTATAGTGTGGCATTTCTCTAGAGTCATTTCCCTAAATGTATTTCTATGTTTTCGACCGTTCTCTGTTTTGTGTGGTAAATTTGAAACTGTGTTTTGCTGGCATTAATGTATAAATTATTAATCGAGAACCATAAGATAATTTTTTCCATGAGGGTATTACATGCTTGTTGATTTAGTTTGGGAGAGTCTTTTGATACCAGTATAGAGAGGTCATCAGCGTAGAGTGTTAATTTGAAAGGTGCAAGGTATTTTACAATATCTGCTACATAAATTGAGAACAAAACTGGGGCAAGCACACTCCCCTGTGGCACTCCAACTTCCACAGGTGCCAAACGAGAGCGGGATATTGTGTTTTTACCACCCTCTTCATTGCAAGATATCTGTACATATTGATTCCTATTTGTCAAAAAGGACTTCAACCAGGCAAATGCACATCCTCTAATTCCGTATGACCAAAGCTTGTCAAGCAGCCGATCATGTGGGACACAATCGAACGCCTTGCTTAAATCACAGTATATACCTATAGGACTTCTTTTTTCATCTAAGTCATTGATTATGTTGATATATGTATCTATTGTTGCCGTAGATGTAGATTTGAATTTTCTGAACCCATGTTGTTCATCTGGGATAAGTTTGAATCTTGCAATGAAGGAGTTTAGCCTCTCCAGCATACAGTATTCGAAAAGTTTTGAGAAAACTGATGTTATTGATATGGGTCTGTAGTTGTTCATGATATTTTTATCCTTTTTTTTGTGAAGTGGGATTACTTTTGCTGTTTTGAGGGCATCAGGGAATGTGCCTGTTTCTAATGAAAAGTTTATTATGTGAGATATAGGTTTCACCAGTTCATTTTTGAATTCTTTTACAATATTATTGGGTAAGTCATCAGGTCCAGAAGAGCGTTTATTTTTGAGTTTTGAGAACATTGTTAGCATTTCTTCCTCAGTGAAAGGAAGTATAACCATCGAAGTAAGAATGCTGTTGAGGCTATGCTCAAAGTAATTGTGATCTACCGGTGGGATCTCATCTATGACTTGTTTTGGAGCATCTATAAAAAAGTTATTGAAGAGATTAGCAATATCTTCGGGACAGGAAAATTCTTCATTTTCATGGGAAATTTTAATATTGGGTGTTTTTGTGTTTTCATTATTTTTCATTTTATTGATAACTGCCCAAGAGGTTTTGCTTTTATTCTCAGAAGATTGTATTATTTGGTCATAATGATTTCTTTTACATGATTCTATAAGACTAGTGTGTTTCCGTTTTTGCACTTGATATTGGCCTTTTAAAATGGGGAATTTTTTTTGAAGAACATGTAGATCTTTCAGTTGTGCGCTAGACTTTTTGACTTCTTCTGTAACCCAGGATTTGGAGTCCTTTTTTATTTTATTTTTCTTTATTGGGAAGGCCTGAAAGAAGTGACTCAGTAATGTGTTTGCGAATTTTTCATATTTTTGGTTGCATGATAGCGAATCGTATGTGTCTTGCCAAGATTCGCTTTGTAAAAGTTGGCCAAACAGTGATTTATTTTTACCGCAATAGTCTCTAGAATAATAATAATTATTTCCCTTTTGATTATCGAGCGACATATTGGAGGGGGTTTTAACTATTATTGTGTTGTGATCAGAGAGGTGGTTATCCACAACATGTGAATATGCTTCGGCATTCGTAAAAATATTGTCTATTTTAGTGCTAGAGCTTGATGTAACTCTTGTATCCTGATATACGATACTATGGAGATTGTATTGTGCAAATATGTTAAGTATCTCCTCTCGTTCATGTGAGGGAGTATTAAAATTAATGTTGAAGTCACCTATAACCCATAATATTGAGTTTACATTGAATATTTCTTCTAGCATTTCCTGAAGTCTACTGCAAAAAATATGGAAATTTCCTGTTGGTGATCTATAAGTTGTAACTATTTTATGATTTTCATATTCACAGCCGCTGCATTCAAAATCTTTTTCCACACATAGGTTATTGATATTTAGAGGAGTTGTCACTAATCTTTGTTGTGCAAACAAAGCAGTGCCACCTCCCTTGAAAACATTGCGACAGTATGCGCTTGCAAGATAGTATCCATAAATTGAAAAATTACTTACTTCATAATCCTTTAGCCAAGACTCTGATATTGATAGAAACATTGGCACATGAGTGGTGAGTTCTACTTCAAGCAGGCTTTGCTTGTTTCTCATACTTTGCATATTAGAATATAAAATGAAATTTACATAGGTTACATTCATTTCTTTGCTATTTTTGTTTAGTTTTCCTATAAAAAAGAATTTCTGTTGTTCATCTGGTTGTCTTCGTAGTGCCTGTAGCGTCTGAAGTCAAACCTCCTGAAGCCTACTCCGCTGGGCCAGAAATCTGCCGTATACAATTTTTCTTTGTGAGAGAGATCTGCTCCAATCATGAAGCATTTCATTTGGTTGGGATCTGTTTGGAGCTCTTTGATTACCACATCGCTGTTTCCTTCCCCTTCTGGTGTCTCTGGATAAAGCTTTTTTGAAATGTAATTTTGTATCTGGGTGTCATTGACGTTTCTGGTCACCCTGTATATGTATAACCATACTTTTGGTTTTTTTCCTTGAAGTCTGTCTCTCTTTCCGTAATTTTGTATCTGGGTGTCATATTTCTTCTCCTGGGATAGGCATACCCATCATCTAAATCGCCACCATTTGTGGCCTGGTAATTATCTTCTTGATAGATGATTTTATTCATCAAATCAATTTGTTCTAATTCGATATTATTTGATATCCTTGATGATTCAGGTTTTTGTGGTGCATCCTGTATGTTTACACGTACTGGAGCAGCTGGGGATTCCTTCTTGGGTAAAAAACTGGCAGGTAGAGAAGTTTTTGCCATATTGTTACTGAGTGGTTTTTTGTACAGTTCATTTTTAGGTGTCGGCTTATCTTTCACGTTTTTACACTCTATTAGTTTTTCTTCAAGGAAGTGTGCATTTTGTTTCAATAAGCTGTTGTTTTCCAGTAGAAGATTATACTTTTCATCTTTTTCTTTGAGCAAAATTTTTAACATGTGGTTTTCGAGTTCAAGATTTTCATATTTGTTTTGCTTGCACTTTTCTTCATCACTTACTATGTATTGTCTTTTTCCTAGCTCACAGCACTGGATTCTGGAGTCACAAATTTTATAGCATTTTAGTTTATTTTTAATTGCACAGGACATATGAAAAACGTTTCCACACACAACACAACTTAGGGATTTACTTGGTTTAGTTTGGCAGCACTTCAGTGCCTTTTCTTTGAAAGTTTCTTCACTTATTTGAATAACAACATCTTCAAGCTTGTCATCAGTTGACGCCATCTTGAATGAAATAAGCCATAAATATGTTACAATCCTTACATTATCTCAACAAAATAAATTTGGCCTTACTTCAACAAAATATTGGAATATCTACACTTATTTATAACTCAACCGAATAAACTGAAAAATAAAAATTCCTAATGGGCATTGAACATGTATTTGCATTTTCAATGGGAAGGTTCGTAAGCTCCTCCCTTCTCCCTTTTGTGACAGCAGACTTGGGTAGTCCATTGGTCAGGTAGATTAAACCAGAATGCGTGGAGTTTCGATCAGGTACAGACTTGCGATAATGTATATGCGGGCATGTTTTGAATGTTGACTTGATTTATTTCTGTTAATTATAGTTTGGTTAAGTGTTATAATTTGTTGAAGTTGCAGGATCCGGCGTTTAATTTTTTCCCTACTTCAATACACCGAAACTCAAATGGTATGTTCCGAATTATACATGTGCGGTCGTGAATCCGGCCCTGCTATTTCAGTTCATCCATTTCTATTACGCACCAACGGCATGGATTTTTTTATGTTACTTGTCTTTATTTTGAATGGACTATACAGGTAAATATTTTTGAGAAAAGTTTCTCTATTTTCGCAATTCAAATCCAGGTACACGGCGAACATATTCTTCCTAATTTATTTCGATGAATATTTTCCCCACAGGCGTAAATTAATTGTAGACAGACTTGCACATGAACATATCAACTTGATAAAAAATAATCAGGTACCTTACTATGATGTTGAATTAAAAAATAAAACTAAGGAAAAAGGCGCAGCTTTAAAAAAAATGCAATTCACCTCACAGTGAACAACTCAGAGATAATTATAGAATTGTTAGAAATCGGTTTGTTAATATGTTGAACAAAAAAAAAATACTATGAACAATCAATTTATTCAAACTATAGCAACTCTAGACAAATGTGGAAACATCTTAAATCAATAATAAATCCTGCTAATGATAATAACATTAATAAAATCATATTCCGTGAAACTAATTCAATAACAGTAACTCAAAATAAATAAAATATATCGAAAAATTTAATATAACTTGTTTTGTTAATAGTCTTTCGAATATCTTCTTCTGAAGAATGGTAAGCCACAAATTATCCAGTAATACAGCTCATTATCCATCTTTAAATTGCTAACTATTGCCGAAATACAAAAAAAAATATACATTCATTGGACAATAACAAAAATAAAGTGCTGATAAGCACTTTTCTAAAACGAACATTTGAGGTATGTGTATACATCTCTAGAGAAGGGAACATTTCTGAATCAACTGAATATAAGTACAGTTGTGTGCATAAAAAAGTCGTACAAGGTTTGTATGGTGTAAACCTGCCTATGATGTTCCAGATTTCATAAAAAAGTAGAACACATACACATTTGACAAAAATAGTTTCAATTTTGACACTAGTTGTCAAAGACTTGTCAAAGACTTGTCAAAGTCGATAAGAAGTTTAATTAAGATTGACAAGCCTGACTCACAATAGCCTATAACTGCTGTACGACTTTTTTATGCACACAACTGTACCTACCGTCGTTCCTATACCAAAAGTTAATGCATACAATTGAAGCAAGCGATTTCCCTCCAATAAATATTTCAACAACTTTGGAAATAGTAAAGAGTAGAGAATTTTGATTAAATTCCGAAAAAGCCACAGCCTACAGCTGTTTCATGGTTTCCCAATCACCAGGATGGCTATATGATCCTCTTCGAAATTAAACCAAAACTCTCAGAGAACTTGTGCTTTCCGGCAAAGGACAAATATGTAAAATTCACAAATTATAGATACGACATCTATAATTTGCAAAGGGAACCTCAACCTAGGCTGTGGAATTCAAAGGCAGGATGTTTTCTGCACGTTGATAGATATCCAACTATTAGTTAGTATAGACCAGTCCACGACACCAAAAGTCAAGCTTCTAGCGCGCCCTTTGCTATTTGTGACGTTACTCGGAACACGCTTGAAACTTGACTTGTGGTGTCATGGACTGGCCTATACCGACAAATCCGTTGGAGAGTTGGAGACCTATCAATGTTGCAGGAAACTTCCTGCCTTTAAATTCCATGGCACCAGGCTGAGCTTCCCTCTGCAAATATAATTTGTGCATATCACATATTTGAGCAATCAGTTACTTTGATCACAACAAATTATTCTTAGGCAACAATCTGGGTTTCGAAAGAATCACTTTCTATATATGGAAAAATGCATATGATGACAAAAAATACACTGTTAAGATTTTTTAGATCATTTGAAACAGTTGACAACAAAAAAATATTTCAACAATTTTGAATATTCCCTCAAGGAAGTGTATTAGGGCCACTTCTATTTACCATGTTCCAGGTGCACAAGAACTGAATATTTTTGATACATAATTGCTCTATATTTCATATATTAACCTAAAAATGCCTGTGAACATTCTGTAATTGTCTAGAAAAAATATTTGCAAACAAATAAATTGAAATTAAATGCAAATAAAATAAAAGCTATGGTAATAACAATTAAATATGAACTGAGATGAACAAGTCGGGGTACGAGAATTATCTTGATATGTACAAGATACTTCCATTCATCATATATATATATATATATATATATATATATATATATATATATATATATATATGTTGAAGAAGGGTACTGGACTAGTTGAAAATAACTATGAATTTGAAATAAACTTAGTAGAAAGGATATTCCTGGATTTTGAATGAGTTAGGCATTGAATGGTTTTTACTCCGTGTGTGAATTCTTTTCTCATGTTTTGCCAATTTGCCTTTGGAAATAAAAAATTTTGTACAAGTTTTGCATTGAAATGGTTTTTCTTCGGTAAGAATTCTACCATGTGTTTTGAGATTCCCTTCTGACTAAACGATTTTGAACAAATTTTGCATTGATATGGTTTTTCTCCTGTATGAATTTTCTCATGGTTTGAAAGATCACTCTTGTAAACAAACGACCTACGACAAATTTTGCACTGAAATGGTTTGTGCCCAGTATGAACTTGTTCGTGATATGTGAGGTTGTACTTGTGCAAAAAAAATGATTTTGAAAAATTTTACAATGAAAGATTTTTGCCCTCTAGAATTAATAATATTCTAGTAAGCGATTTTGGTGGCAATTGCATTGGAATGGTTTTTCTCCTGTATGAATTCTCTCGTGTCTTGAACAGCTGTTCTTGAGCAAACGCTTTCAAACAAATTTTGCACTGAAAAAGTTTTTGCCCTGAATGAATTCGCTCGTGTTCCTTGAGAGTATCCTTCCTGTTGAACAATTTTTGCACTGAAAAGGTGTTTGCCCTGAATGAATTCTACCATGTTCTACAAAGTGCCTTCTGAATGCAAACAATTTCGAACAATTTAGCATTGAAATGGTTTTTCTTCCGTATGAATTCTCCCATGTCTATTGAGATTCCCCTTCAGACTAAATGATTTTGAACAAATTTTGCATTGAAATGGTTTTTCACCTGTATGACCCCGTTCATGATATGTGAGGGTACTCTTTCGAATAAACGATTTTGAACAAATTTTGCATTGAAATGGTTTGTCCCCTGTATGACCCCGTTCATGATATGTGAGGGTGCTCTTTTGAATGAACGATTTTGAACAAATTTTGCATTGAAATGGTTTGTCCCCTGTATGACCCCGTTCATGATATGTGAGGGTGCTCTTTTGAATAAACGATTTAGAACAAATTTTGCATTGAAATGGTTTTTCCCCTGTATGACCCCGTTCATGATATTGAGATGCTCTTTTGAATAAACGATTTTGAACAAATTTTGCATTGAAATGGTTTTTCCCCTGTATGACCCCGTTCATGATATGTGAGGGCTCTTTTGAATAAACGATTTAGAACAAATTTTGCATTGAAATGATTTTTCCCCTGTATGACCCCGTTCATGATATATGAGACCGATCTTTTGAATAAACGATTTTAAACAAATTTTGCATTGAAACTGTTTTTCCCCCGTATGAACCCGTTCATGACATATCAGGATGCTCTTATGAATAAACGATTTTGAACAAATTTTGCATTGAAATGGTTTTTCCCCAGTATGAACTCGTTCATGACATATGAGAGTGCTCTTATTACCAAACGATTTTGAACAAATTTTGCATTGATATGGTTTTTCATCTGTATGAATTCTCTCATGTCTCTTGAGATTCTCCTGAAGGTTGAACGATTTTGAACAGATTTTGCATTGATATGGTTTTTCTCCAGTATGAATTCTCTCATGTTTTGTCAGGTACCGTTTAAAAGTAAACAATTTTGCACAAATTTTGCATTTGAATGGTTTTTCTCCTGTATGAATTCTCTCATGTCGTAAAAAGTCAACCTTGTATACGAAAAAATTTCTGAAATGGTTTGTCCCCAGTATGAACTTGTTCGGATATGTGAGGGGGCCTTGTTCACAAACGATTTTGAACAAATTTTGCAATGAAATGGTTTTTGCCCTGTATGACTTTTATAATGTTCTACCAAGTGCCTTTTGGTGGAAAACGATTTTGAACAAATTTTGCACTTAAATGGATTTTTTTTCCCCTTTGGGGAAATTTTGAACAAATTTTGCAATTAAATGGTTTTTCTCCCGTATGAATTCTTTCGTGGCACAACATATTTTGTTTTCCAGTAAATGACTTTGAACAAGATTTACACTTGAATGGTTTGTCTTCTGTATGAGTTCTCATCTGACCATTATTTGATTTCTTTGTGATTGAAGGTTTTCTCCTTGTAGTGTTGTGCTTTTTTACATCTGTTCCATCCTCTTCTATTGTCGTAATGTGTTGAGGCAAATCCGTATCTGGAGAAAAAAGTTAGTAATCATTCTTGTTTATTTTGCTAAATGCAACAAATAAACCCTATATATTTTTTTGCCTAATCCAGGCTGATACGTGTAGAAAATACATACTTTCGGTGTTTTTTTTGCAATTCTTCTGGATATATCTCAAACAATGTTTTTTTTTCAGAACTTTTTGTAGATATAAATATTATTTGCATAAAGTATAGCACATTCAATATAGTAAGTTCAACCTTGGATAAATGTCTATTGGTGACCAAAAAAGAACACCTGATTTTGACATCAGTGGCAAAATTTCAAAAATGGTTACAAAGATTTGTACTCTTGTTTGACCACCTTTTTTTGCCCAACAGGTTACGCCCAATTATATGAAATAATTAAATTAAACTAAAAATTATTTCCAAATATATCAAAAGTATAAGTCTATTAATTTGTAAGTACAATATTAATTAACCTATTAAATGCTTTAACTTGCATTTATATAAATTAAGATAAGGTCAGTCATGTTTCTCTAAGGCTACTTCTTTCACGCATTTCAGAGAACATGTATTTATATCACAAAAAATCAGTTTATTCTATTCAGAATTCAACTCTCTGATAATATATCTATTATTTGTATCAATTAAATATTTTCAATTGACACAAATAATCTACATCTAGAACTAGATGATAAATGCGTTTGCACAAACCCTCAACCGAAATGAGATACATTTAGTTTTATATGATTAATACAATGACTACTGTACTAGGTCATTCTTACCACTGATAAAATAAAAAGAGGGGCCATCTTGTGGGGGATCTGAGGCATGAAAACAATCTAGGATTTTTAGTACTCACAAAAGTGTATCCAACATCTTTCTCTAGAGGGTTTTATGGCAAAAACTGAATCGGAAAAGATAGATCAATAAATGTTTTCTTTATTAGCGATGCAACGAATAGTACTTTTACGAACACGAATATCAAACCTACTATTTGGCGCATACAACGAATAACTCGGCATATTAATATATAAAACACATACCCAGTAATTACCTATGTGTTATTGATACAAAGCAAACACATACACTACATAGCTACTTACTTGGTAATTTATCGAAGTATTTCCATATGTCACTTTGATCACGTTTAAGAGAGGTCATTTTATTAAAAAAAAAGGATTAAGAATATCATCAAGAAACCTACGCTGTTTGCTTTCTATAAGAAAATTTACCGACAGCCTTTACTTCCATGATTATTTCAGGAATTACCGTTCTATTTATAGAAGGTTAATTATACTACCTAAAGAAAACTATTATAAAGATATAATTAACAAAGCACAGAATCAAACAAAAGAAACCTGGGAAATAGTTAACAACCTCAGAGGGAAAAATTCCAGAAGACATGAAATTCCTATCTCCCCAAACATCTTAAATAAACATTTCTGCACAATCGCTAAACAAATCCATGATAACATTAAACCAGGAATAAATCCACTTGACAATATGGAACGCTACAGAATAAATGATTCATTTGTACTTCATGATACTGACCTTTATGAATTAAAACTAGTTATTTCTGCAATTAAAACAAAAAAATCCTCTGGAATTGACGGCATATCGATACGTATAATAGAAAATCTACCTAATGAAGCACTGGCAGTTTTAGTACAATTAATAAACCAATCATTTCAAACAGGGATATTTCCTGACCAACTTAAAACTTCATTTATTATTCCACTGCACAAGGGAGATGATACTGATAATCCCTCTAATTATCGACCGATAGCACTAATACCAACTGTAGCGAAATTAATAGAAAAATTGGTAAAAATGAGAATATTGAGTTTTCTTTCTAAACATAAAATTTTAATTGATACCCAGTTTGGATTTCAATTCAATAAAAACTCAAATGATGATATCTTCGATCTCTTATTTAATATATATACTGTAATCAACGATGGTGAGGCTGTGGCAACAGTGTTCTGTGACCTGTCGACAGCCTTTGACTTCGTTGATCACAGAATATTGCTGCAAAAGATTCAGTACTATGGTTTCAGGGGTCTGTCTTACAAATGGATAGAATCATATTTACACGGGAGAGAGCAAATTGTCAAGACTAATGTACATTCTTCATTGGGACAGATAAAATTTGGGGTTCTTCAGGGCTCAGCCCTTGGACCAGTTCTATATTTACTATATATTAATTATATAACTAACATCAATATCTCAGGTAGATTCACATTATTTGCTGATGACACTGCTATTACATGGTACAAAAAAAAGACTGACGAATTAAACAAAGTTGTTAACGAAGATTTAAGGAAGGTAACTAATTGGTGTGACTCCAATAAACTATCATTCAACATCAATAAAACAAATCTGCTCACGTATAAATGTGAGCTTGATGACTTAGACCTAGAATCAGGAATCATTGAAAATAAAAACAACACAAAATATTTGGGTCTTCACATAGATAGTAAATTAAAATTTGTTGATCATGCGATCGCACTGAGAAAAAAACTGTCTTCTGGGTGTTATGCAGTGAAGCTTACTTCACAAGAATTAAATTTCTCAGCTGCAAAGATGGTTTATCACTCCCTCGTCGAATCACATATCCGCTACGGCATTGCATTTTGGGGAAGTTGCAACAACTACTTATTGAACAGTGTACTCATCCTACAGAAACGAGCCTTAAGATACTTGTGCAAAGCTAAACCTCGAGATTCCTGCAAGGAGATGTTCAAATCCCATAAAATATTAATAGTAATTGCCCTGTATATCTTGGAAACAGCATCAATAATAAAAAAACATAAAACTAAGTTTGGTTCTCACTCCTCTACACACAATACTCGACAAAACAGAGATGTAAAACTTCTGCTACCCACCTCAAGTCTCATTAAAGACTCATTTATTTACAATGGTTGCAAAATCTACAATCATCTTTCCAATGATCTAAAAGAAATTGAACCACCAACTAAATTCAGAAAAGTGCTAAAATATAAATTAATGGAAAGAACCTATTATAGTTTGGATGAGTTTTTTATTGACTCAATAATTTAGTGATATCTATATCTTTTTGTAATTAATTGTCTCTACTCGTTTGAATTTTTTACTAATTTTATTGTAACTGTATCCTTACATTGTATTGCTTTGTGACCATGATTTATTGACTCAATAATTTAGTGATATATTATACTTAAATGTTTTTGTAATTAATTGTCTCTACTCGTTTAATTTTTTTTTACCTTATATGCTTACACGATTTTTATTGTAATTTTATCCTTACATTGTATTGCTTTGTAACCATAATTTCTTCATGAATACAATAAAGTATATATTGATTGATAAATTTAACTCCTTTCACTTCGTAGTTACCTCATAACTAAAGATGTTGTCGTCCAATGAGGACGCATGTGACAGCGATCATCAAAGAATATCAAAAAGAACACCATGAAATATTGTGGTAAACCATGTGTAGTATACATCTGCAAATTGTATCTATCCGTTTTCCACAAAACCTGTGCCGGAAGAGCGAAAATGGAAGTAAATGAATATAACAACACAGTGGTATGCTGCAATAGTGAGGTTAGGAATGAAATAATCCAACTAAATAAATCAATCAGTGAGAAAATATTGGTCGAAAACAACCTACTCAAACTGCTGATAAGTGAAATGAGAGACAAAAACGATATATAAAAACACAATAATGAATTATTGCTAAACAGACTAATAAATATCGAAGATGCAAATAAGGAAGTGGCTAATCTCCCACGGACGTGGACAAAAGAAACTCGACCCAAAAACCCGATTGAGAACGCCATGCCTCAGGAAAACGTGCAAAACCTTAGGAGGGCTGAGCCACCCTCATATAAGGCACTCGTCATTCCACCTATCAAACAGGGTCCTAGTCAAAACGAGCATGAACACCAAGCAAAACAGAAGAAGGATAACCCGACGACTACAAACCATAACGAGCATGAGAGAGAGGATAATGTGGACAAAGACGTGTTCAAAGAAGTAAAGAAAAGAAGAATAGGAGGGGTACACCAAACGAAACAGATTGGATGATGAAGAAAATGGGGCGGAGAAGAAGCTTTGGCTCTATCTGTGCCGAGTCAAAAGAGCAGCATCAGAAGAAAGAATAAAAAAGTATGTAAAGGAGGATGCTGGACTTACGGTTACGGTCAAGGAAATACTTTCCAACGGAAACAAGCTGAAGAGGTTTGTAATCACAACCCCTTTCAGCAAGAAACAGGAAATGTATGACCCAAATTTTTGGCCAGAAGGCATAGCCGTGGGAAGATTTCAATTCTCAAGGCACCTCAACTTCCTAAATTAACTGGTAAAAAAATATTTTTTTCAATAAGTACACCATTGCGCTAAACCAGATAAGTAACAGTGAAACATCGGCGCCTAGTCAGCTCAACGACAGCAAAGTACCAGTGAACACTATCCGTAAACAAAAATCAAGAGAGGGCACCAAACAAAAAGTTTGCAAAATCATCCACCGAAATGTACAATCCATTGGCCACTGTATAGATGAACTAAATGAAATGTTCATCCAGAGTGCATGGTTCTATCTATAACAGAACAGAAGACTGAAAGCAATACAGCTCCCCTGATAATTTCTACATCTACAAGTCCAGAAAACATTAACTCATCAATACAGTTTTTTCGAGACAGAATGCAAGGATGAGACACCAACAAAAAATAACTTTAAGAATGCTTCCTCCTTGCATACCTACCATAGGAATGTACTGAGTAGTGTAAATAATTTGTATTCTACTGATATTTCTCCAAAAACAAATTTTACTGATGCAACTCTGAGAGATTATAACAAAATTGGCCATGTAAATGTAAGGGGTCTGACTAATATTCTTTGTGAACTTCCCGAAACCACTAAATGTCTTACATTTTGCCATCAGAATATCCAGTGTATTAGCAATAAAATTTTACTTCTAGATATCACATTTGAAAAAAATCACTATGGTGATTTTCTATTAATTTCTGAACATTGGCAAGTTGAAGCAGCCATTGCTGAATTCAAACTGAAAAACTTCTCTCTATGCAGCACATTCTGTAGAAAATCGAAATCCCATGGTAGAGTTGCTATTTTTTTAAATAATGAATTTTTGAGTGATGTTGTTGACTTTACCTTGGCTGATCTTTCTCAGGACGTCAGACTTAGCAATCCCAATATTATTCGGCATTGTCATAAACAGACCACCTGATGGGGATATCGCGGCATTCCTATATCTTCTAAATGAAATATTAGCTAAAACCTGCACTGAGAAGGCAACCATTATCATTGGAGGTGACTTCAAGATCAATTTTAGTAGCCGTAGTGTGAACTGTACTTTACTAGAAGATCGTAAGTCATTAAGAAATGCAAAGAGAGAAAAACTGAATGAAAATATATGTAGTGCTGATAACAAAATAAAACAAATCTGGAGAGAGGTAAACTCAAAACTGGGAAGGATGAATCATGAAACAAGGGATGTTCACCTCAACATTGAAGTTATAGATCCTGAAATAGCAGCAAACTGCTTTGGAGAATATTTCCACTTGATTAATTTTGCTGACGATACAACTTTAGGAATAGCCGAGCCTACCATGGGAGACATGTCTGAGTCTATTGAACAAGCAATTCAGGAAATGACAACATATTGCAACTCAAACAAACTTATGTTAAATCCCCATAAAACCAAAATCATATTTTTTAACAAAAATATGGAGTTACGTAATGAATTTATTCAGATCCATCATTTCACAAAGTTTCTTGGTGTGACAATTGACGAATCACTTTCATGGTCTAAACACATCGAACTAACATCTAATAAACTTTCTAAGTCATACTTTGCCATCAATCAACTAAAATATGAGCTCCATGAAAGCATCTTGATTCAAGTATACTATGCACTTGTCTACTCAGCCTTATCATTCCACATCATACTTTGGGGAAATGCAACGGAGATAAATAGGATATTCATAGCCCAGAAGCGAATTATCAGATTGAAAAATAATACTTATTACCAATACAAAACAAGAAATGGCGCTAATTTATTGACCACGATCCACAAAACATCCACTTTTGAAAAATCTCCAACTTATGCTAGCAGCAAAATATACAACAAGCTCCCTGTCTTCATCAAAAGTTGCATTGCTTTCAATAGGTTCAAAACAAACCTCAAACATCTGTTATATTCAAAAGCTTATTATACATTACAAGAGTACTTTGATGATTTCCCACATATTGGAACCTATTAATTAGAATTAGTTGGTAGCCATAGTCTAATTTCTCACCTCTCGAATGTTTTTTTTATTATGGTTTAATATTTTTTATTAATGTTTATATTTGTGTGTTGACATCGTTTTTTGCAGTTATTTTTTTATACATCTACATATTAAATTTATCATAATTCTTGACTTATCCAATACCATGTACCGGGTGTTTATGGATCTATAAAGTACTATTTTATTCTATCTATTAGCTTGCTATGGTATGAATGTTAGCGTAAGATCTCCTACTCAGGAAAAAAAACGGCTCATCAACTTGTATTGACAATTTTATTGTTAGAGCAGTTGACCCGTACGGTGTTGTGGTGACAGATCTCTCAATCTCGAATCACTACTCACTATTTCTTACTATTGAAACAAGTTATTCAAAAATAGAACCAAAAATAAAACAACAATATTGCCGCAATTTTTCTGAACATAACGTAGACTTTTTTCTTAACTTGTTGCAGACGGAAAATTGGGAACATGTTTATATTCAAGAATGCCCAATTATGTCGTATTATGCTTTTGCAGATATTATTTTCTATTACTTTGAGCTGTGTTTTCCAATGAAGGCACTGAATAAAATAAATAAATAAAAAATGAGAAGGTTGTAAACAAATTCCTACTGGATCCAAGTTTAAATTGCTCTACATGACAGGCAATTTAAAGAAATTACTCGATATCTCAATAGGGAATACAGTGAAAAACTAAAAAATGCGTGGAGGCAGTACTATGACACTCTAATAATAAACTCAGATAATAAATCTAAAACAACTTAAGAAATAAATAAGCTCAAAAAACCTAAGAGAGCTGAAATTATTCATAATGATGGAATACGTTTGCTTGATAATGATTTGGCAAATAAGTTCTATATTAATTTTACAAAGCATGTAGTTGATCATACAATACGTGACCTGAACTTCTTATAAAATAATGTGCCTTTGAACAATACCACTTTCTTTATGACTCCCGTAAGAGAGGCCCATATAATTGAATTAATTTCCTCTTTAAAAAATTCATCTTCCAGTGGTATACAATATCGGAAAGAATATATCTTGGGTATTGAGGTTTAATGAGAGCGTAAAGAATAGCTTGCTAAATATTGAGAGAGCATTACAATTTCTCCTCGAATAGCTCGAAGAGGGGATATCGATGCGCTGTAACTGGCATAGTGACATAGTCAGTTGAAGAGTCGAGTGGGGTAACAGAAGGGGAGAGCAGCATTGCGTCACTCTTGATTATGTGGTATTATAATATAATTGCGTTCCTTGTTAGACTTCTGTCTATACCCAAGATATATTCTTTCCGATACTGTAGATAAGATATTGAATAAATTATTAAAAATATGTGCTACTAAGCTTTGTAAACCATTAGTATTCCTAATAAATCTGTCTACAGAAAAGGGCATTTTTCTGGATAACTTAAAATTGGCGAAGGTATCTCCAATATTCAAGAAAGGTGACTGTGATGATTTAAATAATTATAGAGCAATAAGTATATTGTCAAGTATCTCTAAAGTTTTTTAAATGAACATGAAAAACCAGTTGAGCAACTTCTTTGACAATCAACATTTACTATCAATATCCCAAGCAAGCACCGAAACAGCCCTCTGTAATTTTCAGAATACAATCATAAAAGCTGCAGATAATAAAAAACGTGTAATGGGCTTGTTTTTAGACTTCTCGCGAGCTTTTGACTGTGTGGACCATGAGCTCTTGTTAATGAAACTTCCAAGAAAACAGTTGCTCGCAGCAACCTCTACCAAGAGTATATTTTTTACACAAAAATGTTAGAAAAATCGATTTTACCACTAGAAAACGTGATACAGGTACGTACAAAAAAGTTATGACATTTCAAATGACTGAAAAGACATGTAGGTGGCGCCACTCCCACGAAAGAGACAAACTAACATCAAATTTGATTTTGTCATTGACAAATACTTCCAGATGCCAAACTTTACTCGAATATCACAATTATTTTGAAATGTATTCACAAAAAATAAAAATAAGAACTCAACTTTAACACCCTGCATCTTAGAAATGAATAACTTGGGGACGTATGTTTAAGGGAACTTTTCTTCTTATTTTGACATCAGCAACATGCTCCTAAATTTTCTACACGTACTTAAGAAACACCCTGTATATAATACCAGATTGAGAGACCAATTGCTGCCGCTGTGCATCACACTGCCTTGTATCAAAGAATTTGGAATACAAGGATGAAATGTTTCAATCACCTTCCCGCCACAATAAAAAATGTGACAAATGTCCATATATTTAAAAAAATATTAGAAAATTAATAATTGAGAAGAATTGCTGTATCACACTCTGGGTGGGTAGAGAATGATTATACAACCTTCCTTCTTCAGTTTCTGAAGGCAGAATCGTTTGTAAAGCCGTAAGAAAAAAGTTGTGAATTTTCGAAAAAAGATAAAAGGTTGTATAAACATTCTCTTCCCAGTGAGAGTGTGATACATGGCTCTGTTTGAAAAATATGAATTTTTATTTTTTTCAAAAATTCTTAATTTTTTTCTTGCGGCCCTATGAACAAATATGCCTCCAGAAACTGAAGAAGGAAGGCTGTATAAACATTTTCTACCCACTCAGAATGTGATACATTTCTCTGTTTATAAAATATGTTTTTTTTTTAATATCCTCAACTTGTTTTCTACGGCCTTGCAAAATATCCCACCCAGAATGCATTTCAAAATACAAATTATTTCCTAATTTAGAAACATAATTTCCACCTCATATATTCCTTATCATTTGAGCGATCATTTGTTTCCCCCGATAATACCTACAACCTAATTAGTTCAAGAATAAGATACTGAAGAGATGAGCAGACTGATTGAAAATGCCAAATGCCTGCAATTCAGACTTGGATAGGACAGCGCGGTGTTACCAAATTAAAAATTTTGGCTGGAAAACCAAGGCAGTTTTCACACCCATTAAAATCGGCAATTGCTTAGTAAATCCCCTGACCTAAATTTATCTGTGACTTAAAGATATCATCTCATCACTAAAAATAAATTAGTAAATGAAAACCATCTTACCTATTGAAAGTTCATGATGATTGTTTGGTACCATTTTTGTGCCCTTTGATTTATCATCAGTGGGGTTCAAATAGGACTTGTTTTTACTTTTTCCAGGCAATTTTTTCTCAAATATTTCAGGTTTGTCATTTTCATACAAGATATTGATGTAATCCTCAGATTTTAGTGTCTCGGTTGTCAATTCAGCATTATTTGTCAAAAAATCCCCAGAGCTATCGGGGTCATCTTGATTTTCATTTTTTATTTTAAGATCCCCATTAAACTGATTGTCTTCAAGATTTTCCTGTGCATTGTCAAGGCCACACTCTGAACCATCCACAATATTCATATAATTACTGACATCTGAAATTCAAGAGATAATATTGATGCCCAGAAAATTTCAAGAAACATGTGGCTGTTAAAATCAATTTAAATTTTGATCTGATGCTAAAGCATGGTGAAGTAGGACTGTGAATGTAAGTCGTGTAAGACAAGTCTGCATCAATTGATGACAAAGCTAGAGACTTCTCTTGCAGAAAAAGAAATTGCATTATGCACCTTTCTAGACAGCCTTCGATAACACCTGTTTCGAAAGTATGGTATCTGCGGCTAGAAGAAAAATATAGATGAAACCACTACCACTAATAAGTCTGGAAATAGCAAGCAGTTGAAAATCGCCAGAGAAACCTCACAGGACGGATTACTATATCACTTACTAATATAATAATAAATATACTGTATTATCATAAGAAAGAATCTTGTGGACAAAGCTTGGTTAGTGAATACATATAGAATAACAAAAATGCAATACATGACAAAAGGTAATAAAAAAAAAAAAGGGCAAGGGTACAAACAATGTTAATATGGACATATAAAAGTAAACAGAGCATAAGAATATATGTATAAAAAAAAAATAAAAATAAAAATATAAAATAAAAAAGGATAAAAATATTCCTGCAAAGTATAAAAAGGTCTATCAGATAGAAATTGTTTGACTAACTTCCTGAATTGGAAGTCATTTATGTTAGCAGATCTTATGTACAGAGGTAAATGATTGTACATTTTCGCACCATTGAAAAATATGGAGTCTCTGATGATGTTTTGAGTTGGCACTGTGAGTTTCAGAGTATGTCTGCTGTTCCGGGTGTTATAGTGGGAAGAAAACGCAGTAAAGTTTAATATATGCTTATTTATTAGACACACGGATTCCAGTATGAATAATGCAGTTACCGTTAGAATTTTATGGTTTTTGAAGAAGGTTTTACAGGAATCCTTTGGATGAAGGTTCCCTATATACCTTATTGCCCTTTTCTGTAAAATTAGTAAACTTTTAAATAAGGTTGGGCTGCATGCTCCCCAAAACGGTATTCCGTAGCGTAAGTGAGAATCTATGAGTGCATAGTAAGCCATTTTAGCAGTGTTGAACCCCAATTCTTTAAAAATCACTCTAACCGCAAAACAACCCGAAGAGATTTTGCCAGTGAGTTGCTTAACATGATCCTCAAATTTTAAATTCTGGTCAATGAACAATCATAGAAATTTAGTGTTATTTTTTGTTTCCAATGATCTGTCTTCAAAGAAAAGTTTATTGAGTGAGCATCTAAATGATATTACATTAGTTTTTGTTAAGTTAAAAGATAATATGTTTGCATCACACCAATCTTTAACTTTTTCCAAGTCGGCAGAGATTATGTTGTGCAACTCACAAGTGTTTTTATTATTCCAAAGTATGGTTGTGTCATCTGCGAAGAGGGTGAACTTCCCAGAGATATTGAGCTTGGTAAGGTCATTCACATATAATTAAAAAAGGATGGGACCCAACACAGAACTTTGTTGAACTCACAAATTAATTTCCCTTTTTTTTATAGTTCTGCTATTTTGACCATTTGTGTCCGTCCCTTTAGGTAGGAATTGAACCATTTAAAGGTTAATCCTCTGCAGACTACAATGTCTGGTACAACTGGCGAGTTCACCAGAGTTAACTACGACTTCTGGAATAGCAGTAAGTTATTATAAAAATATGTTTTTTGATGTAAAATCACGTTTTTTTTCAGGAACGACACCTATATGAGATGGCGTTATAACATTATCCGAATATTCCAAGTTTATCTAAATAAGTATCTCCCAAAGAACACTATTTTACAAAAAATAAAACACCTAGCAAAGCTCGGATGCCACGTATTACAGTAATAGGGATCAGATTCATAATCGGCATGTTGATATTCTAAGAACAGTACTCATCTATTACCACTTGAAGGAAACTCAGGAGGTGGATATAACTTTGTTTCTCTAGGGTCTTTTTCACTCTCTCTTGAATCGGGTTCAGGAAAGTTTTCCTCCTCACTCTGCTCCAGGCGGCCATCATTATACAGTTCAAAATTATTGAATATGATTTCCGTAGGCTCTTCCTTTACAATTTCGCCTTTTAAAATATCGTGAATAGCACTAACTGCACCAACGTGATCTCCACTTACGATGTGTCTATTTTCCTCAAAATTTGTTGTTAAATCCATAATCGTATTTTCTTTTGAGAATAGGTATATCTAGACAGTGGTCATGGGGGACTTGGAACTTTTTGACAAAAATTACTGTGCAACACCGACCACCGCCCAAGAATCCTGTCATCTGTCATTAGCCACCACTCAAGAATCCTGTCAACTATCAGTTGTTGACACGTTGACAGTTATGAGTGTTATGACGTACGCAAGCAAGCCACAGATTTAAAATACAGTGGTAAAGATTAGAGGTTAGAACTCTACACTATTTGGTATAAGTTCTATGACGCAGGCCAAACATATGGAGGGTAGAGGTGTCACCACCAAAGAGAGGAAACGTTATCTGAATAGGAGGTACTAATAAGCTCTAGCCAATCAGAATCTTGCAGCATCAACGTGTCATAGTGACGTACATGGACATGAGTACAGGTGGCCCGCGTAACATACAGAGTGGTCCAATATACATTCAATAGCCTGTAACTCTCAGATACCGGAGTTCAGAGAAGGGGCCGACTATCCATATAGTCACTATGACTCACAAATGATCTTTCATCTCTATCTATTAGTGTCACCATTGTCTTATGGGGAATAGACTCTCCTATTCAGAGGTGCGTTCGATTATAAACTCCTAGAGTAGAGTAAAGTATTTGAAGGTTTCTTAAATGTACTCTGGAGTTGAGTACTATTCATGTGATATTCGAACGGCGCGGAATTTATTTGGAGTTGTTTACAAAGTCCGAGTGACAGAAGGTTCTGACATCGGAAATATAGGTTGTTATTGTTAAAAAAAAAACGAAAAATGGCAATAACAATGGAAGTTGATGAAAACCGGAGGAAAATATTGTTGACAATAGCAGATAACTTTTCTAAAATCTTGTTCGCCGATTGTAAATTAAATGTTAGTATTTATAGTAGGGAATGACAATGGTAGATTCGAATGTCATGTGATGGATTTGTTTGAAAATATGAACAAGATGTTCATAAAATCAGATGTGGAATCATCTGCGAGTACTCTTTTTTGAAAAACATTCTTCTTTGCCTCATTCATCTATATGAGTTCTTGATTGGGACTGGAATAGAAAATCAAATAACTATCTGAATAAAAATGCAAATTTTCAATTTCAGATTTCCGTTTTTTTTTCCTTTTGATTTAGGGCCCTTTCAGAATATCTATCAGATGTAGTCCAATGTCCAGCGTGGCCTTAGCCGGGGAAGTAGTTGTTTTCTGTTAGACATCCACAAAAATAACTTCATTTTTATCGTGGATTTTTCAATTCACAGAAAAATATTTCTATTCAATATTCAATTGAGAATGTTTCCCTTTTCGTCATGTGATCGTTTCGAAGCAGCTTCATTAAAAATAGGTCCTAGGTTAAGAATTCGAGTGGGACAGTATGAACTTGGTAGACCATATGTTTCTCCAAGATTACTCACAGTATTATATCAGTGAACAGTATTAAACACAACATAAAGAGATTTTTCGTCCCCCAGAGTTCTGTCAATTTTGTGGAGTTAAATAAACCCAGCTATTTTGTAGAGTTACGAGAGTTAATAATACTCGTATAATTTCGAACGTCAGTCTCATAGTAAAATATACACAACTTCACGATTTTCGAACGCTATTTAGTAAATTATATCGATTTGATAATCGAACGCACCTCAGATAACGTTTAAGCTGGATTTATAGTTAGACGGACTGTAAATGTAGACGCACTGCAAAAATATCAACTATATAATTTATGTACTCTTGTTTATAAATGAACGTAAACGCATGACGTAACGTAAGTGAAACGGACTGGAACGGAAGAGTTGGCCAACTTTCATCTTTTACACTACGTTTCTTGCGTCCGGCCAATCAAAATGAAGAATTATGTGTGATGTTTTTTACAAGACCTAATTATTCATTAAATACTGGAACAGTCACTCACGTATACTTGAAAAATTGATTTGGATCAGCAGTCTTCATCTTAAAAAAATTATTGTAGGCATTCTCTACTTTTCTATTACGGTTTATGGGTCTTGTTTTGTTTAGTGTTTAGTCGCATAATTATTGTTCTTCGAGTTTGTCGACTCTTTTCCGATGCTACTGCACACAACAGTCCCACAGCACCAAGAAGCATGCCTTCATGTATTTCATAATCCATTGTGACACAGAAAACGAAGCATAGATAAATATTTAGAATAGAATACAAATCCAAACCAACACAGGCTGTTTATGATTCGTATAATGTGTAGGTTATGTTGAATGTCACTATCACTTCTACCCATGCGCAAAAATTCCGTTCCGTCGATTTATAAATTTAATAATATTTTACAGTCCGTTTGTTACGTATACAGTGCGTCTACGTTTACAGTCCGTCTAACTATAAATCCAGCTTTAACTCTCTTTGGGTTAGACCCAATGAAAGGATGGCTTATTTCCTATCTCCGTACATTGGCCAAATTTCAGCTGCACACGCGCGGATTTTCATCGTCATTTGACGTCACAAGGGAACCTGGACTGTTCATCCGCCATAAGTGCCCATGTATTTTTAACCGACGAAACCAAAAGGAGGAGGTTCTCTAGTCGACGCGTATATTTATTTTTTATTTTTTTTATGTATGATCACGCATAACTTTTTACTGAGACGTCCGATTCCGATAATTCTTTTTTCAGTGGATAGGGTGTACTTCAAAGTTGGTCCCATTTGAATTTTAAAGATGAAATCCATCCCTAAGGGTAGCAAAATGAAGGATATTGATCACTCACCCTATGAATTCTGGTCCGTTAGCCGATTCTATCAGGCATAACTTTGTACTGGGTTCTTCGATCTGGATGATTCTTTTTTTAATAGATAGGGTATACCTCATATTTGGATTATCCACCCTTACGGGTAGAAAAATAGGGGATAATTGATTTTTCACTTGTGAACATTGGCACACATATGTAGTTGACAATGACAGATCGCTAGTGTCATTATCACAATATCATTATATTCTATGAGAGGATGGAATTATATACAAAGTAATGAAATAAACTAACCAGAACAACAAAAATAATTTATATTACAACAAATAGTAAAAGTATTCATATTATTTAACTGGTAATAGTTGAAGTAAGGTGGGTAAGTAGGTATTTTGGAAGTAATAAAAAAACAAGCAGTTAGTAATTAGTAGATTTCAGCCACAAAAAATTGAAAAATAAAAACTTTTTAACAAAAAAGTAAACCGACAAAATACGGAACTGAAAAGTAAAAAATAAAATAAACCTTCTTAGTCTCAATAACTGAGCTCCTAAGCTAATGCAAGTAACTAATTTTGAGTCGGCGCCAAGCAAACGAATTAGGTAAGGCGTAAAATGATGGCATCGAGTTGGGCGGTGACATTCTGATAATTTTTTTGAAGTAATTTAATGATCTTCGTTGATTGTTTGTTTGGCGCCGACTCAAAATTAGTTACT
The DNA here is from genome assembly GCA_018342105.1 of Gonioctena quinquepunctata. Taxonomy (NCBI): domain Eukaryota; kingdom Metazoa; phylum Arthropoda; class Insecta; order Coleoptera; family Chrysomelidae; genus Gonioctena; species Gonioctena quinquepunctata. Next base: position 224,965 of record JAFIRS010001466.1, on the reverse strand, counting down.
TACATCAGTTTAGGAGCTCGTTATTGAGACTAAGAAGGTTTATTTTTTTTTTACTTTTCAGTTCCGTATTTCGTTTTTTTGTGGCTGAAATCTAATTATTACTAACTGCTTGTTTTTTATTACTTCCAAAATACTTACTTACCAACCTTACTTCAACTATTACCAGTTAAATAATATGATTATCTTCTTTTACTATTTGTTGTAATATAATATATTTTTGTTGTTGTGGTTAGTTTATTTAATTACTTTGTATATCATTACATCCTCTCATAGAATATAATGATATTGTGATAATGACACTAGCGATCTGTCATCGTCAACTACATATGTGTGCCAATGTTCACAAGTGAAAAATCAAGTATCCTCTATTTTTCTACCCGTAAGGGTGGATAATTCCATTCGAAAAAAGAATATCCAAATAAGTCCCCGCAAAGTTTGCCAATTGGACCAGAATTCAGAGGGTGAGTGATCAATATCCTTCATTTTGCTACCCTTAGGGATGGATTTCATCTTTTAGATTCAAATGGGACCAACTTCGAAGTACACCTCATCCACTGAAAAAAGAATTATCGGAATCGGACGCCTCAGTGAAAAGTTATGCGTGATCATACATAAAAAAACATGATAAAATATATATATATATATATATATATATATATATACGCGTCGAATAGAGAACCTCCTCCTTTTTGGTTTCGTCGGTTAAAAATATAATATTATCGGTTGGAACGTGTTTATCGTAAAAATAGCGATTGTTTTAACGGAGAGTTTGGAGCTAGAAAGATAGCTAGTTTCGTTATAAACAGGATACGTAAAATTAGCAATGTCAGGAAAACTCCTGTGAAACTCGGGTATAATAATGCTTGTATAGTGGGAAATGACGTGATGACTTTCAACCAATCAGGGAAGGGTACGTAAGTCAGATTGAATGAAGTTTGGCTTGATCTAGAATATTTAAAATTGAAAGAGAGGTTCGCGTGGCGGGCTTCGCCTCGATAAGTCATGCTAGGCACGAGCGCTGATGTGATTCGGTATACCATGTTTTTGGTTATTTTTTTGGCTTTGCCAAAAAGATTTGCGTGGCGGGTTTCACCACGAAAAGTCGTGCTTTGGCAAGAGCGTTGTGGTCCGGTGGACCATGTTTGATTAAAAATTTCGGGCGTTTTGCGTCGCATAGAAACGCCATGTTTGGTACATAACGGTTGGGAATAATGTTTACTCAATCAAGATGATTTTTAACCGACGAAACCAAAAAGGAGGAGGTTCTATAGTCGACGCATAATTTTTTTTTCATGTATGATCACGCATAACTTTTTACTGAGACGTCCGATTCCGATAATTCTTTTTTCAGTGGATAGGGTGTACTTCGAAGTTGGTCCCATTTGAATTTAAAAAAAATTTAAAAATCAAAACTTTTTAACAAAAAATCAAACCGACAAAATACGGAACTGAAAAGTAAAAAATAAAATAAACCTTCTTAGTCTCAATAACTAAGCTCCTAAACTAATGTAAGTAACTAATTTTGAGACGGCGCCAAACGAACAATCAACGAAGATCATTAAATTACTTCAAACAAATTATCAGAATGTCACCGCGCAACTCGATGCCATCATTTTACGCCTTACCTAATTCATTTGCTTGTTTCTTTTTAAATTATAAATTGTAACACCCCTGTTATCTGACAGTGCCCTGAAGATGTCAAAATAAATAGACAAAACGTTGGCTTATAAGAAATATTGTTTTCTTTAATCGAAGACCTAAATCCCAATAACAACACCACAGTCATCATTCAAAAGGTCGTGAAAAAGATTTGAAATAATAATAATGTCTATTGATGTCATTTTGTTTACATATTCATTAAAGTACTAGGAAATTTTCTCCTAATATTCCCCTGAATAAACAAGAGAAATCCCACAATAAGCAAGCCTTGAGTGTGGGTTGATGTTGAATTGAAAAATGAAACTAAGGAAATAGATGCAGCTTTAACAAAAAATGCAAATTACCTCATACAGATCGACTGGGAGATAATTATACAATTATAGCTTGGAGTTTAGTTGGAAAAAGGTCAATTAACTGAAACCACTATGGATCTGTTGCCGACGTTTCAACTTTTTAAAACCATCCTCAGGGCACTACAATAGGGATTGTGAATATTACGAGTGTGAATAGTAGAGTAGCTTAGTACATGATAAATTACATGATAAAAACCTCAATAGAGGTACAAACAACTTAAGCTGTAAATAGGTCAAATCTTATGAAAATATGTATATATAAAATTGACATGGATAAAAATTATTGTAAAATTGTAAAACAAAGCATGTAGTAAAACAACAGGATACTTACAAGAAAAATAGGTTCCTTGTCGTGATAAAATGTGTATTAAAAAGGACATTTACATATATTTGGATTCCTCTTGTTATAATATAAATGGAAATTGTTAACATATGTCGAAATCAACGGAGAGTTTGCTTCTGAATGAAGGCATTCAGTGGAGATTGGAAAAGTTTTTGTTTTTTCCTCTTAATTTCTTTCGTTATTTATTGATAAGGTACGTGTAGGAACCATAGGCGTGCATGGTGTGTGATTATTGTGGTGTTTTCAATTTATTATTAGGTATGAATAGGAGTTGGGTAGAAATTGAGTATCTGTTTTCTTATTAGCATTGTTTTTGTATTTTTTTTTTTTATCATTTTTTGTATACAGGTAGGGCGGTGTTTTAGAATTGTTAGAAATCAGTTTGTTAATATGTTGAACTATAAAAAAGAAAGACAATACTAAGCACAATCAATTTATTAAAATTATAGCAAGCCTAGCTGGGTTTCGAAATAATCACATATTCTCTAAATGGAAAAAGCATATGATTACAAAAAATACACTATTGAGATTTTTTCAGAGCATTTGGAACAGTTGACAACAAAAAGTATGTTCAACAATGTTAATGATATAATGATTATTGGTGTCCCTCAAGTGTATTAGGGCTACTTTTATTTGTAATATACTTGAACGATATTTACCGTGCTGTTCCGTGCGTATTTTGAAGAGTAGAAGACAAGATGAATCACTCTTTGCATTTATGAATAAAGTGGTAAATTTCAATTCTGGACACCGGAATCCAACCAGAATGGAAATTTACTACTTTATTCATAAATGCGAGAGGAGTGATTCATCTTGTCTTCTACTCTTCAAAATACGAACGTAACAGCTCGGTGTTTAGTTTTAAGAGCCAGCAAAAGACAAACACAATAGTGTTCAAATTAATTCTCCTGCACATCGCGTACTGTTTTCTGATTGGTTGCTAATTACGTTCTTTTATTCACCAGCCAATCAGAAAACAGTACAATGTAACAAACCTTTGTTGGTAAACCGTGCATGCGAGAATTTTGCTTGGCAACAGTGTTTAGTTCAACCGATGTCTGAATCATATTTAAAATGGGCGAGATTTTTCTAAACAAAATGCTATTGCGAATTAATGTTTCCCTTTTCGATAGTGTTTGTGTCGTTTTTTTCTTACCAGTGACTGTGATTATCATGATAAGTGCCTCAAAGCAGAGTATAAAGTCAACTAGTTCTGACTTTATCATCAGTTTGGATATAACAAGGTTAGATGGTTTCTTCACTTTCAAATTGAATATCTATCTCAGGCAGGCTGCAATGTATACATTTACCACACCTTCTTCATCTTCTACCTTATTCAAATGTCGATGTTCATTGCATTCGACAATTGCTGAAGTTTTCCTCTGAGCTGGTCAACTGAAATTGGGCGAGTGGCTCTACCCAAAATTTTGTCGAATATTACAAAGAACAAAACATGTTTTCAAATTTTTAACCACTGTAATTTGTTATAAAATGGCATTATACATTCGTCATTCACGGGATTACACCCTGTATATATATATATATATATATATATATATATATATATATATATATATATATCAGAAAGCAGGCGCCGATCACTATGTTTTTCTTCCTGTTTGTGTAAATGAATATAGATATAATCTGAGTGCTATCTGGAGAAATTCTCGAGACTAACAAATTGTCATATAATTTACATTTCCAAAGTTACTTACTTTGACATGAATCTTCCAGTGCCTGTTTGATTAAGTTTTACTATAGATCCTTCGAACTAATTTACTATGTCTTGGAAAACCAACCGTGTAAAAACAAAATTGAACAAATATTGCATTGAAATTACCTTTTTCCGAATGGACTCTCTTATATTCTATCAAGAATAATTTTCAATGGAACGATTTTGAATGAGTTAGGCATTGAATGGGTTTTATTCCATGCATGAATTATTTTCTCATGTTTTACCAATTTGTCTTTGGAAATAAACAATTTTGAACAAACATTGCATTGAAATGGTTTTTTTTCAGTATGAATTCTCCCATGTGTTTTGAGATTCCCCTTCTGACTAAATGATTTTGAACAAATGTTGCATTGAAATGGTTTTTTCCCTGTATGACCCCGTTCATGATATGTGAGGGTGCTCAATTGAATTAACGTTTTTGAACAAATTTTACATTGAAATAATAATAATAATCGTCTTTATTGGTTTTCAGTACTAGGCACATGCAATTTTGGTTCAATAAACAATTTAATTTCTGAAAATACAAAAGGCGAAGTTCATCTTATGTAACACAAGTGCTAATAAGTTGCTCTTCCACTCAACCTCAAAAATATTCTACCTATTCAAAGACAAAAAACAAAGAAGAGTAGAGGGAAAATTTAGGGGGTACCAATTATTTACATGATGCTGGGAAAGACGTACATTGCTGAAACATATTTTGGTTGATATGAGTAGAAATTTATATGGTAATTTATAATAAAAGTTGATTTTCTAACAGAATGAGTTTGAATTTTTTTCATCAAATTGTAAGTTTTGAATTTTTAGTTTCTTTTGGTAACAGGTTAATCACTTGGCATATATTATAACTAAATGATCGCTTGAAAAATTCTGTTTTGAAACTAGGTGGGGTAAGAGTACCTTTATCTCTGATATTCAGATTATGAATATCAGTACGAAAAGTGATTTTCCTGTAGGGTGGTGTTTTAGTTAATATAATTTTTTGATATAAATTAGCAGCATTTAATTTTCGTCTGTTTTCCATTGTAAGCCAACCCGTTTCACGTAACTTATGAGATATTCTTTGATATTTTCTGATACTGTGAATGAGCCGAAGACACGAGTTCTGCACTTTCTGTATTCTCTGAGCATACTGTTTAGTTAAACATGGGCCATATAAGGTATCCGAATAATTGAAACGTGATAAAACTAGTGCATCACAGAGAGTTGTTTTCGTCGGTTTTGAGAGTACGTGTCTGTTTCCATATATAAGTTTTAAAGAAGAATATGCAAGTTGTATTTGTTTGTTTATATGTTTGTCAAACCGCAAGTCGGAATCGATTAAAATTCCAAGACTTTTGGATTCATTTGTGGGTTGTAGTGAAACATTTTCAACCATAATTGTGAGTGATTCGCTTGCTTTTTGGCGATTAACTTTTGATCCAAATATAATGATATTCGATTTGGTGGCATTGGTCTCTTGCTGACTCAACGAACGACTCAAGATCATTGTTCATAAGTGTGCATGCATTTTGTATACATTGAGGGGAAAAACTGTAATAGAGTTGAGTGTCATTGAAATGGTTTTTCATCAGTATGAATACTCCCATGTGTTTCGAGATTCCCCTTCTGACTAAACAATTTTAAACAAATTTTGCATTGAAATGGTTTTTTCCCTGTATAAACCCGTTCATGATATATGAGGGTGTTCTATAGAATAAACAATTTTGAACAGATTTTGCATTGAAATGGTTTTTTCTTCTGTATGAATTATTTCATGTCTTTTGAGAAGATACTTATTGATAAACAATTTTGAACAGATTTTGCATTGAAATGGTTTTTCCTGTATGAATTCTCTCATGTTTTGATATTCTTTTGATAAACGATTTTGAACAAATTTTGCATTGAAATGGTTTTTCTTCTGTATGAATTCTCCCATGTGATTTGAGATGCCCCTTCCGACTAAATGATTTTGAACAAATTATGCATTGAAATGGTCTTTCCCCAGTATGAACTCGTTCATGATCTATGAGGGTATTCTTTTGAATAAATGATTTTGAACAGATTTTGCATTGAAATGGTTTTTCTTTTCTATGAATTCTCTCATGTCTTGAACAATTGGACTTTTGACCAAACGCTTTTGGACAAATTTTGCACAGAAAAGGTTTTTGCCCTGAATGAATTATCTCATGTGCCTTGAGATTATCCTTTGTGTTGAACAATTTTGAACAGATTTTGCAATTAAATGGTTTTTCTCCCGTATGAATTCTTTCATGGCTCAATATATTTTGTTTTCTAGTAAATGACTTTGAACAAGATTTACACTTGAATGGTTTATCTTCTGTACGAGTTCTCATCTGACCATTATTTGAATTATTAGTGATTGAAGGTTTTCTCCTTGTAGTGTTGTCCTTTTTTACATCTGTTCCATCCTCTTCTATTGTCGTAATTTGTTGAAGCAAATACGTATCTGGAGAAAAAAGTTAGTAATCATTCTAGTTTTTTTTGTTAAATGCAATCTTCATATTACAAATAATCCCTATACAGTCAAACTCGGCTATAACGAACACTCGTTTATAATGTACGAAAAGTCCCACCAAAAACGCCTTTATACAATATGCATTTTTGTTTGGGTATAATGAACTGGCTATTGCGAACAATCAATCAGACATAACGGTCAACAAATTGAGTTCGTGAAACCAGTGGCACCCACGGGAGAGCCCCCCCCCCCTCGAGATTTATAATAGTTAAAAAAAAATTAGATTTTTTACTATACAGGGTGAGTCAACAGGATTCCCGTGGTTCATTGCTCCTTAATGTATCACTATTTCGATTTCTTATATTTTTTTTGTCAAAGGGACCATCTAAGACCACCTTCCAAAATTATTCTCATTCATACAGGGTGCATCATTGATGCGTGGCTAACCAAAGTTGTTCTTTTGCAAATGAAACACCCGGTATATTTTCATATCGAACAATCGGCTGTTCCATTGGCTGCTCAACGATTTTTTCAATTTTGAATTCTGTTGCGGCGTTGCCGAGGTATTCAAAATAAATCTATTTTGTAGACTTCTTTTCGGAAAATTATCTATTGTCACATTTCGAAATATTCAGTAAAGATAATTGGGAAATCGTTGGTCGATATGATGATATTCGTTGAGAATATCAAGAATTTTGAATAAATTGTACAGGATGTTCGATACAACAACACAAACTTAGCCATTTTCAAACCTCAATATTTTGATTTTTTCACCCTGTATATTTTCATTTAAATCAACTCCTTTTTAATAACTCTACACTTTTCCTTCTCCATGTCATGTACCTAAAACAACTCGTTTCCGAGATATTCTGGTTTAAAGGAATTGGTCAATATCAAATCAACAATTCTATAGATTTTTTTATCTACATGTTTGTTCATAGAAAATACTGATACTGAATGATGTTTCAATTATTTTTTTCCATCTTCAAAAGCATTCTTGGCAACTCATGAATAACTAGCATAGCAAAAGAAATTTTCAAATGTAACTATTTTTCCTAGTTCAGTTATCCATGACTACCGCTGAAAAAATGATTATCGGAATTTGTAAATAGAGGTAACTGTCAAACTACAATCCAGTTGTGTTAAAAATATTGTGTCATTATGAATTATCATTTAGAGGACATGGTTAAAATGGTGTATGCTTTGAGGGACAGTGATGGCAATTGCTTACTGGCATCTAGATTATACGAACAAAAGTTTCCTGAGAGAAGACATCCAGACCAGCAAGCATTTCGAGACCTCAAATCAAGATTTGAGGAAACCGGAAAAGTATTTTACAAAAAGTTTGATCGTGCTTGTCCTGTAAGGAATGATGAAAATACTCTTGATATTGCATTGCATATTACCGAGAATCCCCATTTGAGTACACGTATTTTCAGTAGGGAGTTGGGAATATCTCAAAGTGGTGTTTCTCGGATGGTGAGAAAATGCAATTACCATGAATATCATATGCAGTTAATGCAGGAGCTGACTGAAAAAGATTTTCCAAAGCGAATGCGGTTTTGCTAATGGAGTGTAGATAAAATCAACCAAGAACCTGATTTTTTTTAGTACGTTCTATTTTCGGACGAAGCCACGTTTCACAACAATGGCCATGTGAATCAGCATAATATACACTATTATGCAACTGAAAATCCTCATTTTGTTAGATATGTAAATCACCAACAACGTTGGTCACTGAATGTTTGGGGAGGTATCATTGGACGGCGTGTAATTGGGCCCTTTTTTTTCAACGGTCATCTCAATGGAAGAAAATATCTAAGATTTCTGCGAAGTCAGTTATCAAATTTATTAGATGATATTCCATTGGCAATAAGGCAGAGAATGTGGCTACAATAAGATGGCGCGCCTCTACATTACCACACTAATGTGCGGGAATACATTGATAATGAATTCCATGAAAATTGGATAGGTAGAGAAGGGTCAGTTCAGTGGCCTCCAAGGTCACCGGACCTTACAAAAATTGATTTTTTCCTATGGGGATACATTAAATGGGTTGTCTATCAAACTCCGCCTGCAACTCCTGAAAATATGAAAGCAAGAATTCGTACTGCTTTCAGGGAAATTTCAGAGGAAAAGCTGGCACATGTGGATACTAATTTCCGAAACAGATTGAGAGTGTGTATTGGTGAAAATGGCAGGCACATTGAACATTAACTGCATTAATTATTGTTATTTTCTGTTGGATTCGAATAAATATGATTTTTATGCAAAGTTGAATTCCAAATATGATACCAAAGGCGAACATTGTCAATATTTTCTGTGGAAAAATATCCATCTTTTGGATGTAGAATATCTCGGAAACGAGTTGTTTTAGGTACATGACATGAAGGATGAAGAGTGTAGAGTTATTGAAAAGGAGTTGATTAAAATTAAAATATACAGGGTGTTCCGTTTGAAAAAATCAAAATACCGATGTTTGAAAATGGCTAAGTTTGTGTGGTTGTATCAAACATCCTGTACAATTTATTCCAAATTCTTGGTATTCTCAATGAACATCATCATATCGACCAACGATGTCCCAATTATCTTTACTGAATATTTCGAAATGTGACAATAGGTAATTTTCCGAAAAGAAGTCTACAAAATAGATTTCTTTTGAATAACTCGACAATGCCGCAACAGAATTCAAAATTGAAAAAATCGTTGAGCAGCCAATGGAACAGCCGATCGTTCGATATGAAAATATACCGGGTGTTTCATTTGAAAAAGAACAACTTTGGTTAGCCACGCATCAATGATGCACCCTGTATGATTGAGAATAATTTTGGAAGGTGGTCTTAGATGGTCCCTTTGACAAAAAAAATATAAGAAATCGAAATAGTGATACATTAAGGAGCAATGAACCACGGGAATCCTGATGACTCACCCAGTAGATAATAATTGTAAAATAAGCTCACCTACAAATAGAAAATAAGCCCACCTACTAATAGAACATATTAGAGCGTTGCGTTCGGATGAACGGATGCTGACTGACTGGTCATCATCGGTCATCCAACGTCCAACAGGCCTATTATGATGTAATACGGGATGTGGGTAAGGCAGCGACCGTAGCGAAACGATGACCGACGGTGTGATCCGAATTCCGAATTTGATTACACTTACGAGAGTCTCGTAACGAGACGACTGTCTGGACAAGTCAATAGTCAATCGAAGTTGGTTAACTAATCAATAAATCCCAATCCTATCACAGATTCGAACATTTTACTACATAGAAATAGTGTTCTTTATGGCTAAAATATTTTTGTTGAAATACCAGAATACCAGCTATATGCTGGTATCAAGTGAATTTGTGTAAGATAAAAGCAAAAGCAGAGAGTAAGTAAAACTACTAACTACTGAGAGTTAATGTAAATTATATATCCTGAATGTAATTACGTAATTGTAAATAAACATATTTCATATTAATTGATTGGTTCATCGTCCCACGAGTACTAATGCTACTGGACTAACGGGAAAAGGCAATGGGTAGTGAAACTATTTTTCTCTTGCTAACGTTTCGGAATTGTTTATTCCTTTTTCAAAGCTGGAAAATGACATGTTTGGTAGAACATATGAATGCAAACAAATTAGAACTATCACCATACCTTTAAAAATCAAGTTATTCCAGTGATGGATCCTCCTCCAATAAAATGTTAAACAATGGGCATGGAAACAAGCTTTTGCCACAAACAAAATAAAATTGGCACATTTGCACAACATACATAATCAACAATATACACGCATGAGAATAAATAAATAAAATAACCTCGAACAGGTAGCAATTAAAACAAAACAACCACTTATGGTCTGATTTTTTGGGGTAACTCAAGTCATGCCTGTAGGGTTTTTATAATGCAGAAAAAATAGTCAGATGCCTGGTGGGTGCGCACCCTCGTGAAAGCTGTCGACAAATCTTCGTCAAACTATCACTCCTCACCCTACCATGTCTGTATATACTTTTATTAACAATAAATATGAAAAAAGATGAGTCAAACTTTATACGAAACAATATGATTCATAATTATGATACCGCAAAGAGATGATCTCCGCGTAGCCATTCTCACGACTTGCTGTAGCACAAAACTCACATTCTCATCAAGGTGTAATCTGTTATAACCGTGTGGTTAGTATCCTAGGAAATATCAAGAACTTCAATGAGTTTAAATTAAAACTATTCAATTATTTGAGTGCTAATGCTTTTTACTCGATGAAAGAATTTTTAGAATGTTAGTGATATAAGAGTATTCAAACTATGAATGTATTTAAACATAAATTTGTACTATAAATATTTTATCCTCTGCAGGTCTTGTATAAAGTCTGATTGTAACTGACCTGAATGAATGTGTATTTTTTATAATGTAAGAATTGTGAATGTATTTTAAAATGTATTTTAAAATTTGTGAATATTTTCACTTTTAAATATTGTATCTGTTGACTAGTCTGATAAGTTTTTGTACTACCTGTGTAAAAATTTCAATGATGAATAAATTATCTATCTATCTATCTATCTATCTATGTATTCGGCGGTACATCTGATCTTTTTATAATTATCAGTCAAAATGTTTTTCTCTACACTGTTATATTATTGCGATCTCTCTCTCTCTCTGAACAGTTCCAAAATATGTGTATGGATTTTTGTTAGATTTTGGGTATCACTTTTTAGATTAACACAATTACTACTATACGCATATTTTGGAACTGTTCAGAGAGAGATCACAATAATATAACAGTATAGAGAAAAACATTTCGGCTGATAATTATAAAAAGATCAGTTGTCGATGTACCGCCGAATACATAGGTGGTTGTTTTATTTTAATTGCTACCTGTTCGAGGTTATTTTATTTATTTTATGCACGACCGGGCGTAAAGTAGCACTTTAGCACCCGGATTTGCGGGCGTAAAGTAGCACTTTAGCGCCCGCGGACTACTTTATCGCCCGGCGGGCGATAAAATCGTTGAACAGGCGCCAAAGTGAATTTCAATCACATATCGATAGAAATCTATATTCCGATGGATCATATAATCAAACCCAAAACATTATTAACAATAATATAACGAAAACAATGAACATAAATTAATTTAAAAAAATAATTATAACTTAATATTGACAATACAATTAGAACAGTTATTTATGGAAATATTTGGATTTGTTGTTTTCTGTTGTTGCAGATAGTTTCAATTTCAACTGATTCCTCATTACTAGAAGTCTGAAGAGAATGCATGTTATTATCTGGTGTTTCAGAGTAGTGAGCAATATTTTCAGATTGTCTGCAATGGCTAGTAGAAGGCACATCATTTTCTACAATTTTCTTAGCAATCTTCAGCTTATTTGCAACTGAATTTTCAATATAACCTTCCGCAACAGTTGTCGACTTCCACCCAGCATGTCTTTTAATGTTGATTATATCCTCGCCTGCATCTGCTAACATAATTGCTGAGGAACGTCTGAAGCAGTGACCAGTATATTCTTTCGCATTAGAAATACCTAGGTAAGTGGCTATTCTGAATGGTATTTGACCGAATGTATTTTTTCCGATAACCTGTCTCGTACACTTGCCATTTTTATAATATAAAAAAAAACGCTTTTGATCATTCTGATCTCGCAAGGAAGAATATTTTCTGTAAATATCCAAATAACTTGGCGATTTCTGTTCTTTATCGATTACAGTAAATACTCGATCTATCTTCGTTTTGGTTTCTCGTATAGTTATGAGTAAGAATGTCTCGAAATCTTGAATGTCGTCCACTGTGATATTTGCCAATTCTTTGGGGCGACATGCTCCACAAATACCAAAAATCAGTGCTACCTACAATAAATTCTCAGATTAACATACTGAACATTGAGAAAACATGAAATTTGAACTTACTTTCATCATAAGATACAAATCGTCTGGTGCTTCCCTCAAAAATAACTCGATTTCTTCTCTGCTTAGAATCTTCGATTTCTTTGGTTTATAACCATCAAATTTTCGTTTAAAAAAAGCTATCAATCTTGCGTATCTACTGATATCTATATTATCATGTTCATTTAAAGTAGCTTTCAGCATGAAATAATATGACCACATGGTAGAGGGCTTACAATAATATTTTTTTTTTTTTTTTTCTTTTTGATAGAGAGTACATCTATATAGGAATGGTCAGAAACATTTAGATCTAAACTAAAACTAATAACTTTTACAAGAGAACACATTAAAACCTAACCTAAAACAAATGACATCATCATCAAGATATGCTACTAAAAAACTCATGTATTGAGTAGAATGCACCTTCAAGTAGAAATTTTTTTATTGTAAATTTGAACAATTTTTCATTGTTACAACTTTTTATGGAAATGGGGAGTGCATTAAAAATTTTCAGACCCATGTAGTATGGTGAATTACTTGTAAGCTTCAGCCTTGCATACGGAACATGGAAATCATCTTTTTGACGTGTAGTTATGCCATGAAAGTTCATATTGGTAAGGAATTTGTTTTGATTTTTGTAAATGTATAGAGCCAACTCAAATATGTAAAGGCTGGGTACTGTTAATATGAAAAGCTCTTTGAATAATTCTCTACAGGAGTAGTTATTTGATTTTCCAGTCATTCTACGAATAATTCGTTTTTGTGAGAGAAATACATCATCTGATGTTGTCGAACTTCCCCAAAGGCAGACTCCGTAACGCAGTCGTGACTCTACCTGACAGTAATATAGGGCAGTCAGTTGTTCTAGACTTAAAATTGATCTAAGATTAAAAAATAAGAATGAAAGAGAGGACATCTTAGATACGATGTTTTCACAGTGTCCCTTCCAAGTCAGATGTTGATCTAGCGGATACCTAGAAATTTAACTGACACCGTCTATTTACTGATTCATTGTCGATTTTGATGTTGTTGAGATCTTCGCATTTACTTTGATGAGTTTTGAACCTCACAATATTGGTTTTCTAGTATTGAAATATAGTGAATTTGAACTATACCAATCAAATAAATTACTCAAAGCTAAATTACATTCATTTCGAGGTCATCTTCACATTTCTTTGATATTATTAATGATGTATCATCAGCATAGGTAACAAAATGTCCTCTTTTGAAAACCTTATCTATTTCGTTGACATATAAATGAAGAGCACAGGGCCCAATATTGAGCCCTGTGGAACACCCATTACTATATCAGAACATTCTGATGTAGCTTCTTTTATCATGCCTTTGTCAATGAATTTTAGGGTTACATACTGTTTCCTATTACTGAGAAAGCTTTCTATCCAATGAAGAGGGTTACCTCTAATTCCATATTCAGACAATTTTCTTACAAGAATATTGTGATTGACAATCGAATGCCCGACTGAGATCGCAAAAGATCCCAATCGGACACTCGCCTGCTTCTAGATATTTCAATAACTGTTGATAAAATTGATGACTTGCACTGCTTGTGGACTTGGTGGCTCTAAAACCATGTTGATTTTCGGAAAAAATGTGGAGGGATTCAACGTATTTCAGAAGGCGATCTAAAAAACTGTATTCAAATACCTTAGAGAAAGAGATAGGTATAGTAATAGGCCTATAATTACATAAGAGATTTCGGTCACCATTTTTATAAACTGGGATAATTTTACCCAATTTTAAGATTTCGGGAAAAACACCTTCTTTAAAAGAAAGGTTGACAATGTATGTTAGCGGTTCAACTATCACATCAAGTACTGCTTTTATTAAAAAGCCAGGGATATCATCAGATCCAAAAGATTTTTTATTTTTGAGTTTTGCCTGTAACAACTCATACATTTCAATACTAGTGAAAGGGGTCAAAAACATTGAATCTCTCAGTAGTTTTTCCTTAGGAATCTTATAATTTTTGTCCTGAATTTTATTCACAATGTCAAGAGGAGCTTCTATAAAAAAGTCATTAAACAATGAGACAATAACTTGTGGATCGTCAATTTCACAGTCATCCTTAGTGATAGTGATATCATTCTGTGACTTGGTTTTATTTGATAGTTCGGAAATAACCCTCCAGGCCATTCCAATAGGATTATCTGATTCGGATATTTTATTTTGGTAGAATGTTTTCTTTGTTGCTTTAATCAAGTTGTTATGTACTTTCTTTTTATCACGGTAATGTTCTTGTAGTTCAGGAAAAGATTTTGCTAGCCTAAAAAATTCTTTAAGATTCCGACTGGATTCACGAATTTCATCATTTAGCCATAGCTTCCTATTGTATGTCCCTGAAGAACATTTTTTGGGAGGAAAGATACTATTGAAATAGTGAGAGAACGTGTTGTTGAAAAGAATGAAAGCTTCGTTTGTAGATTCCATCTGATAAAGAAAATCCCAGCAGAGAGTCGCCAGAGTTTGTCTAAATTCCTCTATAGCATTCTTGCTAAAAATTCTTTTCAGAGTGTATTTTTTTGTGGAAATACTGGTGGAATTCAAATTTAAATTTGTTAAAATAGTTCGATGGTCAGAGATTTCATTATCTATTACTACCGGTAATTCGCTTGTATCGAAATTTACAAATATATGGTCTATTATAGAAACACTTGTACCTGTTACCCTCGTTGGCCAATATACTATAGGCTTTAGATCATAGCATTCTAGACTAGTAGATAATTCTAAATAGTTTTTAGATGAATGATATGAATCTGTATTAAAATCCCCACATAGAACAATTTTGGTATTGAACTTCATAAGATTTTCACAAACTGCTGCAATATTGTCTATAAAAATGTTTATGTCGCCACTAGGTGAGCGGTAACAGTTTACAATAATTATGCTTGTGTCACGAATTTTGCATTTTATTGCACATAGTTCAATATGTTGTTCAATAGAAAACCCAGATAAATCTATTATTTTTGTGTTAACAGAATTTTTGGCCCAAATGGCTAGTCCACCCCCTTTCATAGAAGTTCGACTATATGAAGTAGCCAAATGGTAGCCATTCATATGTAAAGAATTTATTGACATAGATGATTCCCATGTTTCCGTTATGCATATAAACAGAAGGTTTCTGTAACACTCAATTTCACCATATAAGTTGTCAAGTTTAGCTTGGTTTGCACTTTGAATATTGATTAATAGTAGTTCAGGATCAAAAATTATTTTTTGTTGATTTTTCCAGAAAATAGGCAAGAAGTACAGTCTCTGTGTAGTTCTTATTTTTTACATTTTTCCCGTTGCACCACCTCACGAATTCTTCATACACCTTGTCGTATATTTTCTTGGATTTACTTGGCAATAAACTCAATTTCGCATCCTCAGCTGCTTTACTTATTTCTGGTGGAGTACAATTCACACTTTCTTCGTCGCTTGAATCCATTTCAAAATCAGTAATAAATTATCTGTGATCACAAAAATTGACAGCAAATATGGCTACTAGCCTATATAATCTTATTTCGAAAAATTGACTGAGTTGCCATGGTAACATTCATTCCATCACTTCTTGATTTATTCTGTTTCCGATATGATATGAATATACATCCTCACGGCAGCCTTGATGTATTTTTATCATGTTCTAGATATAAAGAGGTATCTATCTACATGACATCAAATATACCGGTCGTGCATAAAATTTTGTATGTATTTCGGGCGTAATTTGCTTTTATGGACCTAGGCTATTACTTACACGCTGCGGTCCATAAAAGCCTATTTTACGCCCTTGATACATAAATAACTATATTTTCACGTGTGTATATTGTTGATTACGTATATGCCAATTTTATTTTGTTTGTGACAAAAGCTTGTTTCCATGTCCATTGTTTAACATTTTATTGGAGGAGAATCCATCTCTGGAATAACTTGATTTTTAAAGGTATGGTAATAGTTATAATTTGTTTCCATTCATATGTTCTACCAACATGTCATTTTCCAGCTTTGAAAAAGGAATAAACAATTTCAAAATGTTAGCAATAGAAAAAATTAACATCCCAGTTCCTTTGCCCGTTAGTCCAGTAGCATTATATATATTAATTTCTATGTATATTATTACTATTTATATTACATGAAAATAATAAAGACCTTTATTATTATTATTATTATATTTCATATTTTTCAGAAAAACATGAGTGAGAGACAGGCATCTTTACTCGGATATTTGGAACCTAAAAAATCCAAAGTACCTAAGTGACAATCAAACTGTAACTACAATTACACCGCAAGAAGCAATTTTTGAGGCCCCCAGCACATCCCATTTGCAAGAAAATCTAAATGCAGAAAACAATTATTGAAAGATTTGTTCAGGAAAAACGTCGTGTGGATTTTGAACTTTAATAGATTATGTTTAGTGAAAGTTTTATATAATGTTTATATTTAAGGAGTAAATTTTGTTTTAAATAAATGTTACATGTTGATTCTGCGGATTTTGTACTATAATAGGTAAATATATGTTTTGTTTTATATTATGATTATATTTAATGAATAAATTATTTTGTTTCTTATATAAATGTTACATTTTGATTTAGGCCCCCCACCCCGAAATGTAATTCTAGGTGCGCCCTTGCGTGAAACACATAAACTCGGTTATAACGAACTACCTAGGAAAGATTGTTCAATTAAGTGCAATGATCATTTGCAAAATTGAATGCAGTGGGATTCCCCTATTTCTCTGTTAAAGATTTGTTAGATATAAGACATAGTGTTAGAACGAGTTCAACTGTGTTGTACCAACATGCCTAATCCAAAAGCATGCAGGAAGGCTATTACAATTGTCGGTTAAGCTGGAAATAATTGGAAAATTAGTCAGTGGATGCGCAAATGCACAAATTTGTCTGGATTGTGGTCTCAAAAAATCAACAGTGTCATCAATTTATGCGAAAAAATAATCTACCAGGGTGCATGTACTACATATTTTCTTTATAGCGAACACCCTTTATAACGAACCATTTTCAAAGTCTATTGAGCTGTTCGTTATAGCCGAGTTTGACTGTATATATTTATAGTTTTTTTGCCTAATCCAGTCTGATATGTATAGAAAGTACATACTTTCGGTTTTTTTGCAATTCTTCTGGGTATCTCCTCCAAAATGTTTTTTTTTTCATAAAAAATTTACCTTTTTGTAGATATAAATATTATTTGCATAAAGTATAGTACATTCAATATATGTAAATCTCTTCTTGAAAATGATAAACTCTTTCATTGAATTCGATTTTGCATATATGTCTTTGTTGACCAAATTATGAACACCTAATTTTGACATCAGTAACAAAATTTCAAAAATTGTTACAAAAGGTTTGGCCACATTTTTTTTGCCCAACATTATATGAAATTATTAAATCAAACTAAAAATTATTTCTCAATATATTAAAGTTAATATATTAATTTAAATTTGTATATACAATATTAATAAACCTATTAAATGTGCTTCAACTTGCATTTATATAAATTAAGAAAAGTTTATCAGTAACATGTATTTATATCACAAACAATTCAGTTTATTCTATTCAAAATTCAACTCTCTGATAATATGCTTCATACCATCTATTATTTGTATCAATTAAATATTTTAAGTAGGCTTGTTGCATTATTTTTTTTCATCTGTTTCTTATTAATATCTTTACAGTATTCATTATTCTAACTAGGACCTCAAAATTTCAAATCAGTATCTCTTTTCGTTTTCGATATATTCGCGATTGAAATTTACAATAAAATTAAAATATGGGGGGCCGTGCTCACCCGTTTGTGACGTAACTATATGCAACTCCCCCCCCCCCCAGAGGCCGGCGCAAGTAGCCTTTCGATTCATTCGTTCTTTGATATCTGTTTATATTTTGGTGAAATGTATTCGATCGAAATTTGAAGTTGATATGTTTATGATTATGACTATTTTAATAATAATAAAGAGTAGGCATTACATTACAGAAATGAAGGGAATAAAGTTACAAGGTAAGTTGACATATTAAATATTTCCAAATTTCATTTCTTTTAGACCAAATTATTTTCTATTCAATGTATTTATTATAATTCAGTTATACAAATTACTGTTTTATATTCTTCCGCCTAAATAATTGAAGTAAAAAGTTTTAGATTCGAAAAAATACTATATATATTGAATGTAATTAAAGTGAACTTTATATTGGTTTCATTAAATTGACTGATAATAAAAATGGTTCCACGACAATGAGATAAATGTATGTAAAATAGTTACATCGATGTATTCAACACGTTCGCTACCAAGCGCCCCATATATGAGCCACTCACGATTTTCTGCTGTCTCAAATATGAGCCATAGCAATATTACTATTTTATTCGATTTTCATCGGAACATTCTACTGTAAATGATTCATATTTTGCACTAGTCTATAGGAAGGTCTGGCTCGTGAGTGTGTCGGATGGTCTCTCAGTCACTAGTTTGTAACTGCCGACAAACAACACGTGTTCTGCTGCTCTGCTTTTCTTTTTCTGGTCAAAAAGTAAAAAATTCTAAGATCTTGGAAGCAAACGTGTTAAGGAATTCAGGTCCGTTTTCTCTTAAGTGTTGAGTTTTTTATTACAGATTTCATTATCTTCATTTGAAATGAAGGATCCATACACTATCTAAATTTGAAATGAAGGATCCATGCAATACCTACATTTGAAATGAAGAATCCATACACTACCAACATTCAAAATGAAAGATCCATACACTATCTATATTCGACATAAATGATCTATACACTACTGACTTTTCAAATAGAGGATTTATACATAACCTACGTTTGAAAAAAAGGATCCATACATTCTGTTGTGGCAAAGTCTCCCTCCTCCCAATCTAGACACAATTCAAAATAGCGGACAATACATGGAAATGTTATCAGAAAATTGTAAATAAATAAACTAACTTTTGATTTACAAAGGCATTATCATTTTTAATCAATTAAAAAAAGGGCAGCCTTAAATAAACAAACCAAATTCAGACACCTAAAGGGGGCTAAGGCCCCTTCCTATGACCATGTCTACTCAAATAACAAAATTGTATCCAAAAATCGATTGAAACCTTTGGAAAGTTTTTAATGCTTATAATTCGGATATATTAGATAATTAAGCCTGGACCAATGATAAAATGTATGTTGGGGATACAAATCATGGGAAGCTACCCAATTATTTTTCTTATAAGAGTCAGAGAGGAAAACATTTTTAAAATTAATTAAAACATGAACACATACTGTTGAAAAAATCTCATGGCTTCCATATACCAATGATATAAATATTTTCCACTTGCTCTGATGCAGACTTATTTAGTTTATTATATAAGGGTATTTGTTATAGAATTTGTTTCGTTTCCACTTCTGATTACTTTTTTTTTCTCTTACGTTTATATACTCATTACTTGTTCATTCCATTTTTTCTTTATACATATACTGATTGGTATTTAGGATTCATTTCGCGAATTATTTTACTTTTGTTTATGATTATTTGTTCATAAGACAACCCTTAGCAATCCTTGCTCAATCAAAAGTACCTATCTCCTATCAAATTACTATTCCACATCCTACCCTCGTATCTCGCTTCGATAGCAACGATATTGATGAACGAATCGAGAGGCTGCCTAAGCCGAGAACATAGGGCACAAAAAGGAAAATAGACAATCCGGCAATTGGTGTTACATATACTCCCGTGCTATTAATTAGCGAAATTACCTACTTTTCCATTTTCTACTCTACAAGCTTGGGTAAGTCATTTTCATACCCCTTTCTTAAACATTGATTTTCATCTTTACATTTACATGATTCTCATATCGGAAATAATTGAGTGAAGATATTTACAGGATAAAGATTTGGATAGAGCATTCATAGAATCAGTGTCCCCTATAATTTTACAGTCCTACCCTTATACAATATTTTGTTGTAACAACGGTATTATTACAGAATGTCAAGGCCAATATTGATCTTTTTCAATTTTCAACTCCGTCGAATGTTATCAAAGCTACATTAGTCATTCGTATTTGTTAATATCTACATCACTGTATTCTCAGAACTTGAATGATAGAGAAGTTAATGATGAATTTGATTCCAAATCATATTGGTAACATTGTGATCAAATCGGATGGGTGTGAAAACAACGACGGTTTTCGATTTACCAACACCGTGTGGTACTGTTGTATCCACGCCTGAAATGCAGGCGTTTGGTGTTCTCTTTAGCATCTTATGCTTCAAACTAAGTGGGTAGTAGGTAATATCGGGGGAAACAAATCATCACGCAATATATGAGGAAGAAATTATGTTTCTAAATTAAATCATTCGTATTTTGAAAGGCATTCTGGGTGGGAAGAGAATTATAATCATGTTTTTTCTGTTCTGAAGGTATAATATTTCGCAAGGCCATAGGAAAAAAGTTGGGGATATTCGAAGAAAAAAAAACCATTGTTTTCAAACACTCTGAGAAATATTAATTATTATATTATTTTCTAAAATTCGTAACTTCTTTCATACGGCCCTAGAAGCGAATCTGTCTTCAGAAACTGAAGAAGGGAGGTTGTATAAACCTACCACCCACTCAGAGTGTAATACATCGCTCTGTTTGGATTTTTTTTTTTTCGAATATCTTATTTTTTTTTACAGCCTTGCAAATAATTGTATCCTCAGAACTAAAAAAACATGATTATAATTCTCTTATCACCCAGAATGCCTTTCAAAATACAAATGATTTCCTAATTTAATTTCCACCTCATATATTCCATATAATTTTTCTATTGCGCGATCATTTGTTTACCTACCTACTTAATTCGAGTAATAAGATGCTGAAGAGATGAGCAAACTGATTGGAAACGCCTGCAATTCAGGACAGCGCGGTGTTGCCAAATAGAAAACTGTGACTGTTTTCACACCCGTTAAAATCAGTACTTGCATAGTAAAACCCGACATAAATTTCTCTGTACTGATATCCTCTCATCACTAAAAATAAATTAGTAAATGAAAACCATCTTACCTATTGAAAGTTCATGAGGATTATTTGGTTCCGTTTTTGTGCCCATTGATTCATCATCAGTGGGGTTCGAATAGGACTTGTTTTTACTTTTTCCAGACAATTTTTTCTCAAATATTTCAGGTTTGACATTTTCATAAAAGATATCGATATAATCCTCAGATTTTAGTGTCTCGGTTGTCAATTCAGCATTATTTGTCAAAAAATCCCCAGAGCTATCGGGTTCATCTTGATTTTCATTTTTAATTTTAAGATCCCCATTAAACAGATTATCTTCAGGATTTTCCTGTTCATTGTCAAGGCCACACTCTGAACCATCCACAATATTCATATATTTACGGACATCTGAAATTCAAGAGATAATATTGATGCACACAAAATTTCAAGAAACATGTGGCTGTTAAAATCAATTTAAATTTTGATCTGATGCTAAAGCATGATGAAGTGTGACAGTGAATGTAAGTTGAAAAGACAGCTCTGCACCTTTCTAGACAGCCTTCGATAACACCTGTTTCGAAAGTATGGTATCTGCAGCTAGAAGAAAAATATAGATGAAATCACCTGCGGATCGATGGATACCTCCAATGCTACAAAACCGACAGGCCCAAACTAATAAGTCTGGAGATAGCACGCAGGTAAAAATTGCCAGAGAAATCCCACAGGACGGATTACTATGTCACTTACTATAGGACAGAGGATAAACTGCTGGTATCTCTAAATAGTCAAGGATATTACTCTAGAGGGTATGCGGATGATATTATCGTCCTCGTACATGGAAAATTTACAGAGTCCAGTTAACAAATAGTCCAATAGGAAAAGCTTGTGGGTAAAACCAAACAAAACTACACTCATTCCCTTTACACGCAAAAGAAATCTAGAGCACATTAAATTCCCCAAATTCTGCGGCAAAATACTACAAGTTGTCGATTACTTCAAAAATTCAGGGCTGTTCTTAGATAGGGAACTAAGCTGCATTATGTGATACAAAGGAGAAGGTAAGTTTTTTCAAATAAACAGAATAGAAATAGAAGTAAAAGAAGTAAAAAACATAATGTTTGTAGGAAAGTGTACAGTAGTACAAAACAGATAGCCCCTCGTTTAATATACAGACAACATAAAATGATACAATTATATAAAGCAGTATAAAAGAGCGAGTAACAAAAATAGATGATCTATTAAGGTAGAGATGAAGTGCTATAACAGTAAAAGAGATCAGATTCATATTCGGCAAGTTGATATACTAAGAACAGTATTTTAAATCTATTACCACTTGAAGGAAACTCACGAGGCGGACATAATTTTGTTTCTCTAGGGTCTTTTTCGCTCTCTCTTGAGTCGGGTTCATGAAATTTTTCTTCCACACTCTGTTCCAGGTGGCCTACATTATACAGAACAAACTTATTGAATATGATTTCCGTAGGCTCTTCCTTTACAATTTCGCCATTTAAAATATCGTGAATAGCGCCAACGTGAGTCCCACTCACAAAGGGTCTATTTTCCTCAAAATCAGTTATTGAATCCATAATCGTATTTTCATTCGAGAATAGGTATATCTAGACAGACAGTGGTTCATGGGGGACGCGAAACTTTTTGACAAAAATCTCAAAACACCCAAACATAAGCCGCTCTCGATTGGCGTTTGGTTCTGGTTTCTGGTAGCGGTTGACGTTAAAATGACATCGTCGTTTCCTGATTGATAAGTGGATGACAACTCAACCAATCAGAAAACAACAATGTCATTTTAACGTCAACCGCTAACCGAACCAAACGCCAATCGAGAGCGGCCATCGGCCATATAGAAATGGCAACACTTGGCACTTGGTTGTATGTCAAAGAGAGTAATCGTTATCTGAATAGTCTATTCCCCATAAGACAATGGTGACACTAATAGAAAGAGATGAAAGATCATTTGTGAGTCATAGTCAAAGAGAGTAAACGTTATAGGGGAGTCTATTCCCTATAAGAGATGAAAGATCATTTGTGAGTCATAGTGACGTATATGGACATGTCATGACCACTATTATTTCTGAACAGTGGCGTACTAGCGCACTCCGCACTTTGGTATGAGAGCTACAGGTTGGATGTTATTGGACCACTCTGTATGTTACATGTGCCACCTGTACTCATATCCATATACGTCACTATGACGGGTAATGCTACAAGATTCTGATTGGCTAGAGCTTATTAGTGCCTCCTATTCAGATAACGTTTACTCTCTTTGAGTTATAGTGACCTATATGGACATGTCATGGCCACCATTCTCTCTGGACAGTGGCGGACTAACGCACTCTGGTTACAGGCTCTTGAATGTTTATTGGACCACTTTGTGTGTTACGTGGGCCACCTGCACTCATATCCATGTACGTCACTATGACGGGTTAATGCAACAAGATTCTAATTGGGTAGAGCTTTTTGTACCTCCTATTCAGATAACGTTTACTCTCTTTAGTTATATGTTACCTCTGCCAATTAAAGAAGGCGATACTGTTGGGGTGTTCTAGAATGAGCCACGTGCCTTTCTGCGCGCGCATCATTTTTCATTCACAAAACAAGTTTTGTTTTCTCAGTGTTATTTGCTGCACAAGTTGCCAACTTAAAAAGTTCTGCCTCTCCTATGACATTTCTTTGACTTGGTTGTATGGAAAACCGTCAATTTGAGCTGTTTTTTGGCGCCCATGTATTCAAAACGTATTCGTCCTGTGATTTCTTCCGATTTAAATAAATAACATTCAGGTGAGTACTTGTCATGTAATTTCAATCCGTTCTTATGGCAGTGAAGTTGTTTTCTGTATTTGTGTTCCAATCTTTTCCAAATGGCAGCATACACGAATAGCGAAATGGCTAATATGATTTACGTATACGGTCTTGCCGATGGCAATAGCTTCGCGGCTAGACGTATTTATAATGAAAGATTCCCTAATCATCGAGCGCCGGATCACCAGACATTCAGAAACCTTTTTCGGCAGCTTATGGATTCTGGATCCTTTAACAAAACTCCAGTGGCATGCAGACCGTTGACTATTAGGACACCAGAAGTTGAAGAAGCTGTTCTTCAGGCAATCGAAGATGATCCACAGTCAAGCACGAGAAAAATTGCGCAAAATCTGAACGTACATCACAAATTAGTTTAGTTAATTCTCAAACAAAATCAGTTGTATCCTTATCACATACAGCATGTCCAAGCATTGTTGCCCCGAAATTTCCTTCCCCGTATAACATGTTGCCAATGGATACTGCAGAAAATTGCACAAAACCCTCAATTCATTGCTGGATGTGACGCTATCCAAAATACACCAGGTATAATGGAACGTGTCCATTTTGAACAATTACTTCAATTATTACCCTCAACTAACTGTTTTAGTATTAAATTGTTCTTAATTACTGTTATTATTATTAGTATTGAATTGTAATAACACCCGATTCCTATTTAAAAATGAAATTCAAGAAAAATTATTTTTTTAACTAAATTAATTTTGAATTTGAAAATCTTGTCATTTAAAATTGCATCGATTATTTCAAATCCCAGTAACTCGAAAACAGTTGCTCGCAGCGACATCTACCAAGAATATGTTTTTTACACAAAAATGTATAAAAATCGATTTATCCACTAGAAAGCGTGTCAAACTAACCAAATATGATTTTGTCATTAAAAAATACTCCCAGATGCCAAACTTTACTCGAATATCACAATTATTTTGAAATGTATTCACAAAAAATAAAAATAAGAATTCAACTTTGACACCTTGCAGACGTATGTTTATAGGAACTTTTCTTCTTATTTTGAAGTCAGCAACAAGCTCCTAAATTTTCTACACGTACTCAAGAAACACCCTGTATAGCGGGTCATATGCGACAGACGAGTCAGTCAGAAGTCAGTCTTGTGAATATTTTTATGCATTGTAATTGTGTATAACACCCTGTAAGGTGTTATGTTATTTTTGACTTTAATGAAAGTATCTATTTTTCTGGTAACTTATGAGATTGAAATTTTATTGTTGAAAAAAAATACTGGAAGAGCTCATATCTTAGTTATTCAGAAATTATTTCATGAAATAATAATCCGTTCATAAAGATAGAATATTATCAGTTGGAACGTGTTTATCGTAAAAATAGCGATTGTTTTAACGGAGAGTTTGGAGCTAGAAAGATAGCTAGTTTCGTCAGGAAAACTCGTGTGAAACTCGGGAATAATAATGCTAGTATAGTGGAAAATGACGTGATGACTTTCAACCAATCAGGGAAGGGAACGTAAGTCAGATTGAATGAAGTTTGGCTTGATCTAGAATTTTTTAAATTGAAAGAGAGATTCGCGTGGCGGGTTTCGCCTCAATAAGTCGTGCTAGGCACGAGCGCTGTGATTCGGTATACCATGTTTTTGGTTATCTTTTTGGCTTTGCTTAGGCACAAGCTTTGTGGTCCAGTGGACCATGTTTGATTAAAAAATTCGGGCTTTTTGCGTCGCATAGAAACGCCATGTTTGGTACAAAACGGTTGGGACTAATGTTTACTCAATCAAGATGATTTTTTATTCTCATGATAGGTAGTGAACAATTTTTTTATATTTCTACATCATAATTATATCATAAACATTTTAGATAAGCACTGAAGATGGCCGTATGCCGAAAGCGCTTTGCTCAAATATACAAAAATTTTACACAAAATACAGAATTTTAATTTTCGAATTGGAATCGTCGTGTACACAGCAGTAGTGAATTTTCAATAATGTTTTGTTTGACTAAATATTTTTAAGCGTGGGGAATATTTTTACGTGAAGTTTCGGAATAAAGTGAGTTTTTTCGTGAATTAAAATGGGCGGTGTTTAAATATGGGATTTTTATCGTATCGGTAGATCGAAAGGGAATATATACGAGTGTTTACGAAAAATGGTACAGAAAATTGGGACAGCTATTTGGAAAAACGGGTTATTGGAATCCACAAGTATTTTACAGGGTAAGTGCAAAGCTTTTAGGAAAAGCTGGCTTTAATTTTATTCTTGGAGTGAACCACAGGTACAAAAATCGTTCGTATTTATGCAGGTGAACCACATGTACAAAAATAGTTCGTATTTATGCAGGTAATTTTTTTCATATTTAGAAAAAAATCTTTTGAGGAAAAATATACTATTTTATTTTTCTGAAAAGAAAAGTTGTTCAAAGAAGACCTCGCATGTTAAGCTGAGGCCGAATTTATTGTCCTGAAGGACAGGTGACTAAAATTAATCAGTGCCTTATAAGAATTCTTAAAAATCTCGTAAATTAAATTCAAATATTTTAAATTTGTGGAATGTGTCGAAAAATATATTATTATCTATATGAAAAATATTATATGTATTAATTTTATTATTATTAGAAATAAAAAAAATTATAGTGTGACTATATTGGACATCAGAGAAAGATAGTGTTAGTAATTATAAATATTTTCTTTTCTTTATATTAAAATTAAAACAAAATTAGTCAATAGTCAACAGTATATTGGCTATTTGTACAATGGTGATAGCTCGGCGGTTTTTTTTTAAGTTCATTAATATTCATTCTTACTGAAAAAATAAAAACAACGGCCAATTGACGGGTTGTACAACTGGTGACGAGCGGCGGAATATTTATAATAAAGATCATTTTTTGTTATAAAATACGGTCAAAGTGCCCCGTATTACAGTACTTCGAACAAAGTACATCACTTATTTTCTCTCAACAATTGTGTAGAAAGTGACAGTATACCCTCAACATCAAGGAACACATTTCAAAATGGATTCCAATGAGCATTTCTTAGAAAAAAAATTATTTCAATAAATAAAAATGTACCAGAAAGAAGTATATGTACTAGGAATATTACCGACAATTTCGAATAGAAATTTTGAACCAATTGATCAAACATGGCTGTTAAATGCAATTCATGTCAACCTAATCTTATGTGGAATTATAGAAAAACTAAATTAATTGTAGACAGACTTGCACATGACCATATCAACTTGATAATAATCAGGTACCTTACTATAATAATGTTTATTAATGTCATTTTGTTCACATCACAACCATGTGTCATTGTTATAATAACTTGCAGTGTATCGATATCTTTATCTGAATTTAAATTTCAACTTTCTAGTGTCTCGCAGAATTAGTAATGTAATGTCAGGGTCATTTATTCACATTACCTTAATTATATTATGTATTATGTTGCAATACTACAATTAACAATTGTTTTATAATTATATACACCTGTAAATGAGCATTAGCCTGCTGAATGTATAATTGAATAAAAATATACATTAAATCCCTGAATAAACAAGAGAAATCCCACAAAAGGCAAGCCTTGAGTTTGATGTTGAATTGAAAAATGAAACTAAGGAAATAGATGCAGCTTTAACAAAAAATGCAAATTACCTCATACAGACCGACTCTGAGATAATACGATTGTTAGAAATCAGTTTCTTAATATGTTGAACTATAAAAAAGAAAGACAATACTAAGCACAATAAATTTATTCAAATTATAGCAACCCTAGCTGGGTTTCGAAATAATCACATTCTCTAAATGGAAAAAGCATATGATTACAAAAAATACACTGTTGAGATTATTTCAGAACATTTGAAACAGTTGACAACAAAAAAGTAAGTTCAACAATGTTTAATGATATAATGAATATTGGTGTCCCTCAAGGAAGTGTATTAGGGCCACTTCTATTTGTAATATACTTGAACGATATTTACCGTGCTGTTCCGTGCGTATTTTGAAGAGTAGAAGACAAGATGAATCACTCCTCGCATTAATGAATAAAGTGGTAAATTTCAATTCTGGACACCGGAATCCAACCAGAATTGAAATTTACTACATTCACGGGTGTGCAAGAGGGTAGATTACACCCTGTATATATATATATATATATATATATATATATATATTGTTATGATTGGTTGTTTATTTGATTTTAAATTTGTATATATTTTTAGTGAATTTATTTCATAGATTATAATTTTGGAAACCCTATCATAACAAATAAAAATACCGGCTATGTTATTTTACCTTTTTCCTTTTCAAACCCTTTTACCTTATCCCAGCTCAGTCAGGTACGCCTATGAACATGAATCACCCCTTCTCAGTAGCCGGTTCCTGTAATCGGTGTTGCCTACTATGGCACTGATGATTCGATAATAAAAGCTGTTCAGTACAGAAAAGTGAGGTTAGAAATTGAAAAACAAAATAAACACAGGTTTGCAGAGAATAAACAAAATTTGTTGGTTTTTATTCAAATCAAAACTTATAAATACCCTACTCTGCGATAGCTACCTTATACTAGCAGAACAATTATATAAAATAGTGCAGTTTGGATGTTTGTGACAATGAAAGATTGATGAAGAAAGTTTGAACTTATTATCAGTCTTTGAGCATGGAATTTTATGAAAGTTCAACCCAAACAGTATAACCAATGGTTTAGACACGTAAAGTTATTGGTTTTATGTGAAAAGTTGCACTTTGATGAGTTCGGATATTAGTATACCTTGTTGCTGCCTTTCTATTGAAGTTTCCAGTCCGGTAGACGTATTTCTGGGATCTCAATGACAGCTCACCTGCACTCCTTCAAAGATTTATCCTCTAGACCAGGTAGGTGGAATTTTTATTGTCTATTTACTTCTTCAGTTCTGCTTTTCAAGACTTTTACTCGTTCAGGAATTTTTTATAATGGGTTTTCTTGTATTATCTATAATGCTTCTCTTAAAATTTTCTATGTGGCTTCACTTTTTGAACTTTTTCCAATCTCCACTAAAATTTGTTATCCGGATCCATAGCAACACTCACAAATTTTTATTTTTTCACAGGTTTCCGAATTTGTATCACTTCCTACCGAATTATTTGCTGTTCTTATTAATGATTTTATGAATGATATCTAATTCTAACTCTTACATACTATTTACAAATTCTTATAAAATTCTAATTTTTCAATTTCTGCCATTACATTTTTTTTAACCCTTGGGGGTTTTTTTGTGTAAATGTCATACAGGATGTTCAAAATTATATCTATACGTTGATCTTACTTTAATTCAATGTTTACTATAAATTTCAATTTTGATATGGTTTAATCGTGGATTTTTATTAGATATATCATTGGATATGTATTTTTGATACCAGAACTACTTCAGGAATGCCCTCTTTATACATATGTATCGACTAGAGCATAGTATAAGGTTCTATAGTAGTGAAAAGGTAAAGAAAATTGTAAAATAACATAGCATTAACGATGACAATAAAAATAACTAATAAAAATAATGATAATTATAAGTTTAATTACTTAACAACATTTCATAACATAACAATATATTGATTTGTTGAAAATATAAACAGGATGTTCATAAAATCAGATGTGGAATCATCTGCGCTTGAAAGATAAACTTTAGTCACTATCTTCCATCGTCAAGATAACCTCTTGTGGGGTATTCATGTTGAAAAGAGAAACATTCTCAATTGAATATTGATAGAAAGATTTTTCTGTGAATCGAAAAATCCACGATTAAAATGAAGTTACTTTTTGTGAATGTCTAACAGAAAACAACTACTTCCCCGGCTAAAGCCACGCTGGACATTGAACTACATCTGATAGATATTCTGAAAAGGCCCTAACTCAAAAGAAAAAATCCGAAATTGAAAATTTGCATTTTCATTCAGATAGTTATTTGATTTTCTATTCCAGTCTTAATTAAGAACTCATAAAAATGAATGAGGCAAAGAAGAATGTTTTCCAAAAGAGAGTACTCACCAGAAATCATTCGTAACATTGACGCAGGAGAGACATCGCATTCACTAGGTCTTCAATACATTTTTGTCGACGAAAATCTATTTCACGCTTCCACGATCATCAGGAAGACCGGAAGAAATGGGAAACACATTTTCAAGAAGCAATCGATTCACAGAAAAATCTTTCTATCAATATTCAATTGAGAATGTTTCCCTTTTCAATAACAATATATATATATATATATATATAACAGGTCTAAGCTTCACCGCACAGATTATAGGTGTCACTATCTATAATTTGATGCTGTTCACATTTTCGTACTTGCCGGTAGGTATTAGCACTATGAGATATTCGATACGAATTAGAAAGAGACCACAAGCCGTCCTGATGATTGGGAAACCATAAAACAGCTGTTGGCGGATGGTGGGCTGTCTTGGATTCGTAACAAATATCTCGTTCTCTCTCATATATATTTATATATATATATATATATATATATATATATATCTGAAAGCAGGCGCGCCGCGATCACTATGTTTATCTCTGTCCTGTTTGGTGTAAATCGAATATAGATATAATCTGAGTGCTCTCTAGGGAAATCCTCGAGACAAACAAATTGTCATATAATTAACATTTCGAAAGTTACTTTGACATGAATCTTCCAGTGCCTGTTTGATTAAGTTTTACTATAGATCCTTCGAACTAATTTACTATGTCTTGGAAAATCAACCGTGTATAAACAAAATTGAACAAACATTGCATTGAAATTATCTTTTTCCGAATGGACTCTCTTAGATTCTATCAAGAATAATTTTCAATGGAACGATTTTGAACGAGTTAGGCATAATGGTTTTTATTCCATGCATGAATTCTTTTCTCATGTTTTACCAAAAGCACTTGTTTTTTTTTTGCATTGAAATGGTTTATTTATCTCATGAATTTTCTCATGTTTTACCAATTTGTCTTTGGAAAGAAAACATTTCGAACAAATTTTGCATTGAAATGGTTTTTCTTCAGTATGAATTCTCCCATGTGTTTTGAGATGCCCGTTCTGACCAAACGATTTTGAACAAATTTTGCATTGATATGGTTTTTCCCCTGTATGAACTCGTTCATGATCTACGAGAGTACTCTTTAGATTAAACGATTTTGAACAGATTTTGCATTGAAATGGCTTTTCGTCTGTATGAATTCTCTCATGTCTTGAACAACTGGTCTTTTGAGCAAACGCTTTTGAACAAATTTTGCATTGAAAAGGTTTTTGCCCTGAATGAATTCGCTCGTGTTCCTTGAGAGTATCCTTCCTGTTGAACAATTTTGAACAAATTTTGCACTGAAAAGGTTTTTGCCCTGAATGAATTCTCTTGTGTGTCTTGAGATTAACCTTCGTGTTGAACAATTTTGAACAAATTTTGCAATGAAATGGTTTTTCTCCCGTATGAATTCTTTCGTGGCTCAACATATTTTGTTTTCCAGTAAATGACTTCGAACAAGATTTACACTTGAACGGTTTGTCTTCTGTTCCATCCTCTTCTATTTTCATAATTTGTTGAAGCAAATTCGTATCTGGAGAAAAAAGTTAGTAATCATTCTAGTTTTTTTTGTTAAATGCAATCTTCATATTACAAATAATCCCTATACAGTCAAACTCGGCTATAACGAACACTCGTTTATTACGAATGAAAAGTCTCGCCAAAAACGCCTTTATACACTATGCATTTTTGTTTGGGTATAATGAACTGGCTATTGCGAACAATCGGACATAACTGTTCTGTTAGGTCTAGATACGGCCCTGTAAATCCCTAGTTCCAAGAATAGCATAGAGGGCGAGGGGGATTCGTTCAGTTATGGCCGACTCGTGAAAGACGATGCATGTTGGTATTTCACGTACATGGGGTTGTTAATGTCTAAAGGAGCATTAAAAGTTTTCAGTTCAACCTGAGTTTATTTGAATGATCCAGAACCTAACACAACAATGACGGTCTACAAATTGAGTCCGTGAAACCCGCGGCACCCACGGAGCCGCAGCCCCTTCCCCAAGATTTATAATAGTTACCAAAAAAATTGATTTTTTACTATAGATAATAATTGTAAAATAAGCTCACCTACAAATAGAAAATAAGCCCATCTACTAATAGAACATATTAGAGATAAGTGCCATGTGAAGTGGAATGAATAGAAAAATCTAATTTAAACGGGTTTCTTCACATAAAGGATTCAATATAAAATTGAACCAGAGAAAGGTAGATCTCAGGTGAAAAACAACTACTTTCCTGGCAAATACCACGCAGAACATTGAATGATATTCACCTGAAAATCCATGCATACTTCCATATAATATCAATGGACATTGAATGCAAATGTTTCTTTCTGATAAGCTCGATTATGTTTAATTTATGTCGTGTTCACCTAACAATCCGCATACCGGTTTCAGGCTTCTTGGCCCTCATCAGTACGGAGTAGTAGATGAGGGCCAAGAAGCCTGAAACCGGTATGCGGATTGTTAGGTGAACACGACATAAATTAAACATAATCGAGCTTATCAGAAAGAAACATTTGCATTCAATGTCCATTGATATTATATGAAGTATGCATGGATTTCAGGTGAATATCATTCAATGTTCTGCGTGGATTGCCAGAAAGTAGTTGTTCACGAGATCTACCTCTCTGGTTCAATTACTATTGAATCCTTATGTGAAGAACCCGTTAAATTAGATTTTCTATTCATTCCACTTCACATGGCACTTATCTCACTATATGCTAGACGGGCTTGCAACTCCTACTGAGAAGGAATCTTTCATTTAGAAACCTATCGAGGTGGGAGATTTTCGGAGTGTTTCTTTCTGTCACTAGGTACCGCCAGTTAAAGTTTATCTTTTCCGGCGTACCTATAGGTGTTACAAGATCGATGATGGTTTGTTTACGTTGTGTCTCACTTCAGCCAGAGTTCTTTGGACCTTTGGCTGGTTGACTACTCCGTACTGATGAGGGCCAAGAAGCCTGAAACCGGTATGCGGATTGTTAGGTGAACACGACATAAATTAAACATAATCGAGCTTATCAGAAAGAAACATTTGCATTCAATGTCCATTGATATTATATGGAAGTATGCATGGATTTTCAGGTGAATATCATTCAATGTTCTGCGTGGTATTTGCCAGGAAAGTAGTTGTTTTTCACCTGAGATCTACCTTTCTCTGGTTCAATTTTATATTGAATCCTTTATGTGAAGAAACCCGTTTAAATTAGATTTTTCTAGAACATATTAGATCGTTGCCAACGGATGCTGACTGACTGGTCATCCAACGTCCAACAGGCCTATTATGATGTACCGGATACGGGATGTGGGCAGCGACCGTAGCGAAACGATGACCGACGGTGTAATCCGAATTTGATTACACTTACGAGAGTCTTGTAACGAGACGACTGTCTGGACAAGTCAATAGTCAGTCGAAGTTGGTTAACTAATCTATAAATCCCAATCCCATCACAGATTCGAACTACTACATAAAAATAGTGTTTTTATGGTTAAAATATTTTTGTTGAAATACCAGCTATATGCTGGTATCAACATGTTAA
Organism: Gonioctena quinquepunctata; assembly: GCA_018342105.1. NCBI lineage: Eukaryota > Metazoa > Arthropoda > Insecta > Coleoptera > Chrysomelidae > Gonioctena > Gonioctena quinquepunctata. The sequence goes on along the minus strand of JAFIRS010001466.1, from coordinate 191,202 downwards.
GCGCCACCATGTGATCCCAAAATGGGTCGAGTTGTGGTCGACTAACCGATGAGTCATCGGAGAAATTCTTAATGAATTCGTTGGCAAAGAGGTTTGCGACTTCCAAATGGTCAGTTACGAAAGCATCGTTGTGTTCCAGGATTGGGGTAGAGACTTTGGACGATAATTGGCTTCTGACATAGCTATACACAGTTTTGGGACCCCTCGTTGGCAGATTGTTTTCGTACGATCGTCGAGAGTCACATAGCTTAGATGTGAGGCTATTCGAGAATTGTCAATGGATTTGGTAATTTTAAATCAATTTAAAAATGGGTAGCCTCAAATAAACAAACCAAATTCAGACCTTCCCCTTCCTATGACCATGTCTACTCAAATAATAACAAAATTGTATCCAAAAATTGATTGAAACCTTTGGAAAGTTTTAAATGCTTATAATTCGGATATATTAGATAATTAAGACTGGAGCAATGATAAAATGTATGTTGGGGATACAAAACATGGGAAGCTACCCAATTAGTTTTCTCATAAGAGTCAGAGAGGAAAATATTTTTAACATCAATTAAAACATAAACACATAACGTTGAACAAATTCTCATGGCTTCCATATACCAATGATATAAATATTTTTCACTTGCTTTGATGCTGACTTATTTACTTTATTATATAAGGGTGTTTGTTATAAAATTTCAAGTCCGTTGAATGTTATTAAACCTACATTAGTCATTGGTATTTGTTGATATACATGACTGTATTCTCAGAACTTGAATGATAGAGAAGTTATTGATGAATTTGATTCCAAATCATATTGGTAACAAACATTCTGATCAACAGTTTCTTTCCATTATAAAATATGGAGGATTTGATTTGAGAAGTTGAGGGAATAGGAAGACTGATGTTATATATGAGTCTGGTTTAGTAGTTCGATTGATGAGGCAAAATGTGCTCCTTGTAGTTCTTATGAATTAGACAAACTGATTCTAAAATAAAGAGGCAGGCAATGGGTAAAATTTGTTGTGATAAAAAAAGAGGTCTACAGGAATCACTTATTTTTGCTTGACATATATATCTCAGCGCCCTTTTTTGGAGCATAAAAACTGAGTTGGTAGCGTCTTATTCTTCAAACTAAGTGGGTAGTAGGTAATATCGGGGGAAACAAATCATGACGCAATATATGAGGAGGAAATTATGTTTCTAAATTAGATCATTCGTATTTTGAACGGCATTCTGGGTGGGTAGAGAATTACAATCATGTTTTTTTTGTTCTGAAGGTATAATATTTTGCAAGGCCATAGGAAAAAAGTTGGGGATATTCGAAGAAAAAAAAACAGAGTTTTCAAACACACTCTGAGTGGGTGAAAAAATATTAATTTTTATTTTTTTTCTAAAATTCGTAACTTCTTTCATACGGCCCTACAAACAAATCTGTCTTCGGAAGCTGAAAAAGGTTGTATAAACCTACCTACCCACTCAGAGTGTAATACATAGCTCTGTTTGAAAAACACGTTTATTTTTTTTCGAATATCTTAAATTTTTTTCCTACAGCTTTGCAAAATATTGTATCCTCAGAACTTAAAAAACATGATTATAATTCTCTCATCTCCCAGAATGCCTTTCAAAATACAAATGGTTGCCTAATTTAGAACCATAATTTCCACCTCATATATTCCATATCATTTTTCTATTGCGCGATCATTTGTTTCCTACGATAATACCTACAACCTACTCAATTCGAGGAATAAGATGCTGATTGGAAACGACTGCAATTCGGAACAGCGCGGTGTTGCCAAATCGGAAACTGTGACTGTTTTCACACCCGTTAAAATCGGTACTTGCCTAGTAAACCCCGAGATAAATTTATCTGTACTATATCCTCTCATCACTAAAAATAAATTAGTAAATGAAAACCATCTTACCTATTGAAAGTTCATGAGGATTGTTTGGTTCAGTTTTTGTGCCCATTGATCTATCATCAGTGGGGTTCGAATAGGACTTGTTTTGACTTTTTCCAGACAATTTGTCCTCAAATATTTCAGGTTTGACATTTTCATAAAGGATATCGATGTAATCCTCAGATTTTAGTGTCTCGGTTGTCAATTCAGCATTATTTGTCAAAAAATCCCCAGAACTATCGGGGTCATCTTGATTTTCATACTTTATTTTAATATCCCCAATAAACTGGTTATTTTCAGGATTTTCCTGTTCATTGTCAAGGCCACACTCTGAACCATCCACAATATTCATATATTTACGGACATCTGAAATTCAAGAGATAATATTGATGCACACAAAATTTCAAGAAACATGTGGTTGTTAAAATCAATTTAAATTTTGATCTGATGCCAAAGCATGATGAAGTGTGACAGTGAATGTGAGTTGAAAAGACAGCTCTGCACCTTTCTAGACAGCCTTCGATAACACCTGTTTCGAAAGTATGGTATCTGCAGCTAGAAGAAAAATATAGATGAAATCACCTGCGATACCTCCAATGCTACAAAACCGACAGAGAAACCCCACAGGACGGGTTACTATATCACTCACTATAGGACATAGAGGATAAACTGCTGGTATCTCTAGTCAAGTATATTACTCTAGAGTGTATGCGGATGATATTATCGTCCTCGTACATGGAAAATATACAAAGTCCAGATAACGGATAGAGCAATAGGGTAAAACCAAACAAAACTACACTCATTTCCTATACACGCAAAAGAAATCTAGAGGACATTAAATTCCTCAAATTCTGCGGCAAAATACTACAACTTGCCGATTACTTCAAAAATTCAGGGCTGTTCTTAGATAGGGAACTAACCTGCATTATGTAATACAAAGGAGAAGGTAAGTTTTTTCAAATAAACATCAGAATAGAATAGACCTTAATTTCCGTAAAAAACGTAGTGACACATAATCTTAACAAAACAGCTAGCCCTGCGTTTAATATACATACAACAACATAAAATGACACAATTATACATAGTAGTATGAAAGAGCGAGTAACAAAAATAGATGATCTATTAATGTAGAGATGAAGTGCTATAACAGTAAAAGAGATCAGATTCATATTCGGCATGTTGATATACTAAGAACAGTACTTTAAATCCATTACCACTTGAAGGAAACTCAGGAGGCGGATATAATTTTGTTTCTCTAGGGTCTTTTTCGCTCTCTCTTGAGTCGGGTTCATGAAATGTTTCATCCTCACTCTGTTCCAGGTGGCCTACATTATACAGTTCAAAATTATTGAATATGATTTCCGTAGGCTCTTCCTTTACAATTTGGACATTTGAAATATCGTGAATAGCGCCAACGTGAGTCCCACTCACGTTGTGTCCATTTTCCTCAAAATCAATTATTGAATCCATAATCGTATTTTCTTTCGAGAATAGAGAATAGGTATATCCGTATATCTAGACAGTAGACAGGACAAACAGTGGTTCATGGGATGGGTCATGGGAGACGCGGAACTTTTTGACAAAAATCACAAAACAACCAAACATAAGCCGCTCTCGATTGGCGTTTGGTTCTGATTTCTGATAGCGGTTGACGTTAAAATGACATCGTCGTTTCCTGATTGACTGCTGGATGACAACGCAGCCAATCAGAAAACAACAATATTTTAACGTCAACCGCTAAACAAACCAAACGCCAATCGAGAGCGGCTATAGAAATGGCAACACTTGGCACTTGGTTATATGTTACCTCTGCCAATTCAAGAAGGCGATACTGTTGGGGTGTTCTCGAATGAACCCACGGGCTTTCTTGAGGTTCGTGATAGTAATGACGTCATGTAGAATCGTATTCAAATGCAAGATTGAATACGTTTTTATGCCAGAAAATACTTTTGATATACCAATAGAGTGCCGCACAAGTTGCCAATTTAAAAAAAAATACGAAAGTTCTGATAAAAGATATAGACACAAAATTCCCTATTAATAGTACCAAAAAATATAAACACTTTGGGGCTAAAAATAAATGATCTATCATATACAGTTTGTGATTCTATACACAACATGCAATTAGACATGCAAAAGTTTTTGAAGGTTTTTTTGAAGTTGGCAACTTGTGCGGCACTCCCTTATTTTGATTGCGTCCATCTGAATAGGATTACGTTATCTGAATAGGAGGTACTAATAAGCTCTAGCCAATCAGAATCTTGTAGCATTAACCCGTCATGGTGACGTACAGGTGGCCCACGTGTCATACAGAGTGGTCCAATATACATTCAAGTGCCTGTAACTCTCAGATACCAGAGTGCGGAGTGCGCTAGTCCGCCACTGTCCAGAGAGAATGGTGGCCATGACATCCCAAGTAGCACACAGAGGTCATAATTCGGTCGTACAGACGTCTACTAGACCTTTCGCAAAAGTCCGTGACTTATCTCTTGTAATATGCTAAGACGTCGCTATGTATGCCAATACGACAAAAAGGCACAGTCTTGCGACGTCACATCGACGTTATAAAGTAGTGGTAATGACTTGCCAATATAGACTTATATAAGCCAGTCGCAGAAGGGTCGTTCTGTGGTCTTAGTGTAGTCATTATATCAGTATGCATGAAGGTCATAATCTTTCTAATATAGTATTACAATATGTATACCATATCAAAAGATTTTATATAATATTAATATAATATATGGTACAAGTACAATTACTCCAGAGTATCACCGATATTCCCAAGATCCCTTATAAGTGGAGAAGCATTCATCCTCTTCTATGAGCAAGAGGACGCCCAATCACACCTTTAGTTTTTTAGTTTTTCATTCTCAACCATTTGTAAAAATTATAAAATAATAAAAGTTCATATAATATATAAGTCAGCCTTCCTTTACATGTTCATGATACTCTGTGGTAATGTCCTATATCCACTCTATATACTAACAACAAATGGCCGTGATATTTTTCAAGATAAAATGAATTTCATTTATGTGTCTTTAAGAATTGTTCTGAAACTCTAGTGACCAAGCAAATCCATTTTTAAGATCAAAATCCAATTCTACTCACTCAAAATTCATGCGCCTCGAAAATGAAGAAAGATAAATATTTATTTTCATTTCAGAAAAAATATATTCAATCAATTTTTCTCATTAATCGTTGAAATATGTAGACCATATTACGAAAGATACTTGATTAGCACATCTCCAATGATTTTTAAATTGACACCCAGGGTCCCATATTTTTTATTTTAATTATTTTTGTTCCAATAAGAAAGAAAGAATGATGTTATCAATCAATCAAAAAACATGGATGCCGTCCTTCTAGTGTCGAAAAGTTGTAATTACTCCGGTATGTGGTATCATAGAACAGTTCACGAGTGTCTCAAAGACATCGCAATATCTTACATAAAAAAGTTGTAATGTAGTCGCTGTGACCACAAGTAGCAAGTTTTGTTGTACTAACGTCGTAACGCTATCAAAACAGAAAAAGATATACACTGAGTGCATAAGCATTCCACTAGTTCTGCCTAATGGAAAACGCTAAAAATAACTGACATTTACAATAGAGGTTATGTTGATGTTGAACAGTTATATTTAAATATGTTTTATTTATCACTCGAAGTGCACATACATATTATTTATGTCTTTCCTTGTTGTGAAAACAATTGAAGGAACTGGATGAACTTCATTTTTTTGTAGTATATTGATAGACTGATTAGTTATTTTAGATGTTAATTTTGGGGTAGGCACTCATCCTTCCGCTTTATATTTTTCTATACGCTCCAGTTCTCTTGTAAGGCAGATTGGATTTCTGTTTTGGAATTTTAATCATCCATACGGAACTGAATATTCTACATACATAACACAATATACCTATCCAACAAAAATGACATAAGCAACAAAAATAATCTAACCATTGATACATAATATCATTACGACCAAAGTTCATCAGTTGATAAAACTACATTACATGAGTACAATATGTACTCGTAGAAACGTTTTAAAAATCTTTTCATTAGAACCTCATATGTTCATTGTCATAATAACCTCACAGCAACTGCTCTTAAGTTCTACTTAACGACACATACAATTTATTTACATACAAACCACAGTACAACTTCATCTCGAGAATTCTTTATTGTACTCTCGTTATATCTATTACACGACGTCATAACAACGCCTGAACGTTATAAAACCCACATTAACTTTTTGGTTCCAAAACATACAAATATGTGGTCTTTAAGACGGTATAAGAAGTCATTATGTTAATTTTATGACTCTGCGCTATTTGGGATGTCCATATACATCACTATGACTCACAAATGATCTTTCATCTCTTTCTATCAGTGTCACCATTGTCTTATGGGGAATAGACTCTCCTATTCAGATAACGTTTACTCTCTTTGGATTGCGTCAACACTTTTTTGCTTGCTGCAATATATAATTGTTTTTTCTTGTGTAGTGTGCGATTTATTTTCCTTTACCGAAATGGAGAGTACCTCTAACCATGAAATATTTCGAGAAAAGTGATGTGTTCCTTCTTGTGAAGATAGGAGGAGTAGCTAACATCGGTTTCCCAAAAATGAGCCCCCAGTAAAGAACTGTACAACGTACCTCACGAGACTATTTATAGTAATTCACGAGTTTGTGACAGAAATTTCAATATTGAAAATAAGGTTACTGGCAGTAGAGGTTAGGTTGTTAAATGCTGTTTGTATTCATAAAAGTGGGCCTTACTGAATAACACATATATAGATTATTATTTATGAAGTCGAGGTTCATGTATATATTTTCTAATAAATTTTGAGCTGAGTTCATATAGTTTCATTCCCATAGCTATATTCCTCAAGATTTTTTTAACTGAAAATTATTAATAAACATAGTTTTTCATAACAATACATAGTACATCAACGCACCCATTCCAACATAAATTAGCAGCGTATAACAGTATTAAATGTCGGGCATTTGTGGTATCTCTTAGAGTGGGACATCCAGTTTGCCCACCAAAGGGGTATTGAAGTTGTGGCTAGGTCTCCAATACTATCATATTGGCCGTAGCAGGCAAACCAAAAAAACAAGCAAGTAAATCTTAGGTCAGACGTTCATTCAAGGAGTGCTCAGAATCGCACGCTTGTAGAACCACGAGTCAATGTTGCCAATTCGTGAGTTATTACTATATATGTATTAAGTACCAATATTGATAATAAAGGCTGCAAATTTGAAGCCAAAACAAATGAAGCATGTCCCTCGCTCAGACTCTTTCTAATCGGCAACGTTGAATTGATGCGCATGCGCGAAAATGGTTGAATGTGCGCTGCCAATATAAGGAAATACAATTATATAACCCGACTTCACCTTCATTGCATTGCTCCTATGGCCAGTTATCAATTTTTGTAGTTAATAAATATATGGTTATCACTCACTTTTGGGAGAAATTTCATGGCCTGCGAGTTATTTCGTGAGTAACGGCCAATTATGAGCTATCAGAGGTCAGCGAACATTCAAAGTGCATGATATGAATTAATGATCTGAAAACTACACGTCACCGACAATAATTTATCATGCATTCATTAGAAAATATACCCGCCGCCACTGAACCTTTAACTTTGTTCCTCAGAGCAATAAATGATATACAGATGCATTTTCTTGAATGCAACATACCTGGTTTTATTTATTTACATCGTACCCTGGTTCATGTTTAGAAGAGACATTGTCGGGCAATAGAGTTTCAGATGGCGCCGGCGTCGTTTCTTGTCATAATTCAGTAAACTGCAATTACAGACCACACAGGGCGTTTTTGTGATTTGTGTCTGATCCGTTGTGATTGTGCTTTTGTCGCCTTTAAGGTTATGTTAATTCGTTGTGAAATATTTTGAGGTTGATCGATATTTTAGAAAAAACTATCCCATGTACTTATGTCAGTGTTATATAGAATTTTCGAGAGGTATTCCGAAATCATTCTAATTATGAACCGCACCAATTTATTTTGTATGGTTAATTTTCTATTGATACGGCTCCACTGAGTTGGTACTTATGTATTTCTGTCCCTGTTTGCTCATGATAAAAATCTTATGATGGAGCGGATAATGATTTTATGAAGTGCTGTAAATTACATACTATCAGTTAATTTAGCTTTCAAACCATATAAAAGTACGGGAGATGCAATATCTTTCACTTTCTGAAAAATCTAAATTCTAGTCTGAAGGAAGTGTTCCTCTTCAGCTTCAGAGGACGAAGCTTCAATTGGTTCGAATCCTATCTGAGTGAAAGAACCTCCCAGCTTTTGGACAAATTAAGACGTGTTCACTATTTTGGCAGACAACATGACTATCTTATCGCAAGAACTCGAATTACCTTCATATAGCGGAGTAAAAATACCTTAAAATCATGCATTATTTTGGAATCCTGGAGGACCCCATGGATTTTCCTAAAACCTTCTGATATTACTTAGAAATTGCTTGCAGAAAAAAGTTATAAACTTATATTCGTGCGCTGCTTGTTTATTAATTGTTTAAACAATGAAAAACAATTTTGTTAGGCAAATTTTACCCAAATTGATGCCATAGGGGTTTTTGAGGTCGCTGAACCAAAATATGACGTTGAAAAAATGATGGCGTGGCCAGTCGTTAAGGTAGATTTTATGAATGATAATTTACAGCTACCTATTTTTTATTTATGTGTACATCTCGGGTAAAAGTTGTGGAGATAATGAAGTTCTATCAAACAACTTTCAGTTTGCCGATATTGGGTATAGAAATATTGCGAATTTTTTTTATACTTTCAACAGCTGCCATTTTAGCCGAGGTATTCATGAGAAGTATTTTTGTTTCATTCGGTTGGAAAATGTGGCCTCCACTGAATAAATTTCGTTATATCCCATATATAAATTTCAATATCACATTTTAAACTAGAGTTTTTAAAGCATGGCCTCAAAATTCAAATTTGTAATTTTTTAAAATTATTCAATGTTTTGAGCTCTGTATTTTTCGAAATAAAATCTCAATGTTTTTTTTTAAATTGTCGTTTTTTCATTTGTCATTTTGAGAGTAATCTGTGAAAATGTCAGATGTTTATCTAATTTTTTTTCCCTTTTTTTACTTTTAAAAACATACTTTTCGTTAGTTACATTTTTCTTCTTTCAGTTGAATTTTTGTTGAGTTAATTTAATCAATTAGATTAAAAGTTATAACAAATTTAGTGTGAAGCGCTCGTGGCTGCGTGCTCCTCCAGCGCTGCACTTCAGAGTCGCCGCCTCACATTTTTTTCGCACGTTAGCAAACAACTTCTGCAACTTACAGTTTTTATTTTAAAGAAAAATTTGAATTACCTTTTTGATGTAAAATTTTCCATTTTTGCGAGTAGCACCATTATTTATTCATTTTTTTTAATATTCAATATACAATGTAATTTGGCAACTTATTTGTTAAATCATTAATTAAGCACACACTTTACGATTGGTAACTTTTTATATGTTGTTCCCAACATCATCACTAATGTACAGTAAAAAGTTACCATCATTCCCCAACTTCTAAAAGCAAAATCTAATATTACTCCACTAGTATACGTTGAGCGTCAGGTGAGCACTAAACTTACCGATCAAGTGTTCTCTGATGTTCAATCTCTCTCTAACATTCAAATATGATATTTTCGATCCAATATAAAGTACATCAAAAGATAAACTTATATTTCTATTCTAAACAAAAATTTTAAGCAGGAACTCATTTATAAAAATGAGCAATTCGTCGATTTACCAAAAATCATAATATTTTCGTATTTGATACAATTTACACTTATATTAAAAAAGAAAAAAACTATTATACGCTGCATAATATAAATATATGTTGGTTAGGTAAACTTATTTTTTTTCTATATAAACGTTATTAAAGTTTATTCAACAAAAAATTTCACGGATTTGGAGCAACATTTGTTTATTTTTATCGAAATTTTATTATTAATTCAATTTTCTTAATTAAACCAATCAAACCTTCTTGAAGTACAGATTAGAAGCTTCAGAAAGTACCATTGAAAAATATTCATATTATTTTTGAACTAGAGTTTTTGAAGCATGTCCTAAAAATTAATTAATTCATTCATTTATGAAATTATTCAATATTTCGACGACTGTATTTTTTGAAATAAAATTTTATGATTTTTTTTCATTCGCACACCTTCTCAAGTGTCATTTTGGGACTAAACTTTACAAATTTCAGATGTTTATCTTGAAAATTTAAAGACTGGTAGATCTTTAATTGATTTTATAGAAAATTCTACTTTGACGTAACTTCATATATGTACTATTCCTATTCATTTTTTTTACATTTAAAAACAAGACATCTCGTTAGCTACTCTTTCCTTGCATTCAATTCAATTCAATTGTTAGCTTAATTTTATCAATTAGATCAAAAGTTTTAACAAATTAAGTGAAGCGCGCTCGTGGCTACGTGCTCCTCAAGAGATGCACTTCAGTGTGGCTACCTCACGTTTTCGTATTTATATACCTTTTTTATATAAAAACTTCCATTTCGTCGAATGGCACTATCAGTTTTTTTTTAATTATATATATTTTAAGATATTCAATAAACAATGTAATTTTGCAACTTATAATAAATTAAGCACACTTTACGGTTGGTAACTTTTTATATGTTGTTCCTTACATCATCACTAATGTACAGTAAAAAGTTCCCACAGTCTCCTAACTTTCTGAAGCTAAAATCTAATATTACTCCACTACTAGTAAAATGACTCTTATCTGTATAAATTAATTTGAATCTTCTCTGAACTACCTTTGCCCATTGTAATAATTTTTTTCAACTTGTGATTGTAATATATCTAGTAACTAGCAAGTCAAATAATTTTATTATTACTTTTATATTTATTTTTTACATTGTATATATTTTGTATATAATTTTTGCCTTGTGATGACAATCTTCTGACTAAAAGTATTGGAAAATTCTAAATATACTGGATATTTTCTTCCAAAGAGCCATGGGTCCCTCTGTGACGGTTCGGAATTCACTAGCCAAAATCAACATATCTTCATAGAATGAAAAGTCCACGCTTACTTGTAAAATTCATGTGTTTATTAAAATCATAGTCATTAGCCTCATCGATCTTGGGAGTGGGCCTTGTTCTTCCGAACAACTGCTTGGTTTAGATCGCCCTCCTTCTCCGAATCTCATGCGGGGTGTTACTGAAAAATAAAAGAGAATCATTTATATTATTGTTTTCCTCCCCTCACCTTTGTTAGTAGGGCTCACCTTTTTCTGAGAAGTCATTCTAAGATAGCTGGAAGCAGCCTAGACTGTCGCACACCAGGATTCATCGATTTCTTAACTTCTTCAACATATTTTATGATATCTACAATGAACTCTCTGATTTTGTTCATATCAGAAGGTTGTTAGAGAGGTAATAGTCTGGCAGAGATGGGCAGTGAATGGCTTGGTAATAGTTTGTATCGGAAAGTTGGGGACATTTTCCAATCCCCTCAATTTTCAAGTTAATTCATCATTTAGAGACATCAGTCCACTCTCCTACCTTTTCTCATTCCTTCATGGAAGTTTCCATGATCCCAAAAAGGCCATTTGAGAAGAATTCACTTTGAAAAATCGCCAGGTAGACTTCAAGAAAAATCTTATTTTTGACAGACAGATGTAAACATTGTAGTAAGTTTCGAGGATTTCATCTCATTTTCGCGCCAACTGTTCTGAGCGGGATCTTGTTGGTAGAATTATAATCTTTGTAAACGATCAAACAATTTTTAGCATGAAGTAATGTTGACAGAAAAAGAAAATTTCATAGGTTTGAAGTTTGACATTTTGCGTGACACAAACATTCCCTAATCGCGCCATCTATTAATGAAGTTCTAAGCAGAATTTAACGTTTTTCATTTGTTGTCCCCCAAAAAGTCTAAACAAAATCGAATCAGTGAATACACCAGGGTTTTTAGGCATCTTAGGGTGGATCAAGCAGACAATGATTACTGTCTGTGGTACCCATAAACTAAATATAATTTGTCTATGGCGGTACCTGACTGTAATAATCAATATCAATCCAATTTCAAAGCATTTGCTGGAAAGGAATTAGCAGAACTGAGCTAACCCATCAAAAAAAAAAAACAAAGGTTAATGATATAATTGAAGCAAGCGAATTCCCTCCAATAAATATTTCAATAACTTTGAAAGTAGTACTAGAACTGGCAGTACTTGAGCAATTACTTTGAACATAACAAATTATTCTTAGGACAACAATCTGGGTTTCGAAAGAATCACTTTCTCTAAATGGAAAAATGCATATGATGACAAAAAATAGACTGTCCAGAATTTTTTAGAACATTTGAAACAGTTGACTACAAAACAAAGTTAATCAATTTCTAATGAGATAATGAATATTGGTGTCCCTCAAGAAAGTGTATTAGGGCCACTTTTATTTGTAATATAGTTGAACGATATTTACCATGTTCCCTGGTGCACAAGAAATGAATATTTTTGGAGATGATACATTATATATATATATATATATATATATATATAAAATAAGAAGAAAAGTTCCTATAAACATATGTCCGCCATTCTTTCTAAGATGCAGGGTGTCAAAGTTGAATTCTTATTTTTTGTGAATAAATTTCAAAATAATTGTGATATTCGAGTAAAGTTTGGTATCTGAGAGTATTTTTCAATGACAAAATCAAATTTGATGTTAGTTTGTCTCTTTCGTGGGGGGTGGCGCCATCTACATGTCTTTTCAGTCATTTGAAATGTCATAACTTTTTTGTACGTACCTGTATCACGTTTTCTAGTGGAAAAATCGATTTTCCTAACATTTTCGTGTAAAAAATATATTATTTAAATAAGATTTCAAGTTTATCTGTTTTTTCTGTAGATCTGACAAATAATTTCTCAACTTTTCAATATAAACCTGTAGGTCTGTCGACGGGGGTCGATTGGATGCAGTTATACTAAATTTTTCATTTTTGATTTCAATAGTTATAGGCAATAGTTTTGTTTCAGTAAAATGATGTCTATTAGCTCTGAATGACATAGAATCTTGTATATACACTATGACACCATCATTTTGATTGATGTGTTGTAGTAAAGTGTGCAGTTTGGTAAGTCACTCACCTGGTCTACATGGCATGTTTCTGATAGTACAATTATGTCTATGTTTTCTTTTTGTCCATCAAGATAAATGAGGAGTTCGTCGAGGTTTTTTTTTATACTTCATATGTTGAAGTGGATTATACCTATTTTGCTTTCGTTTTCTCCATTTGCCCTTTCCTCTATGAAGGTTTTGAGGTTATTGTAAATTTTTGTTTCTATTTCTCTCTGGGTATCTAGTATATCAAGATATTCCAACATATCTTATTATTCACGACAAGAAAAAAAAGTAAAAATAATTTAAAATAAAGAAAAAGGAGACAAATTTTGTGTGTATCCTTAGAATACAGGATACCAAAAATTTAGAAGAAAAAAGTAAAGTTGCTTTTGTGGTACTCTTAATCCTAATAAGCAATATTTTTTTTATGTATTTATGAAATAGGTTGATTTTTATAAAATTTGCTTGAAATCTTCTCTGGATTGTATAATCGTGATATCGTTGTTGATGTCAGATTTTTCCAGCTTCGATCAAGACGACCTTCATAGATGCTTTCTCGATGGCCTTGTTCAATAGTTCGACCCCTAGGCTCGTGAGATCTTCTCGGATCCCTACTTCGGTTCCTTTTAGCATATTTTTTTTATAAATACATTGCCCTAGACTTCAGATATTAACCTGAACATTGCTGTAAACATTCTCTAATGTTCTATGAAAAATATTTACCAGAAAGTAAATTGAAATTAAATGCAAAAGCTATGGTAATATGAACTAAATATAAACTGAACTCTATTATTTTTCTCTAGCATTGCAAACAAGTTGACGATTAGCTCCAAAATATTAACATATAATTTGAATAGTGTAGTTATTCAAATAAAAAAAGAATTCCCCAACTTCAAAGTCTGGGTATGAGAATTATCGATTAGTCAAATGGCATTCTCTGGAGAAATTATCGATGGTTTTTCTTCTTATGAGTTTTCTCATGTCGTGAACAACTGCCCCTTTGAGCAAAAGATTTTGAACAAATTTTGCATTGAAATGGTTTTTCCCCTGTATGAACTCGTTCATGGTCTATGAGTGCGCTCTTTGGAAAAACGATTTTGAACAAATTTTGCATTGAAATGGTTTTTCCCCAGTATGAACTCGTTCATGATTAAGAGGTGCTCTTTTGAATAAACGATTTTGAACAAATTTTGCATTGAAATGGTTTTTCGCCTGTATGAATTTCATGGTTTGAGCCCCTTTTGAGTAAACGATTTGAACAAATTTTGCATTGAAATGGCTTTTTGTCTGTATGAATTATCCCATGCGTCTTGAGATGCCCCTTCCGAGTGAAAAATTTTGAACAAATTTTGCATTGAAATGGTTTTTCACCAGTATGAATTCTCACATGTTCTACCAAATATCGTTTGCTGGCAAAAGTTTTAAACAGATTTTGCATTGAAATGGTTTTTCACCAGTATGAATTATCAAATGTTTCTTGAGATTCCCCTTCGACTTGAACGATTTTGAACAAATTTTGCATTGAAATGGTTTTTCTTCTTTATGAATTATCGAATGTGTCTTGAGATTCCCCTTCTGACTGAACGATTTTGAACAAATTTTGCATTGAAATAGTTTTTCTGTCGTATGAATTCTTTCGTGACAAGACATATTTTGTATTGTAGTAAATGACTTCGAACAAGATTTACACTTGAACGGATTGTCTTCTGTATGTGTTCTCTCCAATATTTCTTGCTTCAATTTACTAGAACAGTATTTAAATTGACGGGGTTTCTTCTCTGAGTGAATCATCTGAACATTTTTTGACTTATTAGTGATTCTCCTTGTACTTTTGTCCCTTTTTACAACTGTTCCATCTTCTTCTATGGTGATAATTTGTTGAAACAAATCCGTATCTGCGGAAAAAAGTTAGTGAAAATTGAATTTTATTTTGTTAAATGCAATCTTTGTATAACAAATACTTATGTATTTTGCCTAATCCGGGCTATGTGTAGAAAATACATACTCTTTCCGTGATTTTTCGCAATTCTGAGTATCTCCCAAAAAACGTATTAAAAAAAAAATTTAGGTATAAATATTAGTAATGGAAAATTGTGGTATTTCAGACGAATTTTTGAATTATAGAAAAAAAACATCTTCGAGCAGGATTTGAACCTGCGTCCTCTAGATCTCTAGTCATACGCTCTACCAACTGAGCTATCAAAGACACAAGGCTCCGCCTGCGATTCAAGATGGCCATTGATAAGTTCTTGATAACCATTCCACCTTCGTAACATACCGAATCCTGCTCGAACATGGTTTTTGTCTATAATTTAAAAATTCGTCTGAAATGCCACAATTTTTCATTACTCCTATATTTTCACTGACGCTATTTCCCCTTTTCGATATATAAATATTCTTTGAGTAAAGTATGGTACATTCAACATATTTAAAATGATAAACTCTTTCATTGCACTCAGCTTTGTATAAGTCTATTGGTGACCAAATTATGAACATCTGATTTTTGACATCAGTGCAAAATTTCAAAAATGGTTACAAAAGGTTACTCCCCTTGTTTGACCACATTTTTTATTTTTGCCCAACAGGTTACACCCAATTATAGGAAATAATTAAAATAAACTAAAAATTATTTCTAAATAAATCGAAGGTATAAATATATTAATTTAAATTTGTAAATACATTAATAAACCTATTAAATGTGCTTTAACTTACATTTACATGAATGACGATAAAAAATACAGTTAGAATTTAGAGGAAAATTAAATGTCACCATTGACTTCCCTCTTGAAGGATTAGATATTAGTAATTATGCACCAGATAATGTTGCTCCATGCCAATACAACTTGTATGCTGTATCCAACCATAGTGGAACAACTTATAGCGGACACTACACGGCTTACTGTAAGCACCCTTATGCACATGGTACGAATACAAAGACTCCAGAATATCATCGATATCACCAAAATCACATCTTTAGTTTACATTTATTGGCCAAATTAACTTAATAAATATACATAGTGTAAATTGTTAATTTGTCAATTTGACCTTCAACAGAGCATTAACATCGATACAATACTTAATTTTCCTTCGGTTATTAATTATATCGAAAACTCTGTTGAAGATAAAATTGACAAATTAACAATTTACACTATGTATATTTATTAAGTTAATTTGGTCAATAAATGTAAACTAAAGATGTGATTTGGTGTCCTCTTGCTCATAGAAGAGGACGAATGCTTCTCCACTTATAAGGGATTTTGGTGATATCGGCGATATTCTGTATCTCAAGTTAGAATTTAATTCTCGCACATTTTTTTATGGGGAATAGAATTATGTTTGATCTTGCTGTGTTACAGTAAAGAGGGAGATATTGCCGTATCTCAAGTCTTGGCGGCCGAAAGTTCAATTCTGACGAGAGCATGGCTGCAGTCAATGTTGTGCAGTAAATTATAAAGGAATACAACGAAGCCCATTATCTTTTTTGAAGGAAGATAGATTGAAAGTGATCAAGGATAATAATATGAACAGAACCTCTAGTTAGAGATATCCCATATTTAATATGCATATTTTTTTTAAATTATCTGTACTCTTTCCATTGTGTATTTGTGGCAGAAATAGTGAGAGCTCCATATTATCAAACAGTATTCCAATTTTGATATTAACGGGTTGCTCTATAGAGGTACGTTTTCTGCTGATATACATAAGCTATGAGGATCACCCCAACAGCAGCCTTAGAAGTCTTACTGAACCTACTACCACTTCATGTATACATACAAGGCGAAGCCATGCTTCCCATGTATAGCTTCGAGAAAAACTTTTAAAACAGTCATAGCAGACATGGAAGGAAGGGCCTCCAATTAATGCAATCTTTAATTTAATTCTTGAAACATCGTTAATTTAATTCTTGAAACATCGGTTTTTCCAAATATATGGAAAATTTCGAAAATTTGTCCAGTACATAAGTCTATGTACTAGACCACGCTATTGTTAACAATTATAGACTAATTTCGATCTTAAATAACCCTGCAAAGATCTTGGAGATCATATTATGTAATCGCATTTATCCTGCAACCAAACACATCATCTCTGAATCTCAACATGGATTCATGAACTCAAGATCCACAATTAGTAATCTATCCATTTTAAGTCAATACTTATGTGAATCATTAGATCAAAGAGGGCAGGTTGATGTGGTTTATACTGATTTCTCCAAGGCCTTTGACAAAATCAATCACGAAATACTATTGAAGAAAATTACTAGTCTAGGATTTAATAATATTTTTTTGGACCTTTTGAAATCTTACTTGAGAAAAACAGAGTGCAGTTTGTCTCTCTCAATGGATATTCCTCAAATAACTTCATTGCAACCAGTGGAGTCCCTCAGGGATCCAACCTGGGGCCACTGTTGTTTTTGATATTTATCAATGATCTTTGTGAGTCGCTTGAGTGCAACAAACTAATGTTTGCGGATGATCTGAAATTATATGTTACTATTTCTAATTTGGACAATTGCTTAATTCTACAGGAACAAATCAATTTCTTATATGATTGGTGTTTGAAAAACCATCTTTTCCTCAATATCTCAAAATGTAAAGTACTAACCTTCACCAGGGCACGCGAATTGAGTGCAGATCAGTGTTCGTAGTGCCGTTTTAATTATGTGTTGTGTTATGTGAATTTGTTCCATACTTTACGGACACAGTGTATATATATATATATATATATCAATAGAAAATGTTTGTGGCATTCAGACGAGAAAATGAAAACTAGAACTAAAAAATATGGATCAGCCAGGATTCGAACCTGGGACCTTTCGATTCCTAGTCGAACGCTCTGCCAATTGAGCCACCAGTCCTTATTTGAAACCGGCGATTCACACTTTTAAATTCATTTCCATGTTAGTAATGTTAGTGTTAGAAATCGAAAGGTCCCAGGTTCGAATCCTGGCCGATCCATATTTTTATTTTTCAGTTCTAGTTTTCATTTTCTTGTCTGAATGCCACAAGCATTTTTTATTGATATTTAATTACAGACGCTATCCACCACTTATTTATAAATATATATATTATTCACTTGTACACGGTTTAATTTATTTCCCAAACCATTTGAAATCTAGTTACTGTACACGTTTATAACGGAATCTAGTAGGTGAATGTTATTAAACCTATATTAGTCATTGGTATTTGTTAATATCTAGATGACTGTATACTCAGAACTTGGATCACAGAGAAGCTATTGATGACTTTGATTCCAAATCATATTGGTAACATTCTGATAAAGTATATACTTACTTAGTGAACCCCCTGACATGAATTTATCTTTAAAAGATATCCTCTCATCACTAGAAATAAATTAGTTACCGAAAACCATCTTACCTATTGAAAGATCATGAGGAGTATTTGGTTCCATTTTTGTTCCCATTGATTTACCATCAGTGGAGTTCGAATAGGACTTGTTCTTACTTTTTCCAGTCGATTTTATCTCAAATATTTCAGATTTAACATCTCCATGAATGATATCAATGTCATATTCAGTTTTTAGTGACTCTGTTGTCAATCCAGCATAGTTTGGGAAAAAATCAACAGAGATATGGGGGTCATCTTGATTTTCATTCTTAATTTTTAGCTTCTCATCAAACTGGTTGCCTTCAAGATTTTCCTGTTCAATGACAAGACCACACCCTGAACCATCCACAATATTCATACATTTACGGACATCTGAAATTCAAGTGATAATATTGATGCACAATTTTTTTTTAAGAAACATGGCAGCTGTTAAAATTAATATGAATTTTAATATGTTGATAGAGCAAGATGAAAAGTGTGACTGTGAATGTTTGTTGTCTTTATGCAAAAACTTTTTACCTATCATACTATATCTGAATTTAGTTCTTCGAATCATGGAAAGTAGATCTAAATGATAAAAAATCTAATGGAGTTGTTTTTTTAGACTTTCGCCATGCATTTGAAACCATCAATATAGAGTTACTATTACGGAAAATCAATAAATATGGAATAGAAGGCAATGTTCTGAATTGGTTCACTGGGTATTTAAAAAACCATAAGCAAATGAATTCTCATCTGGATTAAAAAACTGAACATGGGGTACCACAAGGCTCAGTCTTGGGGCCAATATTATCTAACCTATTTATAAATGATATAAGTCAGCACGTGAAGCATTGTCAAATCAGGTTGTTTGCGGATGATACAATGCTATACTACGTAGGAATACCAGAAGAAATTGAGGTGAATCTAAATAAAGATTTGCAACATATAGATTAGATTAGATTTTTTATTGGTCAAACTATTACAGCTTAGTGCTATGACAAGTAATTAATATAGTTACACACATATAAACGTAGTAACATTTGAAATATTATAGTTATAGTAGGAGCACAAAATAAATAAATACATAAGTAGAACAGTAAATAATTAATATAAATTGTATACGATACAATCACGAAATAAATAAATATATAAATATACAATCAAAGATATAGAGGTGCCTAGAGATGGAATACATTGACAATAATCATTAATCATTCGGTGAAGCTGAAGTCAGACGTATCATAGTGAGCATTCTCTAATAGGTATTTTTTTCATTTACTTTTGAAATTAGTGAGGGTTTCATTTTTCATTGATTGAGGAAGTGAGTTGTAAAGTGATATGTATGAGTTATATCTTCTAGAATATTGATCAATTTGTAACAAAAAGAATGGACAAACACGATGTAGTTCCAATGGGCAAGGCAAACTCAACCCAGACAGACAAGCAGAGTCAATGCCTAGGACCCAAAGACGTTGGTAATAATGTACCAGAAACCTCATCTGTTCGTTCAGTGAATTCTAGACTATTGAAAGTGGACAGTATTTCCCTCCAAAGAAAAAGACACGCGGTTGAAGTTGAGAAGATTAAGCAAGCCATTGAAATGAAAAAACTAGAAAATCAGCTAAAAATCTTGGAACTGGAAAATAAAGTGCGAGAGACTGAAATCGCAGAAATTCAATCACAAATATCGATACCAAAAACTGAACTTGTACCCGATTATCAAAAACGAGTATCAGAGAATACCAGACAATGGGTAAATAATTTGCATTTGCCCTCCAAATATGAATTACAGAATAGGGAAAGACGGACAGAAAAAGGAAATTAAAAAATATCTGAAATCAAACAGTTATGTAATACTATTAGTGAAGCCATAAAGTCCGTAGCTAGTGCCCCAAAGCAAGATAGATTCGCAGCCAGGCAGGTTGTAGACAAGGATTTCACTATGTTCGATGGTAATTCAGAAGATTGGCCAACATTCATTTCCCAATTTACCAGAATATCAAAATTATGTGAATATTCTTCAGAAGAAATGATGGTGAAATTGCAAAAGTGTTTAAGAGGTGAAGCCAAGCTTGCAGTATCAGGAATGATGACCTCCTCAGACAACGTCGATATAGTCTTAAAAACACTCGAAATGAGATTCGGGAGACTTAATCAAATCATTGAGGGACTCATTGTAAAAGTGAGAAATCTTCCACCAATAAAAGAGAACAACATGGACACTTTGATTCACCTCTCAAATCATGTTTGCTGTCTGGTAGCTACCATCAAATCATTGGACTATTACCAAAATCTCGAACCTGCAAGTTCTACAAGAATTGGTGCAGAAACTACCAGTCTCGTTGAAACTTCAGTGGGGAGAAGAAATTATGCGGAAACGGGGAACGGCGAATTTGGACGATTTTTCTATTTGGATTAATGAGAAAGCGACTGCTGCTTGTTTCGTAAGTAGCTCCAAGAGCCCGAAAGTAGATATGAAAGCAAAACATAGATAGATAGATAGATTTATTGACAACGTTACACATTTTTACAAGTGTTTGTAGCAGGTCAGATAATTGTCAAAATTATAGAAATTATAAAACATCAGTATATAAAATAATAAAACATTGTTACTGACACAGAGGTACTTAGATTTACTAAATCAAGGACACACATAAGTTAGAACATTAAAACAATCATAAATTAAATCATTAAAACAATCACTCAAGTGAAAGAGAACGTAATAAAATCATATAGTTAAGTGTGGCGAGAAAAGACATGGGGAGGCAAATGGAATTTCCAAATATTCCTCTATAGAGTAAAAGCAGTGGTATAATAGATATTCTTTTACTGTGGATTTGAATGTGTGAGACTGGAGGGTTTTCCAATTTTCAGGTAGGATGTTATACAGTCTGATATCCAGAGAGTTTTTGGACGATTTTGTCAAACGAAATCTGGGTGTTCTTATCAGATTAGCAGATCTTGTCGAGTAATTATGTACATCCGATTGCATTATGAAATTTTTAATATTTCCATGGATTTCAAGTAGGGTACTATATATGTATAAGCAGGGCAGAGTTCTCGAGTTCTCTTCGAAACGACATGAAACCACACTCATTTCAACCGACACTAAATCCTTCGACGAAAATTGTAAATATTGTGAAATAAAAGGGCATAAAATACAAAATTGTTCAAAATTGTCCTCTGATGATGTTGATACTAGATGGGCAGTAGTTACAAAAAAGAAACTGTGTTTTTCATGCCTTAAAAACAACCACCAGACCATGAAATGCAGAACAAAACACCAGTGTAACATCAATGCAGATCTGCAGGTGATGCTATCAGTTTAACTGATAGTATGGGATCCTGCATTAGCAACAGTCATGAATTGTGTAACCTATTTAGCAATCATTTCTCTAGTATTAGTTCTGGTCGCATTAAACCCTCATCAAGCAACATCAAACATATGAAATCCAAGGCCAACAGCATATACCTTTCACCAACAACAAAGTATGAAATTGAAGAAACCATAAAAAAAGTCAGTCGAAAAAGATCTGCAGGTGTCGATGAGATATCAGGGCATATACTATCGACTATTGCTGATATTATCTCAGAACCGCTGAGTCACATTGTCAACCACAGCTTTCAGGTAGGCGTGTTCCCTGATGTCTTAAAAATATCAAAAATTCTACCAATTTATAAAGGCAAGGGTTCTCGTCAAGACTGTGGTAATTACCGTCCTATTGCCCTTCTGAGTCAGTTTGCAAAGGTAGGTGAGTACTGCTACTATGTACGACTATACAAATATTTTGAAAATCTCAACCTATTTAGCTCAAGTCAGAACGGATTTAGACAAAACAAATCCACTGGCACTGCCATTGATGTGCTATTAAAGCATGTAACTGATGCTCTTGACAGCAAACACAACACGTTGGCACTGTTTTTTTATATGAGTAAGGCTTTTGATCTTGTTGACCATGATCTGTTATTATATAAATTGGAACTTTATGGTGTAAGGGGACCAGCACTGAATTGGATCGTAACTTACCTTGAAGGTCGTAGCCAAAGAGTATATCTGAACGATACCTTCTCAGATATTCGATATATCTCGACAGGCGTACCACAGGGATGAGTACTCGGGCCCCTGCTGTTTATTTGTTTTATTAATGACCTTCCGACTTATTGCTCTGCTGCTTCTCTATCGATTGTATATGCAGATGATACCAATCTCGTTATATCAGCTGATAGTATTCCCACTATGCTTTGTAATGCGCAGAATGCTACAAATCAACTCTCCGAGTGGTGTGATTTGAATGGACTAGTTCTCAATATAACCAAAACTCAAATGATTAATTTTGTTACAAAAAATTCTTCAATAGATAGCAGCCACCTAGTGAAGCTGAACAATACATCAATTCGACAAGTCTCTGACACAAGATTTCTAGGAATCAATATTGATTCTAAACTCACCTGGAGCAATCATATTGAGTATATAAAACTCAAGCTTAGTAAACACATATTTCTGCTCCGTCAATTGAAAAACACACTCTCTCTTGAAGTCTCGAAACTGGTATATTTTAGTCTTATTCAGTCATTTATGTGCTATGAAATAATTCATTGGGGTGCTACATCCAAGGCACAAGAAATATTCGCCATTCAAAAAAAAGCAGTAAGGTTAATGATGGCGTCGCCGAGAGACATTGCAAACCACTTTTTGTTAAAATTGGTATAATGACTCTACCATGTTTGTTTATATACCACTGCATTGTCTATGTGAGAAGGAATATTACTAATATTCCTACTTGTGGACACTCTCACGACTATAGTACTAGAAATAAATATAAACTACAACAACCATTCGCTAGACTATCAGTGTCGCAGAATCATCCGGGATCGATTGGTGTCAGACTCTATAATGCTCTTGACGACAATATCAAATCTGCCTCTAGCTTACATTCCTTTAAAGCTAAGCTGAAAAACCATCTTGTGCTGAAAGCACACTACTCCGTTGACGAATTTCTACAGAAATGAAATTTTCTCACCGATTGTTTTAAAAATAGTTGCTTTTAACATGTCTTGTTAAGTATAGTGTGTGTTATTAATTGTAACTTGTGCATACTGTTCCGTTTACAAATACTATTTTTCTGTGTACAAATACTGCTTTTTGCTTCTGCTTTTAATGTTATGTAGATTGGTGTCTGTCTTTTTTAAGCTCATCTGACGTGTTACCTAAGTTAGTATGTTACAATGTAGGTTCCTGTGTTGTAATTGAACACTTTTTTAACTAATAAATTGATTGATTGATTGATGTAAACGTTCCCATCATCAGCTGTTACATAAAGCCTCTCAATTAAGAAAACCAGTAGAAGATACCGATACCCATTCAACTCAGACAGAATATCGAAACGGTGAGAACGTACTTGCAGTGGGCCATGGAGAAGGCAATGTTTTGTTAAGGATGGTGAAAGTAAAGTTTTTTTTTAACGTTTATTTCATCCCAAAATACACATAGTGTTACATAGGGACACCTCTATTACTAAGTATAACAATTTTGCCCTTCATGGGCGTGTCAATAAATAATCACTATATCTACAGGTAAACATATAAGAAATGTACAAAATTAAATTTCAAATACCAAAATTTACTACAATTAATGAGTTGACACAATAAAATAATTAAATATATGTATCACAGTTAAATGTATGGCAATATAATATTTAGTTAGATATATCACAGATGATGACTATATATATAATATTACGGTCTGCTATATTTTCAGAGGATATATAAGGGGACGTGTTTCTTCACAATGATTTCAAATCTGTTTACATTCAATCTTTTCATGTTGGAGGGTGGTTTGTTTTATTGTGTTGCTCCTTTATATAACAGTGAGTTCAGGCCATGACGTGAGCATATTTATGGTAAAGATATATCTTTGTATTGCAGAGTTTCATATGGATGGATTTCATATATCATAGGGAACCCTATTTGAGTGTGCCTCGCTTGATTCAATACTTGATGAATAAATTCATTAACTTTCACCACATAAAGGCTATCCAAGGATCTAATATTATATTTGTTAAACAGGTCTGATGTTGAAAATCTCATTGGTAAATTGTACAGATTTTGTATGGCTTTATTCTGTAGTGTTTTCAGTGGTGTTATATAACTCTCAAAAGTTGAACTCCAGATAATTATTAGGTATTCCAAATGGGAGTGAACTAGGGAGAAGTAAACTGACCTCAATAGATATTTTGGCACAGTATAACTTAGTCTCCTAAGAACACCCACTGGTCTGATAATTTTTTTGCGTATATATTCAATGTGCTCATGCCATGAAAGCTTCTCGTCTATAATCAGACCAAGAAATTTAATTTTACTAGAGTATTTCATAGTGCTATTTCCAAAAGATATTTCTTTTTTGGTGTTATGAGGCACCTTACATTTATCAATCCATATGAAAGAAGATTTATACAAATTGAGGGTCAACTTATGGCAAGATAACCATTCGGCCAAGCACTGGAGATCTTCTTTGTTATTCTGGGAGATGGCGTCACGTGTTTCTCCAAAGTATACAATTGTTGTGTCATCCGCATACAGTCGGACTTCCCCCCTAATATTTATGTTCGCTAAGGAGTTTATGTAAATGAGGAAAAGGGTGGGTCCTAGGATCGATCCCTGTGGTACACCACAGGTAATTTTTTTTTTTCACTAAGGTATGAACCGCATTGAATTAATTGTTTTCTACACGATAGGTAATCACGAAACCATGTGAGATCCATCTCCCGAACACCAATCATTCTCATTTTTTCCACTAGGATATCATGGTTGACCGTGTCAAAGGCTTTACACAGGTCAAGAGACACTAGGGCACACTTTTTGTTTTTGTCAATTTTCATTTGTATTTTCGATATCAGGTCAGCAGCAGCAGTGACTTGGTCAGTATAGTGTTTTCTTCAAGGTATTCCAATAGTTGCTTGTTCACAGCTTTCTCAATTATTTTTGATGGTATTGGTAGCACTGATAAAGGGCGATAGTTGTTGGGGTCCTCTTTATCGCCGGACTTATACATAGGTGATACTTTCGCTATTTTGAGAACTTCTGGTACTTTACCACATGATAAGGACTGGTTTGTAAGTTTACACAAAACACTTTGTATTTCACGTTTACACTGTTTCACAGTCTTCGCTTCAATCTGATCCCATCCTGGTGCCTTGGATGTATCTAAATCATCTATTATTTTACCTATATCCTCCTGCGTTACTGGGGTGAATTAAAATCTGGCATCACAAGTTACTTCCTTGCTGCTGTAATTGAAATTAGACTCAAAAAATGTTTTCTGGATACATTTATATATGCGTTATGTATTTTAAAGAATATTTAAAGCGATAATAATTTATCGTGTCCTCCTCTATTACAAATCCCGAAAATGGAAACTGGCTGCCAAGTTCACATTGGTGAAGTTCCAAGTATTTCCCCTGTGCCTTAGGATGTTGACAGTACTTCAAACAAAGTACATCTTCATTTATTTTCCCACATAAACAAACATTCGTGTAGAAAGTGGCAGAATACTCAACATCAAAGAACACATTTTAAAATGGATGGCAAATGAGCATTTCTTGGAAGAAAACAAAATTGTCAATTGTTTTAAATTCAATAAAAAATGTACCAGAAACAAGTACTACATATACTAGGAATATCACCTCAGAGACAAATTCAAATATAAATGTTGAACCAATTGATCGAACATGGCTATTAAATTCAATTGACAAGATTAGATGAAATTATAGAAAAAACTAAAATAATTGTAGATAGACTTTCCCATGAACATATCATCTTGATAAGAAATAATCAAGTACCTTACTATGATGTTGAAATGAAAAATATAGCTAGGAGACCCACCTATTGAAAATTTTAAAAATTGCAATTCACCTCATTGAGATCAACTGGAATATCTATAAAATTGATAATATGTTGAATCATAAAAAATACTATACTATGTATAATCAATTTATTCAAACTATAGCAACCCTAGACAACTGTGGAAACATCTTAAATAAATAATAAATTCTGCTAATAATAATTACATTAATAAAATCTTATTCACACACACACACACAGTTCAATAACAGTTAATCAAAATGGACACAATATATCAAAAACTACAATACTTATACTTTGTTAATAGTGTTTCGAATATCTAGGTATTTCAACACCTAAATAATAGTCAACCACAAATTATCCAGTTATAAACAGCTCATTCTCTAACTTTGAATATTTAACTATGACTGAATTGCAAAAAATTGCACATTCATTGGACAATAAGAATAAGTCTATAGTATTGAATAGCACTAAGACACATTTGATGTATTTGAGCAAATTTTAATAAACTTTGTGAATACATATCTAGAGAAAGGAGAATTTGTGGAACAACCAAATAGTAGTCGTTTCTATACCAAAGTCTAATGATAAAATTGAAGCAAGTGATTTCTCGCCAATAAATATTTCAAGAACTTTGGAAAAAGTACTAGAATTGGCAGGCAACAATCTGGGTTTCAAAAGAATCATTTTCTCTAATAGGAAAAATGCATACGATGACAAAAAATAGACAGTTGAGAATTTTCTAGAACATATAAAACAGTTGACAACGAAAAAAGAAGTAATTTCCTCAATTTCTGATGAGATAATCAATATTGGGGTCCCTCAAGGAAGTGTATAAGGGCCACTTTTATTTGTAATAAACTTAACGATATTTAGCATGCACATGAACTATGTATTTTTGGAGATGATACATTGCTCTATACATCAGATATTAACCTGAACAATGCTGTGTACATTCTCTGTTCTGTTTTTTTAAAGAAATACATTGAAATTAAATGCAAATGAAACAAAAGCTATCGTAATAACAACTAAATATAAACGGAACTCTATTATTTTTCTCTAGGATTGCAAAGATGTTGAAGATTAGCTCCAAAATATTAACATATAACTTCACAGTTGGGGTATGAGAATTATCTGGTGATGCAGTCAGGATACTTCCATTCACCAAATGGCTATGTATTTCGAACCAATTATTCTTGTTCCAAGATACAATGGACTTTTTTTACAAATGAATATTCTTTTTTATGATGGAATTAATATCTTGAATAATCCATAAAAGATCTTATTTTGGAAAATTTATTGTATTAAATAATAAAATGTATGGAAATGTACTTTCATATACTGGCAGACGGATGAAACATTGATTTTTTCAAGGCATTAACAGAATTCAACAATTTGCCCATTACGCAAGCAAATTCTGAGAAAATATTAAAAACTCATTAATTGAAAATCAATGTTTTTCTATTTTCTTTGCTCACTATACTCGATCTACCCCTTGCCATGCCAGAGATTAAACATATTTGCGGAACTGTTAACAAATTTGAAATTTATGGGGATTCTTTCAATCAGAAAGCACGTGATCACGACATTTATCTATGGACTGTAGGATTTAGATCAAATATAGATATAATCTGAGCACTCTATGGAGAAATTCTCTAGACTAAGAAATTGTCATATAATTTACATTTCCAAAGTTACTTTGATACTAATCTTCCAGTGCCTGTTTGATTAACTTTCACTATATCTACAGAAAACAGAAATACAGAAATTTTGTACAAAATTGATCACGTTGAATTGAACATCCTGTGAACTTCTGCGGTGCATATCAGATTTTGACAAGCAATTGTCAAGATAATAAATACTTCAAGTGCGATTTAAAATTGTGATTATTTTCCAATAACCAGGATTTGAGAAAGTGAACAGAGGTGATTCCCGAAACGGCATCAAAGGAAGTATATTTTGTATTTAGTATCCCAATATAAATTTTGTTGTAAAATATTTTAGGCAAATAATTTTCAAACGGTACGTTACTGAAAAATTTGAAATTTCCTTAGTTTATTTTAGAATCCAGAATATCAAAAGCGCAGTAACGTATTGGGACGAATTCAGTCATTTGCCCTTAGAATAATTTTTACTTCCAGGAGGAAAAAATATGGAAAACAAAACCAAATCATGAATAAAAAAAATTGATCAAATATTACATTGAAATATCTTTAACGTATGGACTCTCTTAGATTCTATCAAGAATAATTTTCAAGGGAACGATTTTGAAAGAGTTAGCCATCGAATGGTTTTTATTCTGTGCATGAATTATTTTCTCATGTTTTACCAAAAAATCTTTATTTGTTTTTGCATTGAAATGGTGAAGTTTCTCATGTTTTGCCAAGTTGCCTTTGGAATTAAACAATTTTGAACAAATTTGCATTGAAATGGTTTTTTTCCTGTATGAATTCCTACATGTGTTTTGAGATGCCCCTTCGAAGTGAACGATTTTGAACAAATATTGCATTGGAATCGTTTTTCTCCAATATGAATTCTCTCGTGTTTTACCAGAGTCTGTTTCGAGCTAATCAATTTTGAACAAATTTTGCACTTAAACTTTCTTGTATGAATTTTTTCATGTTTTAAACAAGTGCCTTTTTGAACAAACGATTTTGCACAAATTTTGCATTGATATGGTTTTTCTCCTGTATGAATTTTCGCATGTAGTAATAAACCATACTTTTGAACAAACGACCTATAACAAATTTCACACTGAAATGGTTTCTTCCCAGTATGAACTTGTTCATGAGATATGAAAGTGCTCTTATAAAGAAACGATTTTAAACAAATTTTGCATTGAAATGGTTTTTCTTCTGTATGAATTATCTCATGCCTCTTTAGATTATTCTTGTCGTTAAAGGATCTTGAACAAATATTACATTTGTATGGTTTTTCTCCTGTATGAATTTTCAAATGTCTTAGAAATTCATTCTTTTTAACAAAGGAGCTAGAACAGATTTTGCACTGAAATGGTTTTTCCCCAGTATGAACGGGTTCATGATATATGAGGGAGCTCTTATGAGCAAACGATTTTGAACAAATTTTGCATTGAAATGGTTTTTCTTCTCTATGAATTATCTCATGTTTATTGAGATAACTCTTGTTGATCAATTTTGAACAAATTTTGCATTGAACTTGTTTTTGTCTTGTATGAATTTTACAATGTCCTATTAAGTATCTTTTGGTGGCAAACAATTTTGAACAAATATTGCATTGATATTGTTTTTCTTCTGTATGAATTTTCTCATGTTGTAAAACAACACTCTTGTAAAAAAACGACCTAAAACAAATTTTGCACTGAAAACGGTTTTGCCCTGTATGAATTTTTTCATGTGATACCAAGTATCTTTCAAAGGCAAAAAATTTTGAACAAATTTTGCATTGAAATGTTTTTTCTCCCGAGTGAATCATCTGAGCATTCTTTGATTCATTAGTGACTGTAGGTTTTCTCCTTGTACTGTTGTCTTGTAATTTGGTGAAGCAAATCCGTATCTGGAGAAAAAAGTTAGTAAACATTCTAGTTCATTTTGTTAAATGCAATCTTCATATGACAAATAGTTTGCCTAATCCAGGCTGATATGTGTAGAAATTACATACTATCGGTGTTTTTTTCTGCAATTCTTCTGAGTATCTCTCAAAAAACCTATTTTTTCAAAAAAAATTACCTTCTTTTTGTAGATATAATATAATTGTATATGTATCTCTTCTTGAAAATGATAAACTTTTTCATTGAATTCAGCTTTGGATAAATGTCTATTTATGGGCGACCAAATCATGAACACCTGATTTTGACATCAGTGGCAACATTTCAAAAATGGTTACAAACGGTTCATCACCTTGTTTGACCACAATTTTTTTTGCCCAATAGGTTACACCCATTTAAATGACATAATTAAATTAATTTAAAAATTATTTCTAAATAAATCAAAAGTATAAATATATTAATTTAAATTTGTAAATACAACATTAATAAAGCTATTAAATGTGCTTTAACTTGCATTTAAAGTGATAATATCAACCACTTTAAAAAAATAGATGAGAAAACGTTCATAGCTAAAATGGTGAGCGTTGACTAGAGCACTATCTTCCACTGCAATGATCTCGATCTTGAAGTGAACAATTTCAATGAAATTATAAGAGCAAATTTAAAGAGAACAAAATATATCAAAATAAAGAGCAAACAAAAAAAACTAACAAAATTGATAACTGGAAGCTTGATTAATTCTGTGAACAAAAAATTATATGTATAGTGAACTACGGAAAAATTTAAATAATACTGTTCTACAAGGAAAATATCGGACTTATAAAAAAACCCTAGATAAACTAATTAAAGATACCAATATTAAATACTACAGTAATATAATTGGAAGAGGGGGAAAAAAATCCAAAATATGATGGCAAACTGTCAATGAAATATTAACCAACACCTACAAATTTGATAAAAACAAATAACAATGAAATAATTAGCGATCCGATTGAAATAGCAGATAGCTTCAACAATTATTTTATTTTTATAGGTGAAAACTTAGCACATAATATCAATAAAAATTTAGATTTCTCTGAGAAAAATACATGTAACCACTCAATATTTTCAAGTCCAGCAACTGACAACGAAATTAAAAATATATCCCAACTCAAGAACAAAAAGGTGCCTGGCTATGATGATCTTAAAGCAGAAACTCTTAAACTAGTGTGTGATTGCATATCAAAACCACTCACACATTTGGTCAATATGTCATTAGAGCAGAGGCAGTTTTCCTCCGCCTTAGAGCAGAGGCACTTTCCTTCCTTGAAAAACATCAGTTATTGTCAAAATCACAATATGGAGAATATGTCAACTCAGGATCCAATAAAAAAACTGACACAACAGATATATAAATGTTTGTACAAATCAAAACCAGCAATTGCTATTTTCGTAGACTTAAGAAAAGCCTTTGACACCGTCAATCATTGTATCCTGTTGAACCTCCTTCAAGATTTGGGAATAATGAACTTTTCAGGAGTTATTTAATTAATAGAAAGCAAAGGGTAATAATAGGGGTTCATGAAAGTGGGGAGAAAATTATTCCATGTGATGTGCTTCTAGGGACGGTGTTTGGGCCAATCCTGTTTGATATATACCTGAATAATATTTTCTCACTAGATACCAACTCCAACATCATGAGTTTCGCAGATGATACCGTAATGTTTTGTAAAGACAATAAACTGGTTTCACTTGAAACAAAAATTAGAACATGATCTAGATCAAATCAGCTCATGGTTCGAATATAGACTTCTATCTATGAATTTTGACAAAACATACTTCTTACCAATCGGCAGTTATGACATTGCCCTTCCAAAATATGAAATTAAAATCTCCGATAGGGCCGTTATCAAACCCACGAATAAAATCGAATATATTGGCATATTCCTAGATAGCCATCTCAGATGGAACACCACATAGACTACCTAGCCAAAAAATTACCCCTATAAAGTTAGCAGAGCCACTTGCAAAAAAGCAATTAAACATTCCAATAATTGTCGATAATTTGTCTTGAACTAAAAAAAATTGCCGCGCTCTTTTTTTATATGGGGTGGCTCTGCTAAGTTAATATTAAGCTAGCAGTGCCACTCACAAATAAACATCAGATATCATGACAATGGTTATGAAGTCCATCTGACGTGAAAAAAACGCAAAACATTCATTCCTTATAGCATATATATATATATATATATATATATATATATATATATATATATACCTTCTTCATGAGATTTCCTGGTTTCTGTGAAAAATTGCATTTTTGGCAACAGCGCATTTGTATAATGACCTTTTACGGTTTTTTTTCGTGTCATTATTGACAAATATAAAGTTGTTCATGAAACTTTTTCCAGAAGCAAAAAAACTACGTTTTAATGTTGAATGATAGAAATATTATATTTTCACAGTAATACACCCACATAACTTTGTTGATTTATTATTTTTTCAATCAGAAATTCTCTGAACAATTGTCAAATGACCAAAACGTACTTGTCGTGGACAATTTCCTGAAGTAGAAAAACTGCGTGTGATTGGTAAAATTCCATTATTTTTATTCTCCTAGCAGAATCTACGCACCGTATGATGATTTATTATTTTTTTAAAAAAAAAATTTTTGGGAACCTCCAATCTTCAGGAGCGAATAAATGGAAGATTCCGATTTCTCAGTAATACACCCAGGTAACTTGGTTAATTATTTTTTTTTTCATCCACAAATGAACTAAACAATTGTTGAACGACCAAAATGTATTTGTTGTAAAGAAAAAAAAAATGTCGCGCTCTTAGTTTTTTTTTATATGGGTTGGCTCTGCTAAGTTAATATTAAATTAGCAGTGCCACTCACAAATAAACATCAAATATCATCACAATGGTTATGAATAATTGTCGAAGTCCATCTGACGTGAAAAAAACGCAAAAAATCCATTTATCATAACATATATATATATATATATATATATATATATATACATTTTTCATGGGATTTCCTGGTTTCTGTGGAAAATTCGCATTTTTGGCAACAGCGCATTAGTATAATGACCTTTTACATTTTTTTTCGTGTTATTATTGACAAATATAAAGTTGTTTATGAAACTTCCTATTTTCCAAAAGCAAAAAAACTACGTTTTAATGTTGAATGATAGAAATATTACATTTTCACAGTAATACACCCACGTAACTTTGTTGATTTATTATTTTTTCAATCAGAAATTCTCTGAACAATTGTCAAATGACCAAAACGTATTTGTCGTGGCGTGTTTGAATATGTCCGGAAACAACTGGAGCATGATACAGAGCAAGGAGTTGATATTCAGTTAAGATGTCTCTTAGATTCCTCAAGAGATAACAAGTTGAATTAATTCTGCCTATCAAGTCAGAGCAGTGTTTTTCCAATTCAGGCTTGCATCGATGCTGATACCTAAAAACTTGCTTTCGTGTGCATTCCGAATCTTTTCATCTTTCATGTTAAATTATACAGAGGAACATTGTTACTGGCGATTGTGGAATCGCACCATTTGTGTTTTCCCTGCATTGAGGAGTAGACAATTGGTGCCACACCAATCAATAACTGACTGGAGGGTATTTTTACATTTGACTTCAAGTAAATTAGCATTTTTCTCCAAAACTATCAGAGACGTATCGTCCGCTACATTGTCAGATCTGAAGAAGTTAAAAAGTTCCCAATTCATTAGTATCAATAAAAACATACATGACCCAGTTTCCAATTACAGTTGCCTGTTAAATGGTTACATCATATTATTATAATTTGCAAAATTGAAGAAATCCAGTCATATACAACCCCTCTTATACCATATTAATATAATTTTGACAATAGTAGAGCATGATTTACGCAGTCAAATGCCCTGTTAAGATCGCAAAATATCCCAATAGTGACTCAAAAAAAGAAATCGCGGCAGTATTAGACGATAGGTTACTGCGGAAGCCTTGCTGTTTCTCTGTGATAATATTGCATTTGGTTAAAAAAGTATTACAGTAAGTAATATAAGTATTCAGCATAAAAAGGTAGTTTTTTCGTTTCTGGAAAATCGGAGGTTCCACGACAAATTTGTTTTAGTCTTTGGACGATAATTTGATGGATATCTGAACCGAAAAATAATAATAAATCATCATACGGGCGAATTTTCCAACAATGTTTCTGCTTCAGGAAATTCAAACGACAAATACGTTTTGGTCATTTGACAATTGTTCAGAGAATTTCTGATTGAAAAAATAATAAATCAACAAAGTTACGTGGGTGTATTACTGTGAATATATAATATTTCTATCATTCAGTTCAGGAAAAAGTTTCATAAACAACTTTATATTTGTCAATAATGACACAAAAAAAAACGTAAAGGGTCATTATACAAATGCGCTGTTGCCAAAAATGCGAATTTTCCACAGAAACCAGGAAATCCCATGAAAAAGGTGTATATATATATATATATATATATATATGCTATAAAGAACGGATTTTTTGCGTTTTTTTCACGTCAGATGGACTTCGACAATTTCTCGACAATTATTCATAACCATTGTGATGATATTTGATGTTTATTTGTGAGTGGCA
Organism: Gonioctena quinquepunctata; assembly: GCA_018342105.1. Taxonomy (NCBI): domain Eukaryota; kingdom Metazoa; phylum Arthropoda; class Insecta; order Coleoptera; family Chrysomelidae; genus Gonioctena; species Gonioctena quinquepunctata. The sequence continues at coordinate 156,865 of JAFIRS010001466.1, read as the reverse complement.
CTGCTAACTTAATATTAACTTAGCAGAGCCACCCCATATAAAAAAAAACTAAGAGCGGGACAATTTTTTTTCATTCACGACAAATTCTCGACAATTATTGGAATAGGTTTAACTGATTTTTTTGCAAGTGGCACTGCTAACTTTATAGGGGTAAAAAAATTACGTTGCATGCTTTATAAATTCAAATAAATAGCAAATATACTTAATCATACTCAGAAAATTATAATGTACAAAAGTTTAATAGAGTCCCATCTGAACTATGGCATAATTGGTTGGGGTGGAGTGACCAGAACATATTTACAACCTCTCGAGGTTGCCCAGAAAAGGTTTCTGAGATGTATCCTACAGAAAAGTTATGACTACCCTAGCAATCTCCTTTATTCAGAATCTGAAATATTTAATCCCCGACAGTTGAATTTCATGAATATCATTGTTGTATAATATAAAAACAAAAATGAACTAACTACGTCCAATCATGAATATGCTATCCGTCAAAACCACAGAATCGTCATACCACTAATGCACAATATCAGTTGGCCAGAAAATTTTTACATATTTAGGACCAAAACTATGCAGTCTCCTACCTGAAGAATTGAGATGCGAATAGAACCTCAATAAGTACAGGAGGAAAATTAAATCAATTGTTAAAGACTCACCCCGAGCAGAAATAAATAGCTAAATAGAAACATAAATGAACCATTCATCAATCTACATCCTTATACCAATATAATATATGTGAACTTAAATACTACCCAAACTACTAGGTACATATGTAAATTATCCTAGGTTTTTAAATTCTAAACTTAAATTTTATTTCGTTTTGTAACGTATTTATATTGTATTGTAACGTATACATACTGACCTGTCGAAACACTACAGTGTATGTTAGGCCAATAAAAATTATATTCTATGGAACAACACAGAACTCAACACCATTCTACAAGACAAGATCTGGTACACAGACGGGTGAAAGATGGACAGTGGTGTGGAGGCAGGATGTTAGAAACCCAAGGACCCAGTTCAGTTACAGTATTTCGGGCAGAGGTCTACACAATCCACAAGCAATAGTAGAGGAGCAGATCCACATTCTCTCAGACAGCCAGGCGGCACTGAAAGCTCTGAGCAGCCAGGTAGTGACGTCCCAACTGGTATGGACCTGCAAAGAGGAACTAACAATACTGGCAGAACAAAACACGTCAAGCTGATTTGGGTGCCATGACATCAGGGATTTGGAAGGAATTAAAAATCCGACGAACTCGCTATAAGAGAATTGGAAAACGAACCAAGTCAAAGACAGATCTTGGGGTATCAAAGCGAACGTCACGAGTATCTGTAGAAGACTATATCCAGGAAAAACACAAACAATACTGGAATAACATTCCAGGAAACAGACACATAAAAGAATACATAAAAGGCTCGTGCCGAAAAAAAAAACAACAGATCTGTCAACTTCAACCCTTTTGATCCGAGCACCGATGTATACGCATTACCGTTTTGCGGCGAGCGCCATATATTTTCAAAGTTGTGTTGTTTAAAAGCCAAGTGCCGTACGAATCTGGAGCTGAAATATAAATAAGTAATATACTGTAACGTTTACACTGCGGAGCAGTATAAGTTACAAGTTGTATATAAATTACCAATAATATAGACCCACATATAAATATATAATTTTTATTATGCTCGTAGTTTAGAAAAGATATCTCAAGATGATAATCTTTCATCTACCTATTTTTCTATAAAAGTAAATATCAAGGGCCCTCCCTGTATTTTGTATTATATCTCTGGAGTAATTCTCTTTATTATAGTAGACTTATTTAAAAATGATGATGACAAGATATTTATTATTGTTGACCCACATTAGTCAGGCGAGTATCAGTGGTTGCCTTTCGATGAGTTCTCGGAACTGACAAAGTGGAACGACCACATGTCGTCAAAACAGCTGATCGAGAATAGGTGTTATCATCAAATATACTCTATCCTTTTCCTTCTCAATAGATTGGAAAAAGTTATTCTAATATGAAAAGGAAGGTGAGAGGTAAATTCAAATTACCCACGGAATTTGCATTTCCAGTTCTCGAGCGAGAAAATTAAAGTGAAGGAGGTTTCTGTAATAAGGGTTCTCTTTTCGCTGTGAAAGTGATGGCGATGCCAACGTTGTAGTTTTTCTCTTCTGGTAGTAGTTTTGAGAAAATACAAGTGTAGATTTGAATACAGTTTCCAGTGGTTTTGATTTAATCCATTATCGTAGTTTTGATGAGATATAAATGAGATTATACTTCTCACGAGATTGGAAATAATTATGGTTCTCACGAGATTTATGCCACGAGTTATTAATGGAGAATGACACAAGTCAACTTTGATCATTAATGGATTCAAAGTGTAAATTTCTCTAGATATTTGAATCGCCCTTCTTTGAAAGAAGGTAAGAAAATTTCTCAACAGAAATAATTTTACAGTAAAGATTTTAATATTTGATTGGTATGAACTCCCATGGTTTCTTTAACCTCTAGCAATTTCGATTCTAAGCTCGTTTACTTTGTTATACAGTATGATCAAGAATATCCATCAATCAATTAAAACTGTGCTTTATTGTCCAAGAAATAGTCCTTATTGACAAAGCGATGAGAGTAATAACTTGTGGTAAGATCATAGTGTCATATATATACAGGGTGTTCCAAATTAAGTCGGCACCATTGCCAACTCCGTTATTATTGATGCTACGATTTCGGTTAAATGGGCAAACTGGTAGCATTTTTAGTGGCCTTCTCGATGCCGAAAACAAAAACAAAATTGACAGTCGCGTTGTCATAATATTTCATAAAATGATATTTTTTTCAATGGAACACCCTATATTTTTTCATGCATTTCGATTTGTAATAACATTCTCAACAACAAAGCTCATTTGACTTTTTTTCGTAAAGGTGAAAATAAGACAGTTGTATTAATAGGAAACATTTATAACAAACGGGTTTGATAAAGCGCTATAAAATATCGAGTAAATGTTCAAAAATACCGCCTTCTTGTTGAACACATATTTGGGCCCTTCTATTGACACTACGTGTGGCATTCAACACAGTTCGACCATCAATTCTATTAATTATAGTTTCAATATAATTTTTCATTTCATCTACATTATGTTTTATTTTGTACACCTCATTTTTCAGAAATCCCCAAAAATAAAAATCTAGAGGTGTCATGCCTGGTGAACGAGGGGGCCACTTAACAGGACCATTTGTAGCAATCCATCTGTTTCCAAAATAGCCTCGCAGCAGTCGTTTTACGCCACTGACATTATGTGGTGGTGCTCCATCCTGCTGAAAATAGATCATCTGACGAGCCTCCAGATCAAGATCATCGAAAAACTCTTTCAACATTCTTGTTAATAAATTAATGTAACGGAGTCCGTTCAAAGAACCATGGTAAAAAAATGGACTGATAATTCTGCCCCTAAATAGACCACACCAAACATTAATACTAAATCGTCTTTGCGGATTGTGGGGATGGACTAGAAATGGATTATGTCTACTCCAATAATGAAAATTCTTTCTATTATACATCCCACGATTTGAAAAATTAGCCTCATCGCTCCACTAAAAATGCTACCAGTTTGCCCATTTAACCGAAATCGTAGCATCAATAATAACGGAGTTGGCAATAGTGCCGACTTAATTTGGAACACCCTGTATATATATATATATATATATATATATATATATATATATATATAAGTTAGATGTAAATAAGTATAATATGTGAGTATATAATGTAAAGTGTAAAAATATAGTTCAAACGTAGAAATAAATATTATAAAGTAATTTTACAATAAAATAAAGTTAGGTTAAAAAGGGGAAACAATGAATTACATTACAAGACATGCGGGTTATCACTACACAACTATACAACTTACTTAGAACCAATAAAATAGTAACACAGTAGGACTAGGTTATTGATGTCCGAAATTTATAGTAGAATTATAGTATTCCTGCAGGTCATAGTATGCTTTTGGCGTGAGGAAGTCTTTTACTGCCTTTCTGAAGCGTTTAGGATTATTTAATACTTTTAAATATTCTGGCAGGTGGTTATATAATTTCCTGCTTTCATATATAATTGAATTTTTTGTTAGGGTTATTTTTGGGATTGGCAGGCTAAGGTTGTTACTTTGGGTGCTCACGTAAGTGCCAGTCATATTTGTGCTTGAAGACTGTTTGTTATGAATCAAACAGGCAGTTTCCAAAATGAAGATACTAGATATGGTAACAGTTTTTTGGGAGATAAACAGCGGTCTACAGTGGTCTCTTGCTTTAATAGCCCTACACAAATACCTGATGGCCCTTTTTTGTTGGACAAAAAGAGATTGTAATAAATGCTGGCTACAGAAACCCCAGAAAGCTATTCCATATCTAATGTGAGATTCAAAGAGGGAGAAATAGGTGTTTCTAGCAATGACTAGAATAAGTTCGTTTGATACCACTCTAATTGCGTAGCAGCCTGATGCTAATCTTTTTTTTACTGACATAACGTGGTCTTCGAATTTAAGTTTATTATCAATGTGTATACCCAGAAACTTTAAACAAGATTTATTTTCCACTCTATGTGTGTTCAGACTGATACTGTTTAATTGGAATATGAAGGTTAAGATGTTCGTTTTTTCAATATTGAAGCAGAGATGGTTCGAATTACACCAAGTTATGACCTCCTGTAGCTCCTGGGCTATGATTGTTCTTAAGCTATCCACATTTTTGCCATGCCATATAAGGGTGGTGTCGTCAGCTAAATGTGAATTTACCTGAGATAGGTAAACATGACAAGTCATTGAGATAAAGTAAGAACAAAATGGGTCCTAGCACTGAGCCTTGAGGTACTCCGGCTCTGATGTCAGAGTAGCCCGAGCATTGACTGGAAATTTTAACCCTTTGTTTTCTGCCAGTGAGATACGATTCGACACATTTTAAGGCAACCCCCCTGAATCCATAATGATGACGTTTATTGAGCAATATTCTGTGATCTACGCAATCGAATGCTTTAGAGAAGTCACAGAATACTGCTGCAACCACCTCACCCTCATTTAGGCTCAAATAAACTTTTTCAAGAAATGAAAAGGTTTATATATATTTAAACAAACTTTGATAATCAAGTCTAGAGCTACGAAACCAGGAAGTACAAATGAGTTATATATTGGTCAGGTACAAATCATATAAATATTATAGGGTTCTTGGTCCCTGGTTCATGGTTCCTGGTAACAGTCAATTGATAATGGTACCTACAGGCAAATTAATTCATGGTTCAGGACTATCAGGTCACATATAGACAACTCAGAAAGCTGATGTGTCCTACTAAAGGGCTGATTTGCAGTGTTCCTGTGGACATCCAGACTAGTAGCAGTAGAAGTGTATACTTATAACTACCCCAGAAATGTTAAGGTCAGACTGTTCTGGGATATATTTTTTGTAACTCGTTTTGAGTTGAAGTGTACCCATTTCGTTGTTGGTACAAATTGCATTGTCGATTTTCAAATCCATTGTCTATTTACATTGTGTATGGATTTATTCACTGAAATCTGATTCAACTTCATTGTGTTGATTTTCCTCAAAGGTATAAACATAATTGATAAAGCTACAGTGTGTAATATTTTGAAGTTGGGAAATACCCATATTTTGTTGTCATATGTTTTCTACGGAAGTACAGAGACCTTTATTACATAACTGTACTTATTGATAAACCTTCTCAGCAATGTAAAATTTTATATATGATTATAGTAACAATACCGTTGTTTTTATAAAGTTCATATATCAACGTTATTTTAAATTCGAGGAAACGCCTGTATTGATACTATACTTTGAAACGTAACCCAAGGATTGTACAGTAGAGAAAATATCAAAAACTTTTTTTTTCTCGAATATCTAAATGTGATTTTTATGTGGGGTACCACATTATTGTGATAATTGGAAATACACTGGATATTATAAGCAACCAGAGTTTGATTTCTAAATAAACCCATACACAGAGTATTTTTTAAATTGTCTATAATTTATGTATACGTTTTAATCTACAAGTTCTCAGTTATAGTAGATTGTTTTTCTAGTTTTATGTTCAACTCAGTGGCGTCCAAAACTAAGAAAAAAGGGTCACAAAATAATAATATCGAACATCACACTATATGAATCTATTAAGGCCAGATCCCACATGAGTCTCTTGTCCTGAGTAAATTAGCCGAGGGAAAATAAAGTAACATATTGTCGCTATATAGATAATAGCCACAAGACCAGCTACAATACATCTTCAAAACTTCAGTGCTTCGCTGACCTCGCCTTCCTTGGTTATAAGAAAAGAGGTGGTAAAGAGCTCATGAATTGAGAAGATGACAGCTTTACATCAGACTCCCATCTGATCTGTTCTATCTACAAGTTTCTCTTCGAAATGCAGGATATTCGGTTGTTGGGTTGTGTGTGATTATTATAAGAAGATTTGGTTAGTACGAGAATAGGTCTATAAGCGAGAGCTCGTAAAAATGGCTGATTCGAAACGAAATTTGACTGCGAAAGAACTTGAAGAAATGGCAAATATGATTATGGAGGGTCAGGAAAACGATTTACTTGTTTATTCAAGTGAAGTGAGGAGGATATTGATGAATCAGAGAACGATAAATTCATTTAGAGAGAAAAGGGTAATGGCGAAAAATATGATGTTGCTAAACATTTAGAATCATCCCGATCTGTAGTCAGAAGATGTTTGTTTCAAAAATAAAAAACGGAGCAGATTCCAATGTGAAAAAAAAATCACTCGCTTTGATGCTGACTAATTTACTTTATTATACAAGGGTGTTTGTTATAGAATATTATTAAACCTACATTAGTCATTGGTATTTGTTAATATCTAGATGACTGTATACTGTGACGTGTTTTGCTAGGGCTTGTTTTAATAACCCTCAAACTCCTAGAAAACTACGTTACTTATGACGCCATAATTTTAGGCAGGAAATATTTTCCTTTCTCTATTTCAAAGCTCGGGCGCAAGATTTTATAGTGGTTTTCTCCACGCACTAGGGTAGCTACAGATGGAGATACGGAACGTCCAGGGGTCTGGTATATTGACACTTTTTGAATCTTTACAAAATACTGTAGGCTTTAAGTACAAATTTTGGATACTGAACGCCGATTGCTTTTATGTCTCACAAAGAGACAGACAGACAGAAATGTCTGTGTTTGTTTTTTTCTTTACCAATTTCTTTTTCTACAACTTGACTAAATACGTCTGTTGCGTAACTTCAATACTTTATAGGAAATAGAAAGGGTTTTTTTTCAATGTAAACACAGTGTGTAATAGGTATTAAATAACTGGTATATTCAATAAGTTTTGGCACAACAATTTTCGTAATACAAATAATTTTGTTTAAAAGAAACCCGGTCTGGCACATTAAAATGGGGATAATACATACACCGATACATATATATATATATATATATATATATATATATATATAACTATTTATTCACATATATAATCCTATTTATCAAATAGTATCGAAATGATATTTCCCTTCACGATAAATATAACTGGCCAAATGAACAGTAACTTTCCGACAATTTAAGGAATAAAATGGACTACTCTTAAGAGCAAAGAAAAAAAAACTGTTTCTTCCGTAACACGGTTATCTGACTGACTCAGAAAGTTATTTCTCAAGTTTGTAAGCAAATGGCTTATAACATCCCGATTTCCCCTTGTTAACCCTAACACAAAATTTGAATACTAAGTGTCACTTGTGTATTACCTAAGCTTCACGTTGGTAATAATCCCTGCTGTGATATTTTTTTTCTGTTCCTTAAAATAGCCCTTTTTTTCTACGACTGTTCTCGTTAACAAGAATTCTATTTTTGCCTTTGTTTTCCTATTGTTTATGCTCGGTGATTTCCTGAGCTTAGACAATATTAACAAATGGGCATGGATACAGACGACAAAGCCTCACAGTATTTTCGTGTTATAAAATCCCTTATTTCCCCACAATGTAACCAAAATCGTTTATTTACCCAAATCACCTTCTCAAGTCGCTATTATGAATTATTCCTCCTGAATATAACTATAAATTGTGAAATTCGTGAATTTTGTTTTGCTCGGCATGTATTTTCAGGGACATATAATCTTTTCAACGCATTTATCGCGGCCGATGTTCCGATTTGGTTAGTGCCTGAATCGGGACAACGGGGACCAATAATTATTGTTATGTAATTGGTTTATACGTCAATTGCTTAAATTCGGTGTTTTCCCCGAACTTAAGACAATAGAAAATTTAAATTCACTGATTTAACTGATGTAAATATTCGCGTCAGTTGTTTGCATTCGGCGTTTTCCCTGAACTCAAATAACTGAAAACATAACTCAATAATTTTAATAACGGGCAAATAAAAGAACTATTTAGGTAAGATTTCCCTTGACAAGAAAAAGAAAACACTTGCCAGAGCTTATGTGAAAATTGTTTTCCGGGGACACAAAATAAAATGGTCTACTTTCCACTGTTCAATTTGGCAAATAAATCATATATTTTTTTATCCGTAAAAATAACCAACAATTGACCAAAATGTCAATACTACCTAAATTAAACACTCAATCGATTTCACAAAAAGTTCGATTGAACCACCCAAAAATAAAATAAATCAATATTCACTCTGTAGTCTTCTGACCAACTTAAACGTTTCGGCAAATGCTCGAATAAGGGAAATTATAATAATGCAGAAAATATATTTAACTTCTCAGGCAACGAATTAACTCAAATAAAGAATACTTTGGCAAAAATAAACTGTACGACAGATAATTAACTAAATGAAATAATAATAATACATATAATAATATGTAAACGCCCGGAAAATTAATTGCATCAAATCAAATAATAAATGTAGAAATAATAAACTTCAAGTGCTTCAGCACACGGAGAAACCCAGCTCCAATACAAATTATTCACTATTTCCACTTACGGATACCTCAACGCTACTGGAACTCGAATCTACTTTTCACACTTTTCACTTTTACTTCTAAACGGATTTCTATCACCACTTACGGAGAACAGGAACAAGCCCGATGAGAGCTTCATGTGCCTTTTATAGATCTCGAATGTATGACCAAACTAGACGAAAAAGCCCAGTAAGAAAGGCGCGGTTTTTTGTCTGATGAACTGAAACTGGACCGAAAATCTGAGGGATTATTTCGTTCCTGATACAAAAAATGATTTGGTTTTTCCCATCCCGATCTTCATTTCTTTCTCGTCTTTTACAAAAACTATCACCCGAGCTTTTCACCCTTTTTATAAAATCTAGAGAAAAACTCTGTTATGTTTTATGCATGATGTTGACGTGAATTCCAGTAGCTTTGGGTATATACCTTACTTTCTAACAGGGAATGAAATATTTTGCCAGACCAGAATTAATAGAAACCCCAAATAGGCAGGGACGTACCAAAGTTAGGTTGAATATACTTTAGCCGTGCTTAGTAACGGAGCTCTAAAAAAATGCTTCGTTACAATACTCAGAACTTGAAACTCAGAGAAGTTATTGATGAATTTGTTTCCAAATCATATCGGTAACATTCTGATAAATCGGTACTTACTTACTGAACCCCGTGGCATAACTTTATTTGTGACTTAAAGATATCCACTCATCACTAGAAATAAATTCGTAAATGAAAACCATCTTACCTATTGAACGTTCATGAGGATTGTTTGGATTAATTTCTGTTCCCATTGATTTATCATGGGTGGGGTTCGAATAGGACTTGTTTTTACTTTTTCCTGACGATTTTTTTCCAAATATTTCAGGTTTAACATTTTCATAAATGATATCAATGTCATATTCAGCTTTTAGTGTCTCCTTTGTTAATCCAGCATAATCCCCAGAAATATCGGAATCATCTTGATTTTCATCCTTTATTTTAAGCTCCTCATTAAACTGGCTGCCTTCAAGATTTTCCTGTTCATTGACAAGACCACATTCTGAACCATCCCTAATATTCATACATTTACGGACATCTGAAATTAAAGTGATAATATTGACACACACAAAATTTCAAGAAACATGGAAGCTGTTAAAATTAATATAGATTTGAATCTGTTGATAGAGCATAATGAGTAGTGTGACTGTGAATGTTTGTTGTATTTATGCCGAAACCTGGACGAAACTAATATGATCAGGCCAAAGCATATAGACCAATTAGTCTATCATCCTATCTCCTGAAAGGATTAAAAAACTCAGAGACAGGGGCATATGGGAAGATAGCTCAGATTGAGCGGCCTTTACCCCCAAACCAGCATGCCTATCTAACAGGAAAATCATGTCAAGGCCAGAGACCTCTCTTCCAGAAAAAGAAATTGCATTATGCACCTTTGTAGACGGCCTTTGAGAACACTTGCTTCGAAAGCTAGACGGAGAAATATAGATGGAACCACCTGTGGGTGGTTGGATACCTTCAATGCTGCAAAACCTACATGTACAAACTGCCAGAAGAACCCCTCAGGATGGGTTACTATATCACTTACTACAGGACATGATAGTGGATGAAATGCTGGTATCTCCAAAAAGTCAGGGATATTACTCCAGAGGGGGTATGATATTATCATCCTCATACAGAAAAAATATGCCCAAAGTACCTCCGAGGTAATGAAAATGCACTGTGTCCAATAAAGAAATGGTGCACTAGAAAAAGCTCGACAGCAAACCCAAACAAACATTAGATGATCATTAAAACTTTTCTTTACAGTCAAAGAGATCTCTTAAAAGCAAGATATATACTTCAGATTCATATTGAAATGAAATGAACTTTATTAATCCATAAAGTACCATAATTACATGGTGTTGGACAAGTCAACTATAAAGTATCATAAAAAGATATTTTACAATAAAAGCATTTATAAAAAATAGATAAAATACAATACAATAAATATTAATATAGTTAAAAGCTCATTGAGTATCAGAATAAAAAGAAAAAATAATTAATTAGGATCTATTCCTGCTCAAAAACGCATTCACTGTGTAGAAAGTTTCAGATATTAAAAAATCCTTGCATTGTCTTTTGAATTTTTCGTATGAATTAATGCTTTTCAGTTCGCTGGGAAGTGCGTTAAATATTTTTATAGCAATGAAGTGGGGCGATTTCTGGTACATTGCAGTTTTATGTCTAGGTATGTCCAAGTTAATTTGGCGTGTTTGATATTCATGCTGTTTTTGGGAAACATTATTAATATCGCTCTTAATAAAAATGAGGCATTTCAAAATAAATATTCGTGAAAAGGTAAGAATTTGTTTCATTTTAAATGTATTTCTGCAGCTTTCCCTGTAACTCAGTTGAAAAATATTAGACGCTTTTGAGCAATGAATACTCTTTCCCAATTACTTGATGAACCCCATGCTATAATATTGTGCTGATATTCTATGAACAGCACTTCAAATCTATTACCTGTTGATGGAAACTCACGAGGTGGATATAACTTTGTTTCTCTAGGGTCCTTTTCACTCTCTCTTGAATCGGGTGCTTGAAATTCTTCATCCTCACTCTGCTCCAGTTCAAAATTATTAAATATTATTTCCGTAGGCTCTTCCTTTACAATTTCTCCATTTAAAATATCGTGAACAGCACCAACGTGATTCCCACTCACGATTTGTGCATTTTCCTCAAAATCAGTTATTGAAACCATAATCGTATTCTCTATTTTCCTATGGAGATTATATCCAGACAGTTTGACTTTTTGTTTGTACGTACAAAAAAGACAGATTAAAATTGAAAAATTGTGTACTAGCTACTAGCTCGCAAGCAAGCATGCTGTCTGTGCTGTCATCTATCAATTGTTGACAGCAGGGTTGCCAACGCCAACTGAAGAAAAATCCCGACCAAAAGCTCGAGAATTCCTGTAAATTTACGAAAATTCCCGAAACTTAAATCTGATCGTTTTTTTCCCGCAAATCATCCTCTAGAATTTTATTTGAATGGATAATAATATGGACATGAAAAATATTATATATTATTTTGATGTAATGGTAATTACATTTATATGTTACGTTACATGAAAGGATTAACATGAATGGGGAACACGCATGTGCCCCTTTTCTATAATATTTTGATTTGAACATAAAGATTACCACCTAGAAACCTCGTGAACAAACTCAGAAATAAAAAAGGCAATGTTTTTAATAATTTGAGGTTGAAAACGCCAGTTTTCTCATTATATCCAAAAACGTATTCCTAGCGCCTCTGATGGACGTATGCATCGTTACTTCAATAGTCACTGAAACATCACATTAAAAGTGAGTTGAATTCTTGTTTGGATTATAAGAAATGGTATAGTCTATGGATATTCCTAAAACAACCTCAATTGGTGCTAGCGTTGGGGGAAGTTATTCAAGTGAAGGTCAAATCGAGTTTGAATTGAGGAGCACCTTTTAATTTGAAAATTGGGATTTGAGAAATTATTTTCACAAAATATAATATCTGAGGACCGAACTGAGGCAAAGAAAAATTAAAAGAAAATCACGCGTATTACCCATTACGTGACAGTGGGCGAGCGTCAAATATTATGTCTAGTTTACAATGTTCACATAGCAGCTTTTCGCGTTTCAGCTTACGGCGTCCTGTTTTCTGACTGACCGCTCAATATAATGAACTTCATGCTACATATCTGACGTAGTGTGTCACGAATCAAACGAAATTTACCAATAATAATGGAATACCCGTTTTTTCCTACAATTGTAAAAATCCCGACACACGTTGAAATTCCCGATTTTCGGGAAGAATCCCGGTAATTGGCAACGCTGGTTGACAGTTATGACGTACGCAAGCCACAGTTTCAATTAAGCTCTGTGACGCAAGCAAAACATGTTGACTTAAAATTCATAGAAAATAAAACAAAATTTAAGATTTCATTCATTTCATATTCATGAAAAAACATGATATTATTACAGTTATCATTTTAATAGTGTATCGGGGCTTAAAGTTCCAGCTGACCCTTAGTTAAAAAGGCTGGGATTTAAAGCACTGATACTACCGAAAAAAGAAGCTTACAGTGTTACGTGTGTGGTACGTCACTGAGATATAACAACTATTTCAGTGGGTTCTGTCAATGCCAACAGTTTCAGGTCATGTGGATATGAGAGAGGTGATACCTCAAATTGTAAGTTGTTCAAAATAACGTATACCAAAGTTGTGCAAAAGGGGCATTGAAATGAATAGCATTCCGTACAATTTATTTTATTTTTTCTTTGCATTAGTTCAGGCCTCAAAAATTACATTTTTGAAAATAATTCCACAAATCCCTTTTTTTTAGAAATTTTCAAATTTAACGGTGTTTCTCAATTCGAACTCGATTTGACCTTCACTTGAATAACTTCCCCCAAGCACTAGCGCCAATTGTGTTTGTTTGAGGAATATTGATGGACAATAATATTTCTTAAAAAATCCAAACATAAATTCGACCTCACTTTTTATGTGATTTTTCAGTAACAAATGAAAATACTATGATAATAAAAATATTAGTACAACATATAAACGAAGACAGATGAAATTATAAGCTGTATTATGAAATCAAGTTCCTGAATTACTGATCCAGATCGCAAATATTATTCTTCGAGAAAACTAACTAAGGAAAAAACCAATTCTTATTTCTATGGTTGTGTTTTGATTTAAACCTCAACCTAACCTAAGAATTAAATTAAATTTTTGATGAAAAATAGATCGGCATATTGAACCAGTAATAGTGGTAAATCGATAATTACTTATATTACATTAACTTTACTCCTGATTATTTATATCTTTCAGCAAGAACTGATATTCTCAATTGATCCGATGTCAACATCTAGCAGTTCAAATGATGAAGATAATAAAAGAAAACATAAAAAACGCAAAAATACATTGAAAATGTACAATTCTTCTCTGAAGCAGAATTCAAACTGCATTTCAGAATGGGTAGGCAAAGTATTCAAGATATAATTGGCCGTTTGATTTTTATGCATAGAAGACAAAAGGCATATAACACAAAAACATAAAAATGAAGTTTGATATGTTCGGAACATTCCAATCAGGAATTCCGGTATGTTCCTAAGGGGCAGGGGGATTGTGGAGCACGTTCAGACAAAAACTGTGGTGGGGATGAAACACATTTCGAAAGAACGAGCACATCTTGATCATAATAGCGCGTTTTGTTCGGAACATTTGTGTCGAAAGAATACACCTATAGTTGACAGATTGAAGCAACTAGCGGTAAACGTTTGAACTGTGTGGAGTAACGATGCATACGTCCATCAGAGGCGCTAGGAGTACATTTTTGAACGTGATGAAAAAATTGGCGTTTCCAATTTCGAATTATGAATAACATTAAACATTTTTTCGATCTCTTAGTTTGTTGCCGTGCTTTCTAGGTGGTAATCTTTATGTGCATATCAAAATATTATGGAAAAGGGGCACATGCGTGTTTCCTATTGTACAGCCAATGACAACCCTGGAACTAAATCGTATTGATATCGAATCCAAGATGCGTTCCGTTAATATTAAATAACGGGTATTTACGGAACGCTTGCATATTTTTTTATGAGTCCTTCTCGATTTGGGCTTTGAATAACTGGCACTGGTCATAATAAGAGCAATGCAATAGAAGTGAAGTCGGGTTATATATATCTTGTCATATTGGCAGCGCGTAGTTAGAGCAACCAAACATCAACCAATATATGTCACGCCTTAATTTTCACGCCTGCGCATCAATTGGTCGATCATCATGCTTCATTTGTTTTGGCTTCACATTTACTGTCTTTATTATTATTATTATCAATATTTGTACTTAATACATATATGCTTGGTTCTAATAGTGATTGACGTAAAAATTAGTTTTCAAAAACAGTTTCAGCTTATAGTGCGTCCGATTCTAGTAGTCAATTTTCAAGATGGTTCACTGAACAGTACTCGTTCATATTCATGATAATAGGGAACACACACGCGTGTCTCTGTTCCGAACCATTTTGATTTGCACTGGAACATTACCACCTGAGAAGTTATGCAGCAGTCTCAGAATTTGAAAAAATCTATCACCTTTTTCATAATTCAAAATGCAAATTTTTTCTACCCTATAAAAGTATCCCTAGCGCCTCTGCTGAATGAATGCATTGTTAATTCACTTTTACCACAAGGGTTATAACTTTTGCCCCGAACTATCAACTATAATTTCCGATCATGTGTTGTAGGTTGTAGCCAAAGAGAGTAAATATTATCTGCATAAGAGGTACTAATAAGCTTTATAGCCAATCGGAATCTTGTAGCTTTAATCCGTCATAGTGACGTACATGCACATGAGTACAGGTGGCCCACGTAACATACAGAGTGGTCCAATATACATTCAAGAGCCTGTAACCATTGTCTAAAGATACAAGACAATGCTGTAACTCTCAGATACCAGAGTGCTATGACTCACAAATGATCTTTCATCTCTTTCTATTAGTGTCACCATTGTCTTATGGGGAATAGACTCTCCTACTCAGATACCATTTAAAGGAGATTATTTTTCCGACCCAAATATCGACCAATAGAATTGCACCATTCGACGTCACGTGGTACAACCTACATGGTATTATACTGATAATTTTTTGAAAATTTTCTCTGGTAGTTGCTATATATAAAAAACAAAACATGATCCAGTCAAATTAACCACACTTCAAACTGACAGGTTGAATTCAATTGTGACAATTGGAGATTTTGCATGAAAATGAGTCGATTTGGAGTTTGTTCTCTGTCCACCATCGATAAAAAGTCAAAGGAAATGTTCCCATTAATACGGAGAAGGCAAAAAAACAGTTTGGAACCAATTTACTACTTTTTGGGACGGAAAAATAATCCCGAATACCACACGAGCTTCAAAATTATCTGGCATTTCCCTCAAGGTTCCCTGCAAACAAATAAAGTCGTCAAGTTTTTCAGGAAAAATCACTCGCGCTTCGCGCTCGTGATTTTTTAACCTGAAAAACTTGACTCCTTAATTTGTTTGCAACGAACCTATCGGGAAATACCCGATAATTTTGAAGCTCTTGTGGTATTATAAGTGATAATTTGATGATTCTAATCTATATGATTGTCTGACATTTCAATAGACATTGACTATTCTGAAAATTATTATTGTGTTGAATATTTTTGTTTTATAGGTACCCGACTGCAAAGATGTTCGTAGATATAACAGACGATTTTTTTGAAATTTTTGATATTATTGCCCTAAGAAGGAAGATACCCATATTTAGACAACGTACCGTAATTTCGGGTGACTTTAACCCAGCTGGGTGACTTTGGCTCATTTTCAGAAATAGACATTATTAATTATAAAAAATTTAAGCTTGTTTTTCTATCGAATTGATTTTTCGTGATTCTATATATACCTGCAACACTGTATTCCATTCAGGAGTCATTTGCAATCAAATTCAACTTGCATAAAATTTGTCTGCAATTAGCAGTATGTTTTTTTACTCATTTAGGTATGATGATTAAAAATGAAATAACGTTTTTATGGGCAAATTTATTTTGCTTATTTTATCCGTCGGATTACTTTCAAATCACCCAAAATTTAAGCCATGGGTCAGCCAGCCCTCAATATGCGGGTGCCTTTGCACACCATGTTTTTTTATATATCCACAAAGTCTTAATCACAATTTGAAATAGCTAATTTGAAAGAGTGGTCAAAGATCAATATTTTGGTATATAATAATACCAATTTATTTTTACAAATTAATCGTAGACATTCTTTGAATTCAATAAGCCAGGTCACGAAATTGGTGGTACCTGAAACTATTTGGAAGAATGGAAGAAAAATAATTTTTTAATAGATTTCGTTGCCAAAGGATCGTCCGCAACTAAGAAATACAAAAAATCACCCCTCACTACAAAGGCAAAATCGTAACAAAAAATAAACTGCTTCGAAATAAAAATCAAATCTTGATTTTTCATACCAAAAACGTTTGACATAAAAAACTAAAATTAAATCATCACAAATGCAAAATGAAAAACATGATCTGTTCTCAGGAATCTCAAGCAAAAGTTGATTTATTGATGGTTGATGAGTTATGTTTCAAAGGTTTATATATTGTCATGAAGCATAAGTTTAATAAATCCAAAATTTAAATGTTTCCTCTCCTAAAGGCCACAAGGGCATTTCAGTTCCTGTTCTGCACTCGTTTGTATCTCATAATTAAATCAATACCCTGTATAGAACAGTGCAGAGAGAAATAGCAGGAACTGAGGTGTTGAATTACATTAATTGAATTCACAAGAATGCGACAAGATTTTCGGAAGGAATACCTGTGGAGAGGGGCATTGATTGTCGAGTTTTGCTAATAATTGAGAAGAATAGAACGGTTAGTTATCTGTTTTAAGGGAAAATCGAAAATAATCGGCGGATGACACTTCTCCCAATGGCACCAGAAATGGATATGATAATGTAAGTACTGTGTTTTTCCTATTGTTCATTCATTTTAATAAATCTATATTTTTATAAATGTGTCTCTTACCTAATTGACTTCACCTCTATTCTTGCAGCCGCACTGCAAGGGGAACAATTCAGGGTTGTTAAAGTTAAATGGGGTTCGAGTAGCCAATAATGATCATGGCTATTCTCGATATTAGAAAATGTGTTGTGGGCTTGGAAAAAGTCCCGACATAATTGGTGGAGGCGCCGTTTTGATCCAAAGACTGATTCTTCCTAATCAGTCTCCAGTTTTCTTAAAAAACTGATATGATTTTCATCTATTTTAATCTGAAATAATTTTGAACTACCTTTTTTTAGCATTACTTAAGTTTTACATATTCTATGAGGGCAAGTTGATTAGGAGATACATTATGATTATTTATCTGGTTTTTATTTTTTGCAAACATATAATGAATTGATGGTGAGCTCATGAATGTGATAAATAATTGTTGGTTTTTTGTATTTAATTGCGGTGGCATTCAATAATTTCTAGGGAAACAGTAATCTGAAAAGATATATATAAATATTATTTTTTTTAAGCTTTTATTCCTCTCATTTCAATCAATAAGAATTGTTTCCCTGAGCCAACACATATTTGAGAATTACATACTAGGTTCACTAACTTAATTTCTGCCGAGACCAGTTCACGTTTCTACAAACATCTGGCGTGGCACACTACTTAACTATAACCCCTCTTATTTCTGCTGAGACCAGTTCACGTTTGTTCACAAACATCTGGCGTAGCACACTACTTTACTATAATCCCTCTTATTTCTGCTGAGACCAGTTCACGTTTGTTCACAAACATCTGGCGGTGCACAATATCTTACTATAATTTATGCCAAGATCAGTTCACGTTTTCTTACAAACATCTGACATGGCAACTACTTTTAACATAACTCTTCTATAAATTATATACTCCCTTAATTTACCTTAATTCTTACAAAGGCTGATTATCGTTCGGTTTGTTATATATTGTAAAATGAATTCTTTATATCTTGGTACAAATGAATAAGAAAAAAAGTAAAAAGCCAAGCAAACGCCAAAGATCCCTCAACAGAGCCAAAGTAAGACTCGCACTGGACGATCTGAACCACAGTGAAATTGCAGAAGTTATATTACCACCATTATCGCCACCTATTAACACAATTCAAGATTATACAAAAGATTTCGAAAATTTGGAAAATAGCATTTCCCTGAATACCTTGCTCAATGAGCAGATCGAAGATCTTGAAAAATACCTTTTTTCATGTGACCACTTATTTATAGATAATACTAATAATCATACTATTTTAATCGAAAATACTCCCGCCCCTAATAGCCCCAAGCAATTTCTCTCTGAAAAAATTAAACTAAAATTCAGAAGATTCTTTGGGGACGATTACTAATAGAAAATAACTACGGTTATGTTTATTCTGTTTTTTGCCATTTTTTTTTCATTAGAAAGAAATACTTGAAATACAGAAATATTTCGTTCAATATTACCCAGAAAAAGTGAGGAAATTTATATTGAATATAAAACAAAATTTTTTACATATCTTTATTTTTTTTTTTTATTTTTACAAATTTTGGTGAACATCAGTTTAATGAAACCAAAAATCATGTTATATACACGGGGAAAAATATATTCACAGATGAGGTATGAGCAGTGAAAAAAAAAAAAATAATATTTTACAAGGTCACTTAAACTAAAACTGAATACAAAAAATACTTTTAAAGAAGGCCAGACCTCGTGCACAGGAGCATTTCAACCCGAATTTAGCAGCACAAACAAATTCTCTTCTGGTGATCCATTTGCGCCATCTAAGAGAATACCTAGATCTCCACAAAAACATAATTTACAAGACCCAACTCAATATCGGGGGTACCTAATATAAAAACATATTCGTTCAGAAATTGTTTAATGATTATTTAAAAATAATAATTGTTGAAATGGGTTGCAAGGGACCAAATAAATGTCAAGGAGAGAAACGAAAATTATTAAAAAGAGCCAGAGAGTGTAATTGCAGCCCTGTTCGGGAGGAACAAGAGAGTATTTATTTGAATTACGGCAATTTTGACACCCCTAAAATCCCAGAACATCAGAAGCAAATTAGGGAGACAATAGAAAACCAGAATTGTCATAATACATATAAGTATTTCAATTATATTCAAGTAAAATTTTCTGTTATTGATTTAAGTCCCATTTTTATCATATTTTATATTAATACTTCTAATTAATCTATTATGAACTCATAACCTAATCAAAATCAATTATTTATTCCAATTATTGGCAAATTTTTGTTAGTTACAATTATTTTTTTCAATACGTAGATGTAGGTAAAGCTTGAATGGGAGAAACAAATATGAAATTCCATGAAATCGTCCAATAAAATGTTGCTAATAATTAAAACAAAAAAAAAATAGAAAAGAAAAAGAAATGGATCAAAAATCCAGTAAATATAAAATGTTCTTTAAATATTACCCATAGAATAATTATTTAGGTAAAATTTGATGTAGCGTGCCATAGTGAAAAATAAAGAACTTTTAGATGTTGCTGAAATCATCTACTAACTGAATTTAAAAAATAAATAATTATGTTCCACAGCGTTAAATGTCGATCAGAAACATATTACCTGAGAAGTAAAGAAGGTAAAATGTGTACAGTCATTGAAGAATAGCCTGAAAGTGAAATTCAACACAGACAACAAAAATGTACTATATTCTAATTCACTTCAGATTGGGAGAAGATTTCCAAGAAAAACATGTTAGTATAGTAATGAACCAGAGTCAATAACCGCATAACTTTTGCTGACAAGTACAAATTGAGAACAAACTTAGATCAGTTTTGTGGTTCAAACGCAAAAACCAATATAAATCACATAAAGAATGCTTCGAATAAAAAATAGTCTAGTTTGACTTAAAAATAGCAAAATGAAACTATGATTCTCCCAGCGGAAAACATGAAATGAAACCCCTATTTTTACAAAAATTAAAACTACAAATCATTTCCGGATTTTCTTTCCATTGATAGACATGTTTCCAATGTGATGGTAGTTGAAAATTGTTGGATTTATTGTGTTGAGTTTAGGAATATTTTTCACAAATTTGAATACGTCTGAACACACTGCCTAGCCAACAGTGTGGAGTTGCTGCCTAGCCAACAGCACTTAAAAGACTTTTGGGACAATGTTTCTTGTGGGGATTAGCCAACCTCCTAGATTCTGCTGCCTAGCCAACAGCCACCAAATCAATTTGAATTCAAAAAAAAAATTCTCAAAGACGTTTTTTAGCACAATCAGTCCAAACATGTTTATAATCCCACTTATTGCAGTTTTATCCAATCCGACAAACTCGAGATAAAAATAATGTCTGAAGCAGTTGGTTTCAAAATTGAGCGACATGTTTTGAAAAACACCTGCGCCAGTCAGATAAAAAGGTACGAATACAGTATAAATGAATGAAAAAGTGCAACAGTTCTTTGCGGTAGTAGGTATACCTAATTTTTCAATTTCAACTTTTTGCAAAATTACTTGCATTCAGATTTCACTAGGTTATTTGGATCAGTGTTATAATAGGCCTTAACTTTAACATTTGGACGAATCACTCTGTGAATGAAGTGCAAATTTTGCTGTTGGAATTGAATGAACTAAATGAAAATACCAGTGATGTAAAGAAGAGAAAAATATATATGAAAATATTGAAGAGATGTAATAAAAAATGGAAGAATGAAATGATATAATAAATGAAAGTATGAAATGATATAATAATAAAAGTATAAAATGATGAATATTAAAAGATATCCAATATGTTGAAACTGTATTGAGTGCAATCAAAAGCACACACGTTTCAATATTTCGTGTTATAATTGGTTCATTTATCACATGTTTACTTATCATATAATTCAATGCCTGTCGAGGTTATAGCCAGGGGAGTAGTTGTTTTGAGGGTAATTTGATGAAGTTTATAACCATTGACACGTACTGAATATTGGAAAGGCATTTCATAAATATATGAAGAAATAATTAATGAATAAAGATTTATTCAAGGTATCGAAAATGATTACCGATTACCACAATTATAAGGGAGGTATGGAGGAATATCTCAAAGAGATTGAATACCTGCCTGTGCATTTTGTGGAAATAACATGGGGTGAACGTGGAAGAAGATCCTATGGTAATATAGGGTTGAACGTTAGCCTGTGATAAGAAGTGCAGTTGGTTTTGCTGCAGATTTTGAAGAAAATAAGTTATGTAAAGTATTGCATAGAATTATGAACTGAAGGTAGTTGAAAAACAACTATTGCACATTAATTTAAAAAAAAATCAGAAAATTATATATGAGTCACAATTATATTAGTACCAAATACTGTATCTTGAGTTAACACGATTATTAAAAAACAAACTTGGAGGAAGTAAACGGCAAGCGTAAACTATGGATTGGTAATCTAGCAAATGTTGAAAAAGTATATGTATAACCGGAAATAAGGTGATCAGAAGACATGAACGGAAATCGAATATTCCTTATTTAAATCAATAATTCACGAAATGAGCGATTTAGTTGAATTTGACGTTTGAAACTGTAGGATTGTTGAAACGAGATCATAAATTGAACAAAATTTTAAAAAAATTTAAAAATACATATAAAGTTAGAAAAAAAAAATGCTTGTTATATATAATACATATTTACAGAAAAGTTTCAATATGAAAAAGCCAACTAAAATGGTTTAAAAATAATGTAATATTTCAACCCCATTCTTTTTCTGATGTTTTACAATTTTGATTTGCGATTCTCATTTACTTAAGGTAATCAATCAGAGCCAATAGCAAAAGAGAAAAATTGATTCATGATGATTCAGCACTATAACATTAAATAATAAATAATGAATGAAATTTATTCAGCAGCATCATACAGATTGGTT
The DNA here is from genome assembly GCA_018342105.1 of Gonioctena quinquepunctata. Taxonomy (NCBI): domain Eukaryota; kingdom Metazoa; phylum Arthropoda; class Insecta; order Coleoptera; family Chrysomelidae; genus Gonioctena; species Gonioctena quinquepunctata. Next base: position 134,501 of record JAFIRS010001466.1, on the reverse strand, counting down.
ACAGAATGATAATGTTTACATAAAATCTGAATGAATTGAAATTACCACAGAAGGAGGGAAATCTCCTTGAGCGTGGTTCAATATAGAGTGTTACAAAATATATCTTAAAATAAAATCTTATATATAGTTTTAGTAATATGTCATGCCATATATACATATAGACATGCATACATACATATATATTTACAGATCACATTAGAGTTACTAATAATAAGAGGAATAGGAATCGATACAGTAATATATAAAAATAAAAAATAATAAATATAATTAAAAACGCTTTGGAAGGCCTTTTGTTTATGAATAAACATATAGGCAATGATAAATAAATAAAACAAAAAAAAAAAACAAAAACAATATAATCTTATTTTTAGAAATGTGTTTCCAGATTTCTTAGAATATGTATTTTTTACCTCAGTGGCAAATATTGAATTCATATTGAAGATATCAAACTTAGCCGACTTGAAATTTTTAAGATGATAGTGGCATTTGGTTTGTTTTTTTTTTTGTCACGCACTTTTTTTTTCTTTAGGAGAAAACAATCAATTTCGAATAATTGTAGACATTTCAAAATATCAGCCTTGGATGTCGAAGACCGAACATCAAATGGTTTCTGAATAATTTTTTTAACATTGTATTTCTGAAATTTTGGTATTATTAAAAGCTTTCTTGAAATAGAGAAAACACTGGAACTGTGGAAAAAATAAAAATATTGAATTAGATAGAAAATCTAAATATGATACAAATCAAATAAACACCCCAATCCCTAATGAAAGGAAAACAAAAACACCAAAAAATTATACGCTAGAAATTAATGAACCTCTATCAGCCCTCTTACCGGAAACAAAAATTGACTGTACCTTACATATTTTAGAGCAAACAGATGATGTATAGAAAATAGTTTAAACTGATTAAATCGATAAAACATAGTCGAAAAGGCCTCAAATATAAAGTTATGTGGAATGATATATATTAAAGTAATAAATAGTAAACAGACACAATGTGCCCTATAGAAAGAAATCATAATGCTTCTAGAAAAGTAAATGATAAAAATAAAGAAAAGTAAATGATATAAATAAACAAATGGAAAGCCGGCCGGCAAGCGTTGCTACTTTTCTCAGTAATTTTACTGAATTGTTGGGATATTCAAGCTGATATTATCGTAAAAATATTAGATGAATGTTTTTACAAAACAAAATCAAAAGAGAAAACAAAAGAAAAGTAGATTAATAGAATCTCACAAATTCACATTGATAAACCAACCCAGATGGCGATCTGTAATTCAAACCTGTCGAAGTATTAGCTAGGGGAATAGTTGTTGCGATTGATCCATTACAACAGAGGTAAATAAATAAAAGGGCTTTGCACACTGATTAGTTGTGATAATAATGTGAGAAAATAATGTGAATAACATGGATCCATGATAATAAATAAAATAAAAAAAGTTTACAAGGAACAAAAAGGGCATAAGCATTCTACAGAATAATGAATGAAAGAATTAATATACATATAAATACGTATGTAAAATTTGAGGTACACATAACTATTGTCAAGTCAAGACTAGTAAATGAGGGGTATCAAGAATTTTATAATAGGGAAAATCACACTTTAAAGAGGCCGATGGTCAATGTCTTTGCAATTAGCAAGCATATAAATATAGTAATTACATAAAAGGGGGGTGTCAATGAATGTATCAATACTAATTTACCCATTTCTGTATAATGTAGTTCATGTAAAATGAATAGTATATGAAGAGTAGGCATAGTTAAATATAAGAGTATATGTTAAATCGAATTGTAATTATAACATTGTATATCATACAATTCATTTTGGGTTTTTATATGATAGGAACATTAGTTAGGTTATATGTCACATTATAGTGAAAAATTGTAATAAAAAGGACTTACTGCCTTTTTTTTGTTGCATGATTCGAGACAAAAAACCACACAACACGAACATGAGGCACTGGTACAGGAATGCAGTAAATCTCCCTTGGATGACGCTCCCAGCCAAAATCCATGTTGCAGAAGTGAACCTGACCAGGACACCCCATTCAGTTCTTGATGTAACAAGCCACTGGACGAGAAATAGGAGGCTTTCACAACCTATGGAATGAAAAATTATATTAGCAGCAGCCCATACCAAAATTGGTGACAACAGCAATTTTTACCAATTCATAAGTACCTATCCTTCGGAAATAAAGTACACCTACCTCAGTCATACACACCTACAATGTGTGGGAAGGTGCAAAAGAACACTGAAAGCAGCCCCGTCTGTTTTCCAAAAAGTCAACGTATTAATTACATGAGAATAGCCGGGAGGCACATCACAAATACACAAACAACGAACTTCCAGTATCCAGCCAGCCATCTTGACAGTTGTCAAGGTTAGATGAATCGTCACAAATCCACAATCGATGAAAAATCGAAAACGTTCATCGCGCCCTCTTCCATAGGATAGCCAAACTGAATGGTACAGAAACCTGTAACACCCTGGGTCCAGGTCGTCGCTACGAGCAACAGCGAGGCGCCCAAAACAGAGGCGTAACAGCAGGGAGATTCCAAGAACTTTTACGTGACAGTGCCGGACTAAGACAATTCAAGTGTTGTATAGAACAGAACATAAAAGTGCTAGTGTGGTTGAGAACATTATAGAGACTCGAATAGACAATACAAACTATAAAGTACTTTATTCAGATTCCTTTAATTTAAGTATAATACTGTATATCACATATTGACCATTTATTTGATTTTTTTGGGTGTAATCGTTTTATTTGACTTTGTTTTATTTATTTTTTACTATTTCCTAACATTTTATTTTTTATTCCAACAATGTAACATTGTTGTGATTAGTTATTTTAATCTTCGATTTCATTTTATTACACATCAGGTGTAATTCAGGTCAATGGAGACCTATTCAAATTACTTTAAATATATTTTTTTTATTATTTTTATGATTTCTTGTATAGATTCAAGCTGGAGCCCAGCTTTTACGGGCCGGGGGGAAGTGTCATGAAGCATAAGTTTAATAAATCCAAAATTTAAATGTTTCCTCTCCTAAAGGCCACAAGGGCATTTCAGTTCCTGTTCTGCACTCGTTTGTATCTCATAATTAAATCAATACCCTGTATAGAACAGTGCAGAGAGAAATAGCAGGAACTGAGGTGTTGAATTACATTAATTGAACTCGATCAGCAAGTAATGCTGATCAGAGATTTTCGGAAGGAATGACCTGTGGAGAGGGGCATTGATTGTCGAGTTTTGCTAATAATTGAGAAGAATAGAACGGTTAGTTGATCGTGAGTTTTAATCGGGTAAACATCGAAAATAATCGGCGGATGACACTTCTCCCAATGGCACCAGAAATGGATATGATAATGTAAGTACTGTGTTTTTCCTATTGTTCATTCATTTTAATAAATCTATATTTTTATAAATGTGTCTCTTACCTAATTGACTTCACCTCTATTCTTGCAGCCGCACTGCAAGGGGAACAATTCAGGGTTGTTAAAGTTAAATGGGGTTCGAGTAGCCAATAATGATCATGGCTATTCTCGATATTAGAAAATGTGTTGTGGGCTTGGAAAAAGTCCCGACAATATCTCAATCATATGGGTTTTCTCTAGATTCTACTCCTCCCTTTGTAGTTCCAAGGAAAGTTGGTGTTTTTCTTTCATGTGTATTAATTTCAACTTGTGTCCTTCGAATGATCGTTTTTGTAAATCTACAAAATCTGCTTTGGACAGAGCCCAAGTAGAAATTTTGTCTTTTATTGTTAAGATGCTATTCCTTTTTTTTGGGACCTCCACAGATGGTATTGTATTCATTACTTATTATAGCCCAAACTTCAATTTTGGCGAATTAGTAACTGAGTCCGTTTTTTACATTCTACAATATCTTGGAATTTTTTTACGAGTGAAATTATGAGTAATTTTTTTCTTAAGAGACGCCTAACAATTTATACAATACACTTGGCTGTTTTCGATCAATTTTTCTGTATACTTTTGACAAAACTACGAATTCTTAGGTTAAGTTTGATTCAATGTTGATGTTTCTGAACGGTCCGAATGAAGGTACAAGCGGAAAAATGTGTAGCCAACATATGAAAACAACATATGAAAACAGGATTAGTTTTTCATTGAAAAATGCATAACGTTCTAATCCATAGTTAATTAATAATCCGAGTTTAGATAATCAACGGTTTAAACTCGCATTGAACAACCGGGCCTTACTCTCTTTGGGTTGTAGCAACATTTTTATTACTGATAATTCATTATACTTTCAATTATCACTATAAGATCACATCTGTGAGATTAATTTTATGTTCGAATTGCAAGAAATATTATTTTCTGTCCATATTCCTGAAAAAGCCAGTGTTTGGGGGAAGTTATTCGAGGTCAAATCGAGTGTAAACTGACAAGCAGCTTCAAATCTGAAAATTAAAAAAATATATATAATTTTCGAGAGCCAAACTATTTCAAATAAACAAGAAATAAAAATGAACTGGGGAAACGAAATATGAACTGATCGTTCCGTTCCCAAATGTTCATTCAGTGCTCTCAATCGTATGCTTGTTAAATTGAATCGAGAATGTGTTCGGTCCCAAAATACAGTACAGGCTACAGATCTAGCATATTTAACAAATCGAAATATATGTGAAAGATAACTCTCAATCCAGTTTAGAACATTTCCGTTAATTCCTAGATAGAGTAATTTTGCCAATAAAGAGCTGACCCTATCAAAAGATTTTGAAAAGTCTATGTAGTCTATGTTTATTGTGTTATTATATTATACATTCTTTACACTCATCAAAAGGTAAAATTAAAGTAAAATATAAATAACTATGACATAAAATATATAACTATGGACATAAAACACATACATATAAATAAAATCTATTTCACAATTGTGGTAAAAATTTTTGCAGGGCTGTTGATTATAGGTAAGATGTCTATAGGACATTGGAAATTATAAAATATGTGTCGAAATGTTTGTAAATTCTTGAATGGAGTGGATTTTTTTTAAATTAAATACTGTTTTAATTTGCACTTGAATATTTTTAAACCAGGTGATTTGTTGAAGAAATTTGGGTCATGAAAGTTGACTTCTTGCTGTGATTTTTGAATTCGATTCGCAGGAATCGCAATATTACTTCTATTTCTTATATTCAGTGGCGTAACAATAGGGTGGCAAGCTTTGGAAGAAAAGTTTTGTCTATGGTTTTTTTGTTAGTTCATATTTTCGCCGCGGGACTTAGTAATAGTTAATCTCGACTCGGGAAATCCTATTTTATCCATCGAATATTCCATGGCCCGAAATTTGATGTTATCATTGACACTCTTGCTGAACAAAAAGCCCGAAAAAATAAATTGTAATAATCAAAATTTTGACTAAAAATAAAATTGTTATTTCATTCCAATACCCCATACGCACTTTAAATTAAAAGTTACTAGAAAATCAACGAAAAATGCACACATTAATTAAAATAGCGTTTGTACGTATTATGAACTTTACATAGTGATTTATTAAAAAGAAACTACAACGTTGGTTGACTTCTTTACATTGAGAGAGGGCCCCATCTGTTGAATTTGCCACAGGCTTAAAGTAAAGCCACTGCTTGTATTATATAATCATGAAATTAATTGTTTTGTTTATAATCATATAAGTGCTCTTTTACATAGATCAGACATTGATATATATATATATATATATATATATATATATATATATATATATATATATATATATATATATTATAGGAGGGTAAGTAAATTATATTGAGTAAATAGGTCCTTACAGTGTGTCCTTCGACCTACACCGGATATAATACAGATTGCTTGTTTTTGCAGGGTAAAACGGTTTTTCATGTTGGCGCTGTGGCCCCAGATCAAAATTCCATATTGTAGATGACTATTTATATATGAAAGCAAAATATGCCATTCTCAACATACTATGGGACACAGACATTCTTAAACGCCCCAACAACTTTTTTTTAAACCATTCTATATGAAATTGCTATATAACAATATATTTGTTGTTGACTTCCCAGAACTAATGCCATGTTGATGGTTAATAATTATGTTCTTTGTATGCCAAGTCAGTTGTGAGCCAAGCAATTTTGGGAATTCAGATTGATTGCAAACGATAATTCTGAACTTTATTCTTATCCCCAGATTTGTGGATTAGGATCAGATAACTGTGACAAATAGCAGTTTTCAAGGTCAACGATTTTTGCCAAATAGTTATCTCGTAGTTGGCAGTCAAAATATGTTGCGTCTTCGAAATGTAATGAACGGACATTAAATTAATCGAGTAAATTTCAATAAATGAACCCCAGTTTCGCAACAATAGTTGAACCATAAAAAAATTCTACATTATGAACAATCAATTTATTCAAACCAAAGCAACCCTAGATAATCATCAGTCAACAAATTCTTAGGCCCGATATTATAATGTCAGTTTAAACTCTTGAGTGACGTCATCGAGTTTAAACCTTAAACCCTACCTTAGGTATGGTTTGAAGGAAGCGAAACGAAACACCATAAGGCCAAGTGACGATGACATATACCGGGTGTCCCAGTATACCTGTTCCAATGGATTATCTCAGCTATTTCGAAAGATAAAAATTTGAAAATTTCATGATCCCCAATTCGTTCAAGGAACCTTCAACTGAGGAAAACAAAAATTGAAAGTCACTTCTGGTTTGACCGGAAGTGACTCTGACTTTTTTATTTCAAATAGCACTCTGTATATTTTTTGCAATTTTTTATTTTTGCTCAAAATTATCTTTCCAACGATGTATCACACTTTGTATTTTACATTTGATTTGATGGAGAAAACGTCAATTGAAATTTCAAATTGAAAGAATTGCAGTAGGCTATGATATTTTGTGTAATCTTGATTTTGACTTCAATAATAATTGATAATTCATGAACAATTTTGCATTCGAGATGATGAAGAGAATGTCAAATTTCAAATTATTAGAATTGTAGTAGAACTGGAAGAATTAATAATTCTTAAATGAAAACCTTAGTGTGCCATGGAAACATTTGAATACATTTGTTTATAACTTTGACAGTTAATAATTCTCAATAGTTGTGTGCGTCTCAGAGAAACCAACATTCAAGAATGAATAACCGTGAAAATGATGATAACTTCACTAATCAAGAGAAATTGGATATGATACTGATTTATGGAAAATGCGAAAATAATCGTCTGGCTGCCCTACGTGCATACAGAGAGAAATACCCTGATAGACGAATGCCAAGCGCTATGTATTTCACACGCTTGGCTTCAATTTGGCAACAAGTGGATCATTTCATATACTGTTTAAAAAAAAATGCTACGGACGAAATTACCAAAATATCATAGCCTACTGCAATTTTTCAATTTGAAATTTCAATTGAGTTTTCTCCATCAAATCAAATGTAAAATACAAAGTGTGATACATCGTTGGAAAGATAATTTTGAAAAGAAATGAAAAATTTCAAAAAATATACAGGGTGTTATTTGAAATAAAAAATTCAGAGTCACTTCCGGTCAAACCGGAAGTGACTTTCAATTTTTTTTTCTCATTTGAAGGTTCCTTGAACGAATTGGAGATCATGGAATTTTCAAATTTTTATCTTTCGAAATGGCTGAGATAATCCATTGGAACAGGTATACTGGGACACCCGGTATATATACATGGAAAATAAAAATCTTATGTGTTTTTATAAAACGACTTTTTCACCACCTTCGGTTTAAATTCGAAGATAAACTGGTTTAAGGTTTTCGGAGTTTAAACTGACATTATAATATCGGGCCTTACTCTCACTAGCCTCTTTATCTTGGAAACAGTTTAATTCACACCAGACATCATTCATCGAATAAAACCCTCATATATCCACTACAAATAACTGCCACCTTTGTCTACCAATACCCAAGTCGACTAAAACTAAACATTCAATCATATATGAAAGCAAAAAAATTTACAATCATTTGCCAGAACATTTTAAAGCAACTGGTAGTATAAAAAAAAGGAAGTTAAAAAATTCCTCATCCCAAAAGCGTACTATGACCTGCAGGAATACTACAATGAAAAGTTCTAAAGCCATGTATCTTTTAGCTTAGTTTTCAACTTATATGTTAGGATCTAGTTGGTGTTGAATGTGATATACATGTTATTATTGTTTTGTGGCATACTGTTACTTTTATTTTGTATTTGTTTTTATATTCTTGTAAGTGTATTCTTATTATCTATATTTTATATTTTACTTTAAAAATGGACATAGTGAATCCACTTGTTACGTCTCACGCTTTGTCAATAGGAAAATGATTATTAGACAATAAAGCTCAGTTTTGATTTGATTGATGATTGTAAAATTTGTGGAATAAAGTGAATCACATCTCTAGAGAAAGGAATATTTCTGGATCAACTGAATATAAGTACTGTTGTTCTTATACCAAAGGTTGATGATACAATTGAAGCAAGCGATTTCTCTCCAATAAATATTTTAACAACTTTGGAAATAGTAAAGTTTTGATTCAATTACGAAAAAGCCACTATCTGCTGTATTGTGATTTCCCGACCTGTGATTTTGTCACTGTAAAACATCTGTCACAGGAGCGAACAGCTCCGGGTGTCCAGATGTGTTTTCTGGCGTTAAAACATACGACTCTACGTAACGTCATTATTATCACGAACCGCAAGAATGCATAACTTCGAATACGATTCAATAATCAAACCTAAACTGGAAAACTTTCTGTTAGAAAGTCGGTAGACAATAAAACTCTCACTATTATTAGTGGAATGTCCTACTACCAAGAATTATTTGGGGTCATAAATTATGAAAATCACAAAACAACGAATTATATTTTGAAACTGAATTCGACTTGGTTTCAAAACCCAATGAATACGTTTTGAATCGTTTAATATATGGATATATTTGAATCACAGGACGAATACGTTTTGAATACATGGGCGCCAAAAAAACAGACATTCCACTAATAATTGTGAGAGTTTAAAATTTAAAATGAAAGAGATTGAACTAGGAAATTATATATTAACAACTGAGTTGGAAACCTACAATGAATTACAAGGTCAGTTTATCAAAATATTGTCTACGACTTTCTCACAGAAAATTTCTTAGGTTAGGTTCGATTATTGAATCGTATTCGAAATTATGCATTCTTGCGGTTCGTGATAATAATGACGTCAAGTAGAATCGTATTCAAATGCAAGATTGAATACGTTTTTACGCCAGAAAACACCTTTTTTGGCGCCCATGTATTCAAAACGAATTCGTCCTGTCATTCAAATACATCCATTCTGGCGTTGAAACGATGACGTCATATATAAAACATTCAAAACGTATTCATATAGTTTTGAAACCAAGTCAAATTCAGTTTCAAAACATAATTCGTTGTTTTGGGATTGTCATAATTGAAGACGTGAGTGGATGAAGATGTTATGTTCCAATTTTTTTCAGTAAAGTGAGGTCAAAATTTCGTTTATTTGATTTTTTTTCATTCAAGACTAACTGAGCAACGGTGTGTCCAAGTGGTTATCGAAGATCATCAAATTCCACTCACAAATGATTCATTAATGTGAAAGATGGTGCATACGAGAACACTTTCATTTATGCAAAAAAAAAACAGAGACGACTTCGAGTTTTTCTACTTCATAAAAAGAAAAAGAAACGGGGTTTCTAGGATTGTAACATAACATCACCTTCATCCACTCGAGTCTTCAATTCATAATAATAGCCCAAATAACAGAACTAACAAGTGATTTTCAGTCACGGTTAACGACTGTTCGGAACAATACAGAATCAGATAGAGCGATTCTTTTCTTCCAATTCTTTCGGAGAGGACCACGGTGATGTCACCGTGAGTAAATTGTAGCGATCGAGGTAACTTAATCAATAAAAATAGTTTTTGTACTGTTTAATGAAAAACATGAAATACCGTTTATTTCCATAAATAAATATTTTATAAAATCTCTGAAGAAAAACACTCTGAAACAAAAAATAATTCTCTCTTGACTACAAAAATAAAATTCCTCAACAAACATATTTCATATATATATATATATATATATATATATATATATATATATATATATATATATATATATATATATATATATATATGAAATGACACAAAAGTTTTTTATTGATTAAGGTTAAAAAATACCAGTTTCTTGACCTTCTCAGAACTCAAACGAGCTCTTCTATCGGAAAGAATATGTCCCGTTTTCGAAAATATTCTTTCATATGTTCAGATGTTGCCCAAATATCGTTGAACTTCGACGATGGCACGTGACGTCAAAGTCCCAGCTGGTTGAAAACCAATGACTTTTTCATTAAAATGACTCCAGATTGTCTAGGGTCTTCAGGAAGTTGTTCTAAATTTTCCGTAGATATATTAACTTTTTTCCTTTGCTAATTTTTCGGAAATGGCGTTTTCTGAGATTTTTTGCGCAATCAGATTAACCACAAGTTTTTTCGTCCTTTCGGCCACTCCCTCTGATGAAAATGCAATATTTTCGAATAAGGGTCCAAAAATGTTGATATTTGTATAGTATTGCTATTTTCTAAATTTCCCAAACGTTCTTTGATACTAAGTATCACTCTGGATATCAATGTTTTGGCAAGAGCGAACAATTCTTGTTTTTTTAATTCATTATAATCTCAAGTCCTTTCGTGAGCACTATTACTGAAGAAAGTGTCACGTAGTTTTGACCACTCACAATTTTGGTTATTATCTCCAGAGGTTCCAACACTTTTTCAATATCACCCAATAATTTTTATTCCTCCACACAAATGACTGGCAATTTTCCGCTACTTGAAAGGACCATTGTCGATCTTACAGGTTCCTCTAAGAGGCGAGATCACTGATTTCTGGAAAAAATACCACAATGTCCAGAACGATGAAAAAAGCGGTTGGATTTTTTTTTATTTTTTTTTTCGCTGTACTTAAACTGCCGTTAAACGGTACCCTACTAAAATGCCGTTATATATGACGACATTGAAGTGACGTGCTTTTCGTTGGATTTGCTTAAACTGCCGTCAAACGGTAGCATACTAAAAATGCCGTTAATCAATTATTGTTTTATCCGACAGCTTAAGACTTAAGGATAATTAATTAAGTATGAATTAGAACTTTATGCATTTTTCAATTAAAAACTAATCCTGGATTCCTTAATTCATTTTTTTCATATGTTGGCAACACATTTTTTCGCTTGTACCGTCATTTGGGCCGTTCAGAAACATCATCATTGAATCAAACTTAACCTAAGAATTCATAGTTTTGTCAAAATTAAAGTACAAAAAAATGTATCGAAAAAAGCCAAGTGTATTCTATAAATTGTTAGGCGTCTCTTAAGAAAAAAATTACCATAATTTCAATGAAGGTGAGGGAAATATTCTCATTTCACTGGTAAAAAAATACCAAGATTTTGTAGAACATAAAAAACGGACGCAATTACTAATTCGCAAAAATTGAAGGCGTGGGCTATAAGTAATGAATACAACACCATCTGCGGAGGTCCCAGAAAAAAAAAGGAATAGCACCTTAACAATAAAAGAAAAAATTTCTACTTGGGCTCTGTCCAAAGCAGATCTTGTAGATTTACAAAAACGATCATTTGAAGAACACAAGTTGAAATTAATACACATGAAAGAAAAACACCAACTTTTCTTGGAACTACAGAGGGAGAATAAGAATCTACAGAAAACCCATATGAGATATATAAACAAACATTATCTTTGAAACATAACATCAACCAACAATAAATCAACATTTACTTGACATTCCTGAGAACAAATCATGTAGTTTTTCATTTGTGATGATTTAATTTTAGTTTTTTTATGACAAACGTTTTTGGTATGAAAAATCATGATTTGATTTTAATTGGAAGTTTATTTTTTGTTACGATTTTGCCTTTGTAGTCATTTGAGGGGTGATTCTTGGTATTTTTGTTAGTTGCGGACGATTTCTTTCGGCAAGCGAAATCTATTCAAAAATTATTTTTCTTTCCATTCTTCGAATGGTTTCTAGGTACGTAATTTCAGGTGACTTTGGCTTACTTAATTCAAAGAATGTCTAGATGAATTTGTAAAAATTCTTTTCTTTAAATTAGAAATGTGTTATTAAGACTTTTTATGTGGATATATAAAAAAAAAACATGTTGTGCAAAGGTACCCGCATATTGAGGGCTGGATTTGACCCATGGCTTATATTTTGCGTGATTTTCACTTTATAGCATGTACATAGGCTAAAGTAACCCGACGGATAAAATAAGCAAAAGAAATTTGTCCATATTTTTTTTTCATTTTTAATCATTATAAATGTGTAAAAAAACATATTGCTAGTTGCAAACAAATTTTATGCAAGTTGAATTTGGTTGCAAATGACTCCTGAATGGAATAGTGTTGCAGTATTCAATATATACCAATATACAGTGGAAAGAATCACGAAAAATAAATCTGGCAATTCAACTCATGTATAAAAAATCGCATATGCCACAGTGCAATTGTCAGTTTGACAGTGGCAAAAGTTAGCTGCAACTTTTACAGCAACAAATGCACTAGTGGTTTTTTCGCTTATTCATTTGTTTATCAATTATCGCGGTGTTGGTTGCCAAAATAAATAAAGTTTGCATTGATATGTTTCTAAATTTCCTATTCATTAAATTGTCCTGCCGAATTACACTCGATGTTTGTATTGATATCGGGTAAATTTGTGTTGTTCAAATTCTAAACTGTTTCCTTTAGCAATTTGACTCGAAAAACTGTCAACCTATAAACGCTCCACTTTCGGTGTCGCGTTTTTAATAGTTGACAGTTTTTCACGTCTAATTGCTAGGCAACAGTTTCTTATTAAATAACCCAAATTTACCCGATAAAATACAAACATCTCGGGCAATTATAAGTGATGGAAAACTGGCTTAAAAAGGCAATATTTAAATTTTATAATTAATAATGTCTATTTATCAAAATGAGCCGAAGTCACCCAGCTGGGTTAAAGTCACCCGAAATTACGGTACGTTGTCTAAATACGGGCATATCTTTCTTTAAGGCAATAATTTCAAAAACTTAATCTTATGTCTGTTATATCTTCGAACATCTTTGCAGTCGGGTATAAAACAAAAATATTCAACACAATAATAATTTTCAGAATAGTCAATGTCTATTGAAATGTCAAACAATCAAATAGGTTAGAATCAGCAAACTATTAGGCAATCCATCGACCTGTCAAAACGAAAGCAATATGGCGGCTGCTGGCACACATTGTAATTCGTCATAAGCGACCATAGTGGTAAAAGTGTTTATTTTGTGATTTTCTGTGCGAATTTGAGTAGTTTTTTCAATTTAGGATTATAATTCGTGCTTCAACTGAAGAAAAATGCCCTTTATTTGCAATGTAGTTAACTGTGGGTCCCGTCACGACAGGGATAGAGTCGGGTTTCACTCGGTGTCTACAGTATCAAATCATAAGTTTTTGACCAGTTAAAATGACTTATCGAGGAGAAGAGCTCTATGTTAGCTGCAATCAACCTAGAAGATCTTACGGATTCGAAAATCAAGTATCAGAGAGGCTGCAGCAGACATACCCTGGGTGCCCATTCGTGATAACATCCTTCATTCCGTCATGGATACCCACCTATAACTTCAGACTTTTGTGATTTGATTTGTTCCGTAGAAGATCTTACGGATTCAAAAATCAAGTATCAGAGAGGCTGCAGCAGACATACCCTGTGTGCACATTCGTGATAACATCCTTCATTCCGTCATGGATACCTACCTATAACTTCTTTTGTGATTTGATTTGTTCCTACGATTACTTGTATGATTTTGCCTACTTGTATATATCTGAACTATTGTACATTAGGAGGTCCCATTTCAAATAAAGTTCAATATATAATTGATATATTTTCCACTTCAAAAGTAGAGAAAACTCCAAATGAATGTTCATATATATGTACCTACCTCCACAAAAAATATTCTTATAGGTAGTGTTATTGAATTACTGGAATACAAATTTTCTTTAGGATTCTGGTGACTCAATAAATAAAAATATTTAGAAATATGTCTTTCAATCTCAACCTTCCCTTTTTAGATATTTCAGGCAATTATCGAAAGCCTCGATCAAGTCTTGTGAAGGGTGTTGTATTTGATTACTCTCGTTTCGGATGCCCAACGTCTTAATGTATTTGAAAAGGTTTACACGATGTTTTGAATGTGAATACCGTATTCAGACGATTGCAGATACAAACATTCGAAACATCGGAAAACCTTTTCAAGAACATTAAGACGATGGACGTCGAGCGAGAGTAATCAAGTTACCACATCGTCTACAACCTTCAAAGGGTATTGTAATTTATTAACAGTAAAATTGGATATATCGTGATATTTATCGAAATTGTACTATATACAAATATCAATATTGTGTAATTTTTTTATAATTGGTATTAAATTAAGAGTAATCAACTGAATCAGTAAAACAACAAATAAACAAACATTTATTACATTTTATTTTTTAAAACAACTGAGCAAGAGGCAAGTCGTCCAATAAATTTTTTGGCTGGATGGCATTGGCCACACAGCTTCCAAATCTGTGCGTGACATTGCCTCTAATATAGCACCAATATGACCACCTACTTCACTGTTTCCGGCCATACAAGTACAGTGAGCAGTACAAATGCTTTCATCCTTTTCAATTATGTACCAAACATCTGAAGGTTTTTAATTTGGCTTTTGTGAATACTTGACCTGAAAAAAAGTTATGTCGATTAGAAAGAACTATTATGAAAGTTGAGAAGTAATATTCTTAAATATCAAATCAATGTCTCTTATAATAAACAAATGTGGCAATAAACATAATAGAACAGATCAGAAGTTATTTTTTCCAATTTATAATAATTCACTTCGATGACTCATTGTCTATCAGAAAAACATTCAAAGTATGTATGGATTCTAAACTTGTATAGGGCTTCATCTGCATTTGGGAAAGCTGAGTAAAAGCAAATACGAAATAATATCCATATTCGTAACAGGAGGAGCACCAACAATTGAACAATTCAGTTCATAAATATTCAGTGTAAAAAGGATCTAAATCACTGATCAATCCTCAACTTCATTTTATACCTGTAACAAATACATTGATAAAAATGTAAACAAAAGATGGGGATGTATTTTCAAGCATACCGTTCACCAAAGCCTCTGCTTTTCAACAATAGTGTCTTCAGGTAATCACTCTCCATCTGAATATTATTAATTAACAACACAAAAGCTCCGAAAATAACCAAAAATACACTTTTACAAGCCAAAGGTACACACTGACAATGATATTCTTATGGCGATTATCGGTTTGTGTGCCAACAACACGGGTCACGTGGTATGGATTGCCTAATCTCCTTAAACCCCGAATTCATGAGATTAACCTAAACCATTGTTAAACTAGGTTTATCTCATAAGCCCGTATTGAACAACTGAAACAAAATTGGTAATCCTGGTTTAAGCCCAATCACTTGGTCATCCTTGATTGAACAACCGGGCCTTAGTATGCTACCGTTTGACAGCAGTTTAAGCAAATCCAATAAAAAGCCGTCCGACGCTCCACTTCAATGACGACATATCTAATAACGGCCTTTCAGTAGGCTACCGTTTAACGGCAGTTTAAGTACAGCGTTTTTTTTTCAAATCCGTTTTTCAAAAAAAAAATCTCAAAGAAATGCTCCTGTTTGAACACTGCGAAAGCCGCGCAAGGATATGACGTAACAAGTTCAGATCCAAGATGATTACAGAGTTGCCCAGCGCTATTCATAATATTTCTTAAAAATGTGAGCAGGCCGAAAAAATAATGACAGCTTTCGGTATACATACATATCATTCAAGAATAAGTAAATCTAGAGCAGCTATCAAATGAGGAGTCTTCATTTTAATATAACACATGCTGATACAAGTTCCGTTTCATTCATAGGATGAAAAAGAATAACATTTCCACAGAAGATCCGCAAAATAGTGACACTGGCAACTCGCCGATAGCGGAGAGTGCCAGAAATTACATTGTTGCCATATTTCCTTACAATGAGAGCAGTCCGAAAAAATAATGACATAGCACTCTGTATTAATACATATTATTCAAGAATAACTAAATCAAGGACAGCTATCAAATACAAAGTTTTCATTTCAATATAACACATGGTGACATAAGTTCTGATTTATTCATGGAATGAAATAGAATAACGTTTCCTCTGAAGTTCCGCAAGAAAGACACTGACAACTCAGGAAAATGCAAAATCAATGGACTTATGACGTCAAAAGAAGCGGCAATAACGCTGTGGTTGAATGACTCACTGAATTTGAGGGTTTTAGAGCAGCGATTATTCGATTACACAATATCTTCTAGGAAAAACTAACATAATATTTTATCACTATATTTCAACTTCAAGCACATATAAAGTAAATTTGTGATCTCGCCTATTCTAGTATTATTTCCACCATATAGAAGGTTGAATTCCATCTAGTTCATACATCTTGTAATAATTTATTTGGAGTTTTTCCCATTTGTTTTTTAATATCCATCAATTTTGTCGTAGATTTGGTACTACGTTTGAAGTGACTAATAAGATCTCTAACTTCTTTAATAAGTGTCTCCACAATAATGGGTTCAGCTATAAGATTAATAGTGTGCTCAAAACATCCAAAATGTTTATCTTTTATTGCCTTTTTTATGTTAGACGTGTTATCTGAAACTACTAACAAAATTTTATTTTATTTTCAAGTCCCCAGGTCACTACGATCTTTTTAAGCTGATTTTCCAAGTTTTCACTAGTATGATCTAGAGAAAAAGAAAAACACTCTAATAACGCCGACTTCAATTGAAAATTTCTATTGTCTATGAAGTGGATAGTAACTGTCATGAAACTTTCAGTATTAACTTAGGTCCAAGAAGAAGAAGAAGTATTTATTGAAATAGGTTTCCCTAATATACAATAATAATAATAATTCATATATAAATGTAGAAATACACCTAATTTAATTCTCTAATATCAACAGTCGGTGATATATTGTTACAAGATTCACTATATTTAATATTCTCGGGTAGGTTATTGAACTCTATCATGCCCTTAAAAAACAAAGAATTTCTTGTATTCGATAATTTTACTCTTGGTACATAGATGTTGTTCAAATTCCAGGTGAAATGATAGTGAATCTCACGTTGGAAATTAACATATTCAAGAAAATAAGAAGGTGCTTCATTATGTACTATTTTGTAAATGAATATCATTGCTTCTATTTTGTAACTGTGCCATTTTATTTAAATTGAATTATCATTTGATGTTTGCAAATAAAGGAAGAGTATTTCCGAAAGCTCAAATAAAAAAGTGTACTAATTTTAATCAGCACGATACCTGACTACTCATCCCCATAACATTTAGAAGATCTTGACAAGTCTTAGACATAAGGATTAACGAAGAATGTAAAAAAGCAAAGCAATAACAAAACTGACAAAACAATAAAAATGTTACATAACAGAAGAAAAAGAACAAAATAACTTATTGGAAGCACTCTTTTCTTCCTTTTTTTTCGGCAAAATCTTTAGTCAACTCGTTTATAGGAATACAATCCATAACGTCACTTTCTATGGACATAATTGCCAAATTACTGAGTCTTTCTTGTGCCATAGTTGATCGTAAAAAAGTTTTTATTAATTTTTATTTAAAAAAAGACTTTTCCCGATGCTACAGATACTGGTAGCGTTAAAAAAAATCGTATTGCCACTGCAGTATTTGGAAATGTTGAAATTGTTCTCTAAAATGTGTTGAAGAATTAACTGAGGATCTAACTAATTTTGCTCTGGTAAGTGGCATTTAAAACAAATAATTTCATCAATAAGTCATTTGCATCAATATCTGATTCTTTATGTGCTTCATCTTTCTTCATCTTCTTCATTCAAGCTGAACATTTGATAAATAAATCTAAAAATGTTATTAAATTGCTCCAACCCCTTGAATGAGATGATAAGGTCGTATCTAGTATAGAGAAGAATACTTTTACTTTGTAATTCATTTTCGGGTCTGTTATTGGTTGTTATTGGTATCATAATCAAACTGTCTTTTCTTTTTTCTTTGACGAATTGTGTGTGAAGATAAAAAATTTGGTTCAATTTCTAATTCTTCGGCCAGCTCCCTGGCGTCTACAAGAAGTTCGCTAAATCTCTTATCTCTTAGGTGTAAAAAAAATATTTTTATTTTATTTAGACAGTCTAAACAAGCTTTTAGATTTATACTTTGATTCTGCATTAATTTACTTACAGAATTGGTTTTAAATAAAATATTGTACCAGATTACTACAGAGCATAAAAAATTGTAGCTTTGGATTTTTGTTGCGAGCAATCGAGCTAGGTGTGATGTACTAAAATCTTTCGATGATGCGGATGCATCCATTACTTTCAAAAGAGCATCATAAACCTCACCAATGAGATATCTCATAGGTTTAATAGCGTTTATTCTACTGAACCAGCGTGTATCAGATAGTGGTTTTAAAGATAAATATGTAAGGCACGTTTTCAAAAATTGACCATATATTGGTTGACGCGGAAAAAACACATACATTTTGAATTTTATCGCCTAAATATTTTGTCATACCGCTGCTTTGATTTTTATGTGTGCGTCGAACATGTTGCTCCATTACAGAATCAAATTTGGTGAACGTTTCTATTAATTTTAAGAAGTTTCCGTTATTATTTTCATATAATTTGTTAGATCTACCACATAAAGCTAAACATTGACGACTTAAAAACTGCATTGCTGAAATTATTCTTTCAATGACAGTATTTTATATTTTATCAGACTAGTCAGAACACACAAACAATTTAAAATATATTTAAAATTTGATTATTGATAATACCAAATATAGATAAAAAATATAAAATTGATCAGATAAAATACTCCAGGAAATGGGTATATTAATAAATTATTGGGATAGTAGAAATTCCTCAACAGAGTAAAAAGCATTTTGTATGAGATGATTATATAGAGCTGATTTGAAGCTTCTCAGGCTACATGTGTATCCAAATAGTTTGAGTGCATGGTTGTAACAGATGATACCTTGATAACTCGCAGAGTCTTGTCCCAGAGCCAGACGGGAATAGGGTAACCGTAGTTCATTCCCTTTGGTAGTTGTGAATCAAATTATTTTTGGTATAGTGTGTTTCATTTTTTTTAATATTCATGGTGATTATGTAGATGTACAGGCTGGGTAAGGTCATTATGGCTAACTCAATGAATGTACTCTTACATGATTCTTTATAATGTAGTCCAGCTAGACATCTTATTACTTTTTTTTGTTGTTTAAAAACTTTTATTGCATGGGCTGAGTTTCCCCAGAAATATAGTCCATAAGATAGCCAGAAATGTAGTCCATAAGATAGAATGGATTGTACAAGTCCATAGTAGGTCAACTTAAGAACATGTAGTGAAACTGTTCCACGCAATTGCTTTATTACAAAACACAGACAGCTCATTTTTGAGACAAGGTTTTCTATGTGTACCTCCCATGTTAATTTCTGATCTATAGTTAGGCCTAGATACTTGAACAGATTCACTTGCTCTATGGATTTGTGATTAACTTTTATTAGGGGACAGTAGTCATAAGAAATGTTTTTTTGTTGGAAAACCATGAAGACTGTTTTACTGATGTTAATAACTAACCCACTATTTTCACACCATCTGGCGAATTCATCTGCAGCTGAATTTGCTGCTTTTATAGATAGCGGGAGCTTATTCTGAGCCAATATTTTACTAGTGTCATCTGCATAGATGATCATTTTTTGCTGGACCATACTGGAGAGTTCTATGTCACTCATAAATATTATAAAAAAAAGTGGAGCCAAAGTTGAACCTAGGGGGAACCCCCATTGAAACAGAAGCAGGTTTCGATTTCACCGAGTCAATAACCACTATCTGAGATCTGTTTTTTAGGTATGATGCCACCCAATCATTTGCAACTCCTCTGATTCCAATTCGGTACAGTTTTTCCAGCAATAGATTATGGTTCACTGTGTCGAATGCTCTGCTTAGGTCGAAAAACAGAACAACAGGAAATTGTTTATTATTGAAGGTGCATATATATGTCTTCGCAGAGTTCGTTTATTGCATTTGAAGTCGATCTTTTTTGTCTGAAGCCATGTTGGCAGCTCGGAATAAGTTTATGATATTCAACAAAATTTACCAGTCTCAGATAGTAGCCGAAATCGATAATTTTCGCAACCTGTGATTGTAAACATACATTTCGATAGTTGGCCACTTCATTTTTGGTTCCCTTTTTCTTATATATAGGTATAGATTTTGATATTTTCAGTGCTTCCGGGTATGTTCCATCAACAAATGATTTATCTATTATGTGAGATAGTGGATAGCATATTACGTCACGGACAATTCTTAGGGCCTTACCATGGATTTCATCTATTCCGGGTGATGGGGTTTTTGTTGTTTTCGTAATGATATCCTGTACTTCTATATAAGTTGTTGGGTACAAGAATAGTGTAGTATTTGAGAAGGGGGATAACTTCAGATTATTTGTTATTGGATCTGTTTTTTCAATTCCCATGAAAAAATCATTGAAGTGGTTGCCAATACTATATTTGTCTGTGATATGATTATTATTGATAGTGAGCTCAATTTTGTTATTAGTGTTTACATTATTCCTTGTTTCGTTAATAATTTTCCGGTTCTCCTTGCTTATATTATTTGCATTCAATATTCTTTTGTTGTTATATTCTGCTTTAGTTTTTTTTACCAATTCTTCATAAATATATTTGAGTTGTTTATATTTGTTTTTTATTATCTCGTTTGCTGAATACTTCGCTATTTTACACATATCACATACCATTTGATGTAATTCCTTGATTTCTTTATTTATCCACGGTTTATCCCTATTACTTTTATTTGTTTTTATGTTCTTCAGTGGAAAAGCATTGTTGTAGTGGTACAGAAGGGTTGTATGAAAAGCATTATATCCTTCATTCACATCACCTGCTGTATACACATCCTCCCATTTTTAATTCATCAACAGTTCTCTGAAAGTTATCAAGTTATCATCTGTGTAGTTACGTTTATAGATAGTTTCTACATCATAATTATGTGTTGTTGGTAATGCAAATGTACAAATTTGAAATTTATGATCTGAAAGATGTGTAAATTCAACATGACAATCGATAGGGTGGAGATTTGTGTAAATTTTAATATTATTTTTTGAAATTCATAGAATATTTCTTAATTTTTATCGATTCAGAGTTGTCCGTTAAAGAGTCTATATTAATATCACCACATAGGATGTAAAATTGTGATGTCGTGAATATTTTGCACATCAGATCATAGATTTCTTCAAAAAATATATCGATGTCACTATTTGGTGTTCTGTACACTGTGATAATATACAGTTTGTTTTTTTTATTTGGCATTTCTAGAACAGCTATTGTTGCTTCAAAACTTTTCTCTATACTTTTGTTGAAAGTGAAAGGTTTGAGATGATGATTTTCTTTTGAAAGAATACACACACCACCATGTTCATACAGTTTTCTACAATAACTATTTATCACTCTGTATTTGGATAATTTTAGTTTTTCTATTTTCGCTGAGGTAAGCCAGTGTTCCGAGAAGCATAGAATGTCTGGTGATTGTTGGTCTAGTAGAACTTCCAGTTGGTTTATTTTTCTTGGAGCCATGCCTTGAATGTTGAGATGCATTTTGATGTACTGTGTTATTTAGATGGGCTGTAGGTAGCAGGTTTCCTTAAAATCCTCAGGTTGCTGATCATAACTGTGGTATTTCCTGAAATCAAACCTCTTGTATGCAACATACTTTGGCCAAGTGGATGATTTATAGATTTCATCCTTGAGCTCAAAGTCTACCCCACACATGAAACATTTGTTTTTATTTTCGCTTGTAGGCAGTTCATTTACTATAATGTTGGAATTTTTTAAAGCTTCTTGTTCCTTCAGGTATTTAGATATCTTGTCAGCTGTAATATGACGATTTACCCTATATAGATACAACCAGGCTTTCCTCTGAACGCCGAAGTCTTTATCAGCCTCATTTTCACCATAGTTTTTTTTTCTTCTGTGGTCTCCTCTTTCTATAATCGACTTTTGTGAAGCCATCATCGATATCGTGAGTTGTACTGTCTTGATTAAGGTTTATAATATGGTCCATGGTAGTTCTTTGCACTTCTTCCAGTTTTGTCATTTTTGGGAGACTTGGCAACATGGGGAATTCCTTGTTTATATTATCTGTGTTTACAGCTGAATTAATTTGGGCTGGTTTTACCGATTTGTTGCCTTGTTTTTCACTCGAAGAACTGATAATGGGTTTTTTGTTAGTGTCCGTTTTTATTTGGAGTAGATTAACTTTTTCTTCTAGGAATTTATTGTTTTGCTTCAACAGTGATGTGCCTCTTACGGCTATGGTTCGATCATGCGCGCATCGCATCTGTGGTACTTACGTATTTGGCTTACACTCTGGATACTAGTTGTCGGATGCGTGACTGCTTGTGCTAGACTCCGTAAGCTAATAATCTTTGAAATATTTGCAAACGGAACTACAGTCGGTTTCCCCCTCTTTTGCGGATTCCTCTCGACCGAGTTAAAGGCGCGCGCCGTTGTGTGAAAATTCTCCTTGCTATCAATCCACGTGATGTGACGTCGGCCGGATGACGTCAGCTCGCAGCGTGCGCTTTTGTCTCGAACGGACTGATGTCTCTGGCTTCTATCGGGTGACCCAATCGTCTCAGCGGCGTTTGTTCATAGCACAGCTGGCTCGATGAAACATGTTTTCTCGAGTCGCTGGCTTGCGCCAGTAACACTCGCGCATTCTTTATATACACGCGTCGCGGCATTGGAGTGATTTATGGAGGATGTTTAGCCTATTTATTGGGTTATGTGTAATCCACGGATTTATCACGAACACGAATGGTATTTTTAGACCTATTATTACCGTCAAGATGAATATAAATCCTTACAGGAAGCTTTTGGTTGATAAACATAGCGAAAAAATAGTAACTTCGTTACAGTACCAAAAGAAAATCAAGCATTAAATATGAAGTAAAGAAAAAAAATTCAGAAACTTCTGTAACCAACATTTTGAGATAATGTTAGGTCCTGATAAGGTGGAACGGGTCAACCAATTTAAATATCTTGGGGTTCATGTGGATAGGGGGTTACATTTTAAAGAACATGCCAACTTCATTATAAAGACGATAGCATTTAAAATACATTATTTATCTCGTTGTGCCCCATATTTGTCAAGGTGGACAAAAAATTTACTGTGCAATTCATTAGTGCTTCTTCATTTTACATATTGTTCTACAATTCTGTATCTACTGAAACAAAATGATTTAGCTCGTTTAGAGAAACTCCAAAATAGGGCCATGCGCAAAATTCTAAATTGCAAAAGACTAACACCAATAAGAGATATGTTAAAGCAACTAGAATGGTTACCAATTAATTTATTTCTCCTCTACCAAACATTAATCCTAATTTTCAAAATAAGAAATAAAATTTCCCCAACAAATTTACAAGAAAAAGTTATGTACAATGACCAAATCCACGGATACAATACAAGATTCAGAACTGACTTCCATATTCAACAAGTCACATTAACACATACCCAAAATTCTGTTTTTTTCAAGGGACTTGATGGCTATAATAATCTGCCAGAAGAGATCAAACGTTTAACATCTTTAACATCCTTCAAGACAAAGTTAAGATCATATTTTCTTAATCAATAAAAACCTAGTAGCCACTTCCTCATTTTGTTTGTTTCGATTTAATATTTAGTTACGACAGGTATACAAATGTTTTAGTATGTTTAAAGTATTTTGTGTATTTATTAAATATTTTTTAGAATTTGTATGAGCGTATAGAGTAAAGTAGAGTAATTTATTTGACCACTTTATATACAAAATACATTTATGGCAAGTCATATATACTCTAGGTACTATGTCAAACACTTAAAATGAGCAACAACGTCTCTAGATAAAAGTAATCAATTTTATAAATAAATAAAACTGGCATAACAAAATTTCTTGAAATGATCACAGTGTCACATGATTGGGAATAAAATAAAATATGAATATAAAAAAGACAACAAACATGAGAACAGGCTTTATCACAGAATCACTTTTCAAGAACTATGAATTGACCAGCTACAGCAGCATATTCTTCGATTGTGTAGAAACAGTGGTTGAGAAGATATCTCTTGATAT
The DNA here is from genome assembly GCA_018342105.1 of Gonioctena quinquepunctata. NCBI lineage: Eukaryota > Metazoa > Arthropoda > Insecta > Coleoptera > Chrysomelidae > Gonioctena > Gonioctena quinquepunctata. The sequence goes on along the minus strand of JAFIRS010001466.1, from coordinate 110,251 downwards.
TATTTTTGAAATTTCTGAAATCCAAAGATTTAACTGAAGGATGGAGACAGTTGTATAAATTCAAATTTAGCGAGTTTTTTTGACTAACTGCTAACCTATGTCTTGTATTATTCAATAAACATGCGGATCTTGTCGAATAATCATGATTGTGGGAGTGTTTCGGAAACATCTCAATATTCTTGTGAATCTCCAACAACACAACATAAATATATAATGTAGGAAGTGGCATGATTTCAAATTGAATAAAAAGAGGACGACAATGTTCCCTTTATCCTACGTTTGCTATTATTCTCATGGCTTTTTTCTGACATCTGAAAATTGTGATTGAGTTTCGGAATGCCCCCAAATCAAAACTCCATATGAAATAACTGAGTGGAATAGTGAATGATATGCTATTTTCAGTGTCATCAAACCTACAGCATTCCTCAACTGTCTAAGAACAAATAAAACACTAGACAGCTTACGAGTAGTCGCTTCAATATGGCTGGACCAACTAAGTCTAGCATCAATAAGAATACCTAGAAAATTAACACTCTCTCCTAGAGTAACACTGGTGTTTGATGATATCATAATATTCTGGGTTTTTTCATCGCTCAGTTTCAGTTTATTTGCTGTGAACCAAGTGTTTGCTAAATTTTTATTTCTGTCCATCATTTGAGGTAAACTAGTATATGATTTGTCTGAGCATATGAGGGTTGTGTCGTCGGCAAACAAAACACATTTTGTTGGTGAAATAAAGCTACATAAGTCATTCATATAAATGATGAATAATAACGGGCCGAGGACAGAACCCTGAGGAACGTCATGACAAATTGGCTTTAAATCTGACTTGATATTGTTTACGTCGACGCACTGATACCTATTTTTAAGATAAGACCCTACCAGATCAAGAGCAGTGCCTCTTACGCCATAATAACTCAATTTTTGAATGAGGATAGAGTGGGAAACACAGTCGAAAGCCTTGGTCAAGTCACATAGGGTTAAAGAAGTATGTTTACCCTGATCAAGACCCTCGACTATGTTTGTCACGACTTGGTAAGCAGCTTGAGTAGTGGATCTATTTTTACGAAACCCGTATTGGGATTTGCTAAAATAGAAGTGACTTTCGAAATAATAATACAACCGATTTTTTAGGATAATCTCTATTATCTTTCCGATAATTGGAATAATGCTAATCGGGCGGTGGTTATCAGGTGAGGTTCTGCAGCCCTTTTTGAACAAGGGTATGACCTTGGATATTTTAAAAATATCAGGAAATATTCCAGTTGAAAACATTTGATTTATTATCGATGTAAAAGGCACTACGAGTATATCAGCCACCGATTTTATCATCTGACTATTCAAGTCATGTATATCACGAGAATTTGAGTTCTTCATCGAGTTTATTGCGGAATACACTTCTTGTGGACAGACTGGTTTCAAGAAGAAAGACCCACAAGGTGAAGGAAACGTTTTGAAATGATTCAATTCGTCATTTGATAAAATAGGAAGATCTTTTATAGTTTTTTCAGCTATATTACAGAAAAAATCATTTAAATCATTTCCGGAAATTTCAATTTGGGGAAGTTGACGTTTTACTGAATTTCTCTCTATATTTATTAAAGTCCAGCAAGCTTTTGAAGTATTTTCAGAGTTCAAAATAAATTTCTCATTTGTAATTTTTTTCTGTTTCTGCAAATTGAATTTGTATTCCTTTTTTAGTAATTTGTAGGCTTTAAAATACTGAGGGTTTTTGGATACTTCTGCTATGGTTTTTGCAGCCTCAACTCTATTTCTCATTTGTTTGAGGGAATCATTGAACCAATCTAGTTTCAATGAATTATCTCTTGGTGCAGAAAATGCTTTCGTATGAAATGAAGTTTGGATAGCAGTTTGAAAAATATCGAGGAGAGATTCAGATAGGAGATTTACTTCGATGTTTTCATATTCAAAATAGCTCCAGTCTACTTTGAGCAATGAATCTCTAAAAACTTGGAGTCCCTTTTTGGTGATGCACAGCACTGTTTCTTCAGAAGTATTTTCAGATATTCGATTAGTGATTGCGAATTGCCCTTTATGGTCTGAGAGACAGGGATCCAATATGCCTGTATTAAAACATGTTGCAGTTTGGTTTGAGATTATATTATCTATACACGTAGATGATTTTGCAGTTACTCTCGTAAAATCTTTGATAGTAGCTTTCAAGCCATAAGAATCTAGTAAGCATTTCACTTGAAAAAGTTGTGAAGAATTTTAAAGAAAATCTATATTAAAATCTCCAAGTATCAAAATTTTTTTGTTTTGCTTGGTGACTCGAGAGAGTAAATTATCAAAATTTGTTAGAAAAACATTGAAGTCCCCAGTACATGACCTGTATAGGCTTATGATCAGAGTATTCAGAGATTGAACAAAAATTCCTCAGAATTCTGAGTCAAATTCACCACTAAAATCGCTAAGATCTAAAATTTTTGGATTCAGATTTTCTTTACAGTAGATAGCAACCCTACCATGTTTGCGATTTTTTCTACAAAAATCAGTAGCTAAAACATAAGAAGGATTATTCACAGTTCTCAAATTGTCATCAGTAAGCCAGTGTTCCGTAAAACATAAAACATCAAAGTTAATATCTTTTAAAAATATGTTCAGTTCATTAGTTTTATTTGCTAAACACTGTATATTTATATGAAATACACTAAAAATGTCTTCAGATAAAAAATTTACATGTACCTCTTGTTCCCTGGACTCACCAGCTATGCTTGTTCTTGTGGTGCCGTCCTCTTTTTCCCAAAAAACCGCGATACAAGAGCACCGCTTGGCCATATTTCACGTTTCCAGGCCCTGCTGAAATTTTCTTGTTTAATAGTTACTTTCATAGAAGCATACAGGTCTGGTAACTTGGACGGGTGTTCCTCACAAACCACTTCTGGAAAGTGTTTCACTAGAACCTTCTTTAAATCGTCAGAGTTTGTATTTGGAGTGAGCCGTGTAACATGCAGTGATATAACTTTAGGTACTGTACTAATGCCTGAAATGTCTTCGTTTCCGCCCACCATATATCTTCTGTTATTTTTAAAATGTTTTCTATATGAAACTTTCTCCCATTTCTGTTCATCTGAATTTGTTCCTAAGTCCTGTATATCACGCATTTTATTTGTAGCTTCAGCTGTTAAAATTGCTGTATTTACCTCTTTATGGGTGAACATTTTCGGTGTATTACTAGCCGTTTTCTTGTTTATTGCCACTGAACTATAGGTAGGTATTGTTGGTATCATCAACGATGAATCAGTGGTTGGAGTTTTTTCTGTTGGACTAATTTCAACACTTTTTGTTGGTATTTGGCATTCGTTCACACTTGCGTTTTTACTCGAGTTGTCGCTCTTTTTTACTTCACAACTATTTAGTTTTTCAGTTAGATAAATAATCGAGGACTTCAAAAGTGCCTTACAACAAGAGAAGTGGTCAAATGTCTATATACATGATTGTCCTGACCTGGCTTTTGAAGCTTTTGCTGAAAGTCTTTTTTATCATTTTGAAAACAGTTTTCCACTCAAATTGTGTTACGATAGAAATGGTAAAAAGAATGTAAGATTAAAAAAAATATATTGCTGGAGTTCGGAACTAATGGATTTGAAAAAAAATGTATCCCTCTATAATGCGCTTGCGAGGCATGAAATCAGTAGTTATTTGAATAAGGAGTATAGAAAACAACTGCAAACCGCCTCTGAACAGTACTACGATAATGTCATTTTGACTGCAGAGAACAAAACAAAAGCAACCTGGGAAATTATAAACAAATTACAAAAAAAAAGTAACGCTGATCCAACTAAAGTTTCTCTAGCAGACCAGCTGGGGGTTAATGAATATGATTTAGCAAATGAGTTTAACAGTATTTTTACCAAGGTGCCGGTTGACAACAGAGTCTATGATAGTCATTACCTTGAGTCAAATATTCAGATGAATCCTCACACTTTCTATATGTCCCCTATAACTAAAAATGATCTCCTAGATTTAATCCTCTCTCTAAAAAATACAACTTCTTGTGGGATGGATGGTATGAACAAGAATCTGTTAAAACAAACTGCGCTTTATGTATATGAGCCATTAGTATTTTTAATAAATCTGTCAGCTCAAAAAGGGATATTCCCAGAGAAGTTGAAATATGCTAGGGTGTCACCCATCTACAAAAAAGGTGACCACACAGATCTGAACAACTATAGATCGATAAGCATTCTATCAAGTATCTCAAAACTGTTTGAACTGAATATGAAGAATCAGTTGACTAACTTTTTAGCAAATTCAAACTACTCTCACCATCTCAGCATGGTTTTACCAGAAACAAGAGCACAGAGTCTGCTTTATGTGAACTCCATAGCAACATAATTAGACATCTGGACAACAACGAATATGTGATGAGCCTATTTCTCGATTTTTCACGAGCTGTCGACTGTGTTGATCATAGGCTGTTGGTTTCTAAGTTATCAAGATATGGTGTAAGAGGTCTTCCACTACAACTACTAATGTCTTATTTGACTGATCGAACGCAGGTGGTGAGACTCAATGAAACGTGCAGTAGTCCTCTGAATATACTACACGGAGTCCCACAAGGATCAATTCTGGGTCCCTTTCTTTATATAGTCTTTAAGAATGACCTAATAAGACATTTAAATAACAATCTCTGCACAGGCATACACACAATATGTTATGCTGACGACACAAATATCCTGGTAGTTGAGAGGGACTTGATTGCCCTGAAAAGTAAAGCCGAAAAACATATGAATGTGTTCTGAAGTGGTCGGAAATGAATAACCTGAAATTAAACACCTCTAAAACCCATGCACTGCTATACACTTTACGTGAGGCAAAATGTAAATTGTACTCTTTTTGAAAACACTGACAATTCGGTCGAAATGTCAAAACGCGTAAGCTTGCTAGGTTTAACTATAGATGACAAATTGGCCTGGACTCCACATATAGACAACCTGTGCACTAAATTGAGAAAAATGTGTTACTCGCTAAGGTTTATGACGAATCATTGTAGTGAAAAGGTGCTACTGACCCTAAACTATGCTAATTTCCATTCACACTTAAAATATGGTATTCTGAATTGGGGTAATTGTGCCTCAGCAAGCAGAGTTTTCATTCTGCAGAAATATGCTGTGAGGATTTTAAGTAAAATAAGCTCTAGGGACTCATGTAGGGATTCATTTAAGAAATTTAATATTTTAACTATGGCAGGAATATATATTTTAGAAACCTGTGTATACATTTTTAAAAATCAGAGTACCATGGCTAAACGTTCACATGATTACAATACAAGAAGTAAACACTTGTTATTACCACCACAACATCGTACTTCTCTGTTTCAACATAGTTATGTGGTAAATGGTTGTAAATTTTATAATAGATTGCCAGAAACTATAAAAGGTTGCAAAAATGTATTTACATTCAAAAAAATTACGAAAAGATTCATTATGGATAAAACTTGTTATTCTATTGACGAATTTTTTCACTAACTTAACTTTATTTTATCATGTACTATCCAATAATATTTATTGTTTTTATGATTTATGTAATCTTGAGTGTATGTACTTAGACATGTATCCGGTGACTTCTTTCAGATTTATTATTGTATCATGATGTCAAACAGAGATATTGTATCATGTGCAATTTTTATTAACTGAAATAAAGATATATTATTATATTATTATTATTATTTGTCTTTCAACAAACTGCAGTTTTCGTTAAGTATGTCACATTTTGATTCAAACTCTTGCAGTAGCTGACGCAAGAGTTTATTTTCAATTAAATACGGGTTTATTTCCAGATCTTGTTGAAAATTTTTATTATTCACTTCATTCACAGCCGTAGAACTCTTTATCTCATGTCGACATGATGCACTTTTTATCTGGGCTGCTTGTACTATGCAGCGTGGGTGGAAGATATCCATACATCTGTAACACTTCACTGAATTTACAACTGTTTTTTTACAATATTTACACTCATTTCTACACTCAGCACTTTCAGACGACCTGCTTGTTGCCGCCATGATTAACACTATAGATGTATTGTGTGCAAATAGGTGTAGTAGTTGTGTATATGTATGTGTATATGTGTTGTATATACATTTTTATTTTTTAAATTTAGTCTATTTTAATCTGAAAGCATGCTATATATCGTTCTCATTGTAATCATTGCAATGACTTGACAATGTAAATTAGTAAATGGACTAAATAAAGGATTTATATATGAATTGGAGCCGACGCGCGACATTATAAAGAAGAGGTCGTTAGTACGGTTTATTTAGCCGAATTGCCGCCCGTGGCTTTTGCCTACATTCGCCACATAGTTAGCGCGCCCCTGGATATGATAGATGCAAATTCGGATTATTAAGTTCGAATTATAGATGAAAAATTAATAATATAAAAACGTTCTTAGGTAGCTAGTAGGATGGCTATATCGTTTACTTCGAATCTTCAACGTTAAACCAAAACTCTTAGAGAACTAGTACCTTCTGGCAAAGAACGAATATGTGAAATACACAAATTATAGATACGACATCTATAACCTGCAAAGGGAAGCTCAACCCTTGCCATGGAAAGATTTCTGCATATTGATAGGTATCCAACAATTTGTTGGTATACACCAGTCCACGACACCAAAAGTCAAGCTTATAGCGTGTTCCGAGTAACGCCACAAATAACAAAGGATGTGCGAGAAGCTTGACTTTTAGTGTGGTGGACGTGTGTTGGAGACCTATCAATGTTGCAGGAAACTTCCTGCCTTTGAATTCCACGTCACTAGTTGAGCCTCCCTCCGCAAATTATAGATGTCATATCTATAGTTTGTGCATTTCACATATTTGGAATTAGGCAATACTTGAGCAATCAATTTACACTTTTGAGACTTTTTTCAGAGCATTTGAAACATTCGACAACAAAAAAGTAACTTCAACAATTTTTAATGAGATAATGAATATTGGTGTCCCTCAAGAAAGTGTATTGGGGCCACTTTTATTTGTAATATACGATATTCACCATGTTCTCGGTGCAAAATAACCGAATATTTTTGGAGTTGATACATTATTGCTCTATATTTCACATATTATCCTAAAGAACGCTGTAAACATTCTCTAATCGTTTATGAAACATATTTACAAAAAAAAAATTGAAATCATGTTCCCCTGTTACTCAGAATCAACTACACTCAACGGAAAAATTCTACTATCCATACTGACTTCAATAACTATCATCACATTTACACAAAACAAATACAACCATATGTTACGGACTGCCTAATACAACATCAATATTCACATTCTTTGCCATTGAAAAGGCCCTGAAATGGGTTTTAGATAATTACGTTTTATCGGTGATTGTTCTGACAGATTCAAGGTCTTCTCTCGAAGAACTAGCGAAAAATTCAGTTGACAATACACTATTGTGCAATATAAAAAAAAAACATCAATCAACTAAGGGTAAACCATGGACACGTAGTCTTTATTTGGGTGAAAGCACATGCAGGAATAAAGAATAATGAAATAGTAGATCATATTGCAAAAATGGTTTGGATGATTTCACAATGTACACAGACATATATAACGACAAAAAAAAGTTGGCAGAAATGTGGATTGATTGACTTTACTAATAATAATTCAAAAAACCCATACACAGCAATCCATCCCACTCTACCAAACCGTATTCCACATATATTTGAATATAGTGTTGACAGGTATTACCATAGACAAATTAAAAATAAAGAGACTGTGTAAGGATTCAGTTGTGAAGAATCACGATAACATAGGACGTGAAAGTGTAATAATGGAGTCTGAAGAAAATAGGGACTCTAGTAACCCTCGGCAAGAGCTGCAGATCGCAGAAAAGAGCCCAACCACAAGGGACATCGACAACTTTAGTGAAGACAATCACAAAGCGATCTCCTCGGATAATCATCATTTTTTATACCCCCGATTATCTCAATTGGTATTGGACACTTAACAAAGAAAGAAAACACTCTAAACGAAAACTCAAATATTTCAATCAACATTGCTTATTCTGATAATTATATGAATATTAACAAAAAAATGGAGAATCATGCTATGTCATTAGTATTATTAAATATACAATCTTTAAGAAACAAAATAGATGACCTTTATATATTCTTAGAAGAGCTTGATTTCCCAAGTCTTATACTACTGAACGAACATTGGTTGAAACATGATGAACCAATTTTCATACCTAATTATACGATTTTATCAAAATATAGCAGAATAATATCTTCTAATGGAGGAACTATGATATTGGCAAATAACTCTGTTATAGAAGAAATGAAGTTTGAAAACTTTGACAAATTGAACCATTACCTACAAGAAAAAATATTTGAGTTTTCTATAGTGTACTCAAAGAAGCTCAACACCTATATATTATGTATTTACCGGTCACCACTGTCAGAGGTAAATATTTTTCTTGCTCAACTAGATTCCTTACTAAACGAGCTAAAAAATTATACTAACTGGAGACTTCAACATAAATTATGCAGATTTAGAATCTATTACTTCACAATCCTTGATTAATCTACTTGAATCTTTTGACCTTAAAATGCATGTTGACTCTCCTACTCGTATAACACACCAAGGCATGTCTACTATTGACTATGTATGTAGCAACCTAGATGTTAACTTTATTAATTGCTCTGTAATCTCACCAGGTTTGTCTGATCATGAGGCTATACAGTTCACAATTAAACTCAATCCAATTAATAAATGTAAGAAAGTTAGGTACGGAAGAATCTACAGTGCTGCAAACTATAATAGGTTCTACCAAAACTGCCTCCTAACTAACTGGAATCATATTCTGGAAATGAATGATTCATTTTTTGCACTTTATAACCATCTTGTAGGTACTTTCAATGAATCGTTTCCTTATCAAAAGATAAAAGCAAAACAAGAAAAACAGTGGCTAACTAAAGGCATAAAAATATCCTCACGAAACCTACGCTCACTTAATTATATAAAAAAATTCACCAACATTGAATAATTTCATATCTATGTGAGGAAATATAGAAACATCTATAGGCGGCTAATTAAATATGCAAAAATGAACTTTTATCAGAAAAGGATTTCCGATGCAAAAAATAAAGCAAAAGAGGCCTGGTCTATAGTAAACGACCTTATAGGAAAGAATGCACAATCTCGAGTAAACACAATACCTGCAGATATACTGAACAAATATTACTGTTCAATAGCTGCAAAACTAACAAAAAATACTTCAATTCCATATGATTCCCTCATACACCTAGAAAAAATCGTCCCTAATGAAAAACTAATCTTACATGCCACAGATATCAGTGAACTAAAGGAGGTGATAAGATCTATAAAAAATAAAAAGTCTTCGGGAATCGACGAAATTTAAAAAAATATCTCATACACCTAGAAAAAATCGTTCTAAGAAAAAATGAAGCTCTTCATGCTTTGGTTGCGTAATAAATCAATCTTTCGAGGATGGCATATTTCCAACTTTCCTAAAACATCGGTCGTTATTCCACTTCACAAAGGTGGAGATCCAGAGGATCCCTCGAATTTTCGCCCCATTTCCCTCATTCCTTCGCTAGCAAAGCTGATTGAGAAACTGGTGAAAAATCGTTTAACTGAATTCTTGTTACGAAATAATATAATTAATAGTAAGCAGTTTGGGTTCCAATCCAAGAAGAGCACACATGATGCCATATTCTCATTCCTATATGAAGTATATAACAACATCAATACTAAAGATGTGACTGCAGCAGTTTTGTGATTTATCCAAAGCTTTTGACTGTAAATCATGAAATTCTGCTGCATAAGCTGCATCATTATGGCATCAGTGGAAATACTCATAGATGGTTTAATTCCTATCTCACAGGTAGAAGTCAAATTGTTAAGTCTACAACAACTTCGTTGCCAGCTGACATAAACAGGATACCACAAGGATCAGTACTAGGCCCTATACTGTTTCTACTGTACATAAACGATTTGGCTTCTATAGATATAAAAGGACAATTCACACTATTCAGCGGATGATACCACGATACTATGGACTGATAAAAATAGTTCTGATCTTCACAAAACTATCTGTTGGATATTATTAAAATCAAAGATTGGTGCGACTCTAACCTCCTGTCTCTCAATATCTCTAAAACTAATATTGTATCATTCCGATGTAGTATTGACAACATACCTTTGACTTCAAATCAAAGTTTCATTGAGAACATAACTTAGCCAAATTCCTTGGGGTTAGTATAGATAATAAATTAAAATTTAATGATCACATTGCATCTCTTAATAAAAACTTGTTCAGGATGCTATGCAGTTAGAATTACCTCAAATGAATTGGGCTTAACTGCAGCAAAAGCTTATTACGCACTAATAGAGTCACACTTAAGATATGGAATCCCATTCTGGGGCGTTTGTACTAAAACCCAATTTGAGTCAGTCTTTTTTCTACAAAAAAGAGCACTCAGATACCTGTGCAAAAGTCCGACGACGGGACTCTTGCAGGCCTTTATTTGCGACGAACAAGATTTTAACTGTTTATGCTATCTTCATTTTAGAATCAGTTTGTCTATTACACAAACATAGAACAAATTTTCCCTCTGCCACCTTTACCTATGCCACCCGACATTCCAATGATCTCAGACTACCTTTACCTACATCATCCCTCATTAAGGACTTCGATTGTGTTTAATGGCCTCAAGATGTATAACCATCTACCACATCACTTGAAAGCTTTGGATTACATTCGTTTCAGAAAAACTCTAAAAGACCTCCTCAGTGTTAGACCCTATTATAGTCTGCAAGAGTTTTACAATGACAGTTTTTGAAAATATGTTTATAGCTTTTTACCTTTATACTCTTTTCTTTTATCATATTTTTATATTTTATAATTTACATGACATTGCCGTTTTATACTTTGTAGTGCATAGTCTTTCTTTTTTATTTTTTGTGTTGTTCTGTGCCCTACAATTTTAATTTTCTCGAGATACTAACGGACTGTTTCCATAAATAATTTTAATACCACTTCTTTCTTTAACGATAAATTACTTTGTCAATAAGATTACTATCTTTGGACAATAAAGCATATATTATTATTATTATTTCACACAATTAACATATCCACCATAAGTTTTAATTAGCAGAAGGTAGTCTGAAATTTTCATTTGTAAATTGGAAATCTTTTATACATGTTTTATTTTTATATGTACTATCTAAGTTATTTTATATGAGTTTGATGTCTTACTCTATGGAGATATTTTGTATTGTTCTTTTACTGATTGTTATCTGTTAATTGTATATCTAATTAGCTTTGTCGACAAGTGTTATACTTATGACAATAAAGTATATTTGATTTGATTTGTTTGAAAAATTGGCAATCTTGACCACCAAGTTTTTGGTATGGCCAGTCGCGCATGGAGGCGCTGCCCGCAATAGACAGACAACATGATAATTTTCCAATTTCGACATATGTCAGAAAATATAAGTTTATTGTTTACACTTGTATTTTTTATTATGACAAACCACACCATAATATCAGAATAATTATTCTACTGTTATTGTCATCGAAAAATTAATGATAGAAATTATACTATGAACGTCGAAAATAGAATGTTTTGTTATTCGAGTTGACACAGACATTCCTGGAAATATTCTTTTACAAGGTAAAATATAAGCTTTTCACATACTGATACTTATTTCCATCCATCAGTTTCCATTTCCTATCACCATTTGAGGAAGTACCAAGATTATCATCAAACTGGAGTATTTGTAACAAAAATTATTGAAGGTTTGTTGTAAATGTAATTTGTTTTTATTTTGGTTGATTTCATGAATATTTTTAATTTTGTTGTTTTTCAGAATTTCATTATTGTTTTGTACCTTGTCCTAGATACAATAAAATGTGTTTTTATAGTGTTCAAATTATTATTCTTGTTTTATAAGAACTTTAATTTTGTTCTTGATATCATGAAACAAAGATTTATTTTAACCACGAACGAACATACAGATTCTACGAATCGATTACTGTATATATTTTATTAGTGGTCGATTTGCCATTCCTGTATTTCATATGATACCATTCACATGAATTACAGGAATGACAAATCGATCTCTTATAAAATATATACCATATAAAAGTAAACATTTAAAAAACCCGCCTTACCTCAATCGGTAACTGAAGATAAATCTTATTTACCAACTGTACTAATTTAGTTCAGCCAGTTGCGAGATATGTCGCCACTGTCTAAACGTGGTGCCAACTTTTACTGCAGGTTTGACAACTCTCTCTATTTTTAGTTTATGGGTATTACTGCACGAGCCTGACACGGCTAAGACTTAATAGGCGCGATCATGAACTGGCTTAATATGTGCTTGAAGTTGAAATATAGTGATAAAATATTATGTAAGCATATTTTTTCCTAAAATATATTGTGTAATATTCGAATAAACACTACTCTAAAACCCTCAAATTCAGTGAGACATTCAAACACAGCGTTATTGCCGCATCTTTTGACGTCATAAGTCTATTGATTTGGCATTTTCCCGAGTTGCCAGTGTCACTATTTTGAGGAACTTCTGAGGAAATATTATTCCGTTTCATCCTATGAATAAAACAGAACTTGTGTCAGCATGTGTTATATTGAATGGAGACGTATTCGATAGCTGTTCTTGATTTAGTTATTCTGGAGTAAATGTCTGTATACCTAGTGCTTTGTCATTATTTTTCATCCCGCTCACATAGTAAAGAAATATTTTGGCAATGCTGCAATTCCTTGTACTGTCGGCGATCGGCGAGTTGCCAGTGCCACTATTTTGAGGAATTTCCGAGGAAATGTTATTCTGTTTCATCCTATGAATGAAACAGAACTTGTGTCAGCATGTGTTATATTGAAATGAAGACTTCTCATTTGATAGCTGTTCTTGAATAATATGTATGTATACTATGTCATTATTTTTTCGGCATGCTCATATTGTAAAGAAATATTATTAATAACGCTTGGCAATTCTGAAATTATCTTATGCGCTTGGCGATCTGTACTTGTTATGTCACATTCTGGCGCGGTTTCCGCAGTTTTGTTTTTTTTCGAAAAAACTACTTTTAAAAAAATAAAATTTTTTTTTACCACTTTTCTCAATGTTCTGGACATTGTGGTATTTTTTCCAGAAATTAGTGATCTCGCCTATTAAGGAAATTTTCCAGCGCACATGAACAGAATAGGTCTACATAATAATGCCTACCTGCGACAACAACTCCGTTGGAAACTTGAATCACATATTTTTTTTCTGTGTTAATCATACAAAAGAAACAATGAAATTATATGCATCGTTACTTGAGCTCAATGTTCTCCCACCGGTTAATTTGACCCATCTCCTCTGCATTAATTCAAAAGACATCAATGATATCCTGATAAGTTTCCTGAGAAACACCAACACACATATTTGAGTCATGCATATATCAAGCGCCTGTGGCAAATAGTAACCTAATGCCATCTCCCCCCACCTCCCAAAAAAAGGTATATATATATATATATATATATATATAAATGCGAGGAAAGTTGCAAAAATGTATACTTCCAAAATACATTTTTTTCAAGCTTCCTCATGTTTTGCCAAGTTGCCTGTAGAAATTATCGATGGTTTATCATTCTGTAGAGTTTTCTCATGTCCTGAACAACTGCTCCTTTGAGCAAAGGATTTTGAGAAAATTTTGCATTGAAAAGGTTTTTCCCCTGTATGAACTCGTTCATGATCTACGAGAGAACTCTTTCGAATAAACGATTTTGAACAAATTTTGCATTGAAATGGTTTTTCGCCTGTATGAACTCGTTCATGGTATATGAGGGCGCCCTTTTGAGTAAACGAGTTTGAACAAATTTTGCATTGAAATGGCTTTTCCTCTGTATGAATTCTCCCATGTCCTTGAGATACACCTTTGAGTGAACGATTTTGAACAAATTTTGCATTTAAATGGTTTTTCTCCCGTATGAATTCTTTCGTGCCTCAACAACCTTTGTTTCTCAGTAAACGACTTTGAACAAGATTTACACTTAAATGGTTTGTCTTCTGTATGACTTATCTCAAATATTTCCTGCCTAAATTTAGTAGAACAGTATTTAAATTGACGAGGTTTCTTCTCTGAGTGCATCATCTGACCCTTCTTTGATTTATTAGGGATTGTAGGTTTTCTTGTAGTGTTGTCCTTTTTTACACCTGTTCCATCCTCTTCTATGGTCGTAATTTGTTGAAGCAAATCCTTATCTGGAGAAAAGAGTTAGTAATCATTCTAGTTTATTTTGTTAAATGCCATCTTCATATAACAAATAATCCCTATACTCAAACTCGGCTATAAGGAACACTCGTTTATTACAAACTATTTGAAAAGTCTCGGTTACCTTCATGCCTAATCCAAAAGCATGCAGGTCAGTTAAGCTGGAAATAATTAGAAAATTAGGCAGTGGGTGCCCAAATGGACAAAATTCAAGAATGTCTTTCATTTACGCGAAAAAAATAATCTACAAGGATGCATATACTACAATTTTTTTTATAGCCTTTATAACGTACCATTTTTAAAGTCATTAAACTGTTCGTTATAGCCGAGTTTGACTGTATGTTTATAGGTTTTCTTGCCTAATTCTGGCTGATACATGTAGAAAATACATACTTTCATTGTATTTTTTTTTGCAATTCTTCTGGGTATCTCCCAAAAAATTTACCTTTTTGTAGATATAAATATTATTTGCATAAAGTATAGTAAATTCAATATATCAAATCTCATCTTGAAAATGATAAACTCTTTCATTGAATTCGGCTTTGGATATATATCTATTGGTGACATATTACACCAAATTATTTGAAATAATTAAATAAAACTAAAAATTATTTCTTAATATATTAAAGGTACAAATACATTAATTTAAATTTGTATATCAAAATTAATAAACCTATTTAATGTGCTTCAACTTGCATTTATATAAATTAAGATAAGTTTTTCGAAGGATATTTCTTTTACGCATTTCAGTGAACATGTATTTATATCACAAAAAATTCAGCTCTATGTATTTTTTTTTAAATATATTTCTTATTCATACCTTTTCAGTATTCATTATTCTAACTAGGCCCTCATAATTTCAAATCAGTTCGAGACAAATTTAGAATAAATCGAGATAAATTTAGAATAAAATTTAAAATTTGTGACGTCAGTATAAGCAAATGCGTGTCGCAGCAGTCGGAGCAAGTAGCCTTTCCATTCATTCTTTCTTTGATATCTGGTTGTATGTGTTTATATTTTGGTGAAATGTATTCGAGCGAATAGGATTTAGCAAAGCTGATTCTGGTAATCTTCCTGAAGTTGATATGTTTATGATTATGACTATTTTAATATTAATAATAAAGAGTAGGCATTACAGTACAGAAATGAAGGGAATAAAGTTACAATGTAAATTAACGTATTTAATATTTACACATTTCATTTCGTTTAAATCAAATTATGTTTATTAAATTTATTTATTATTCTGTTACACAAATTACTGTTTTATATTATTCCTCCTAAATAATTGAAGTAAAAAGTTTTAGATTGGGAAAATACTATATAGAAATATTGGAAAGTAATTAAAGTGATCTTTATATTGGTTCCATTAAATTGACTGATAATAAAAATGGTTCCATAGAGCACGACAATGAGATAAATGTAAGTAAAATAGTTACATCCATGTATTTAAGGAAGTTATGTCCAATGTTTCCTCTAAAGTGTTAAGTCTTTTCACATCGGGGCTTGTGGCTCAGTGGAACAAGCGTTGGCCTTGTGTCCACTGTTTTCAACTGACGCGGGTTAGACTCCCTCAGCTCGTGAAAAAATTTTCAAGGCCCCAAGAGTGTTTTCGGATCCTACAATAAAAGGTAAGGTCCCCGTGATCTTAACTCGTACAAGTTTTCATTAACTTCTGATGGTTGGTTAAGAAAGCAGTTAAAAACAACTTTACAAATAATTTTTTTTATTACAGGTTTTGTTTTTTATCTAGATTTGAAACCAAGGATCCATATACTATCTTCATTTAAAGATCCATACACTACCAACATCCAAAATGAAAGATCCATACACTACCTATATTCGACATAAGTGATCTGAACACTACTGACTTTTCAAATAGTTTGAAAAAATGGATCCATAACCTACTTCAAATACATTCTGTTGTGGCAATATGTCCCTCCACCCAATCTAGACACAATTCAAAATACTAGACAATATATGGAAATGTTATCAGAAAATTGTAAATGAATAATCTAACTTTTCATTTACAAAAGCATTATCATATTGAATCAATGAAAAAAAGTGCAGCCTTAAATAAACAAACTAAATTCAGACACCCAAAGGGGGCTTGGCGCCTTTCTATGACCATGTCTGCTCATATAATAACAAAATTGTAACAAAAAATCGATTGAAACCTTTGGAATGTTTTTACTGCTTATAATTCGTATATATTAGATATTTAGGCCTGGAGCAATGATAAAACGTATGTTGGGGATATAAAACATGGGAAGCTACCCAAGTATTTTTTCTTATAAGAGTCAGAGAGGAAAATATTTTTAACATCAATTAAAACAACATGAACACATACCGTTGAACAAATTCTCATGACTTCCATATAATAATGATATAAATATTTTCCACTTGCTTTGATGCTGACTGATTGACTATTTATAAATATATGTTGGTTATAGAATGTCAAGTCCAATATTGATCTTTTTAAATTTTCAACTCTGTCGAATGTTATTAAACCTACATTAGTCATTGGTATTAGTTAATATCTAGATGATTGTATACTCAGAACTTGAATCATAGAGAAGTTAATGATGACTTTGATCATATTGGTATCATTCTGATCAAATAGGACGAGTCTGAAAACAGCCACGGATTTCGATTAGGCAACACCACACACTCCTGTCGTATCCACGCTTGAATTGCAGGCGTTTGGCGTTTTCAATCAGTTTGCTCTCTTTAGTGTATTATTCTTCTTAACCAAGTGAGTAGTAGGTATTATCGGAGGAAACAAATCATCACGCGATATATGAGGAGGAAATTATGTTTCTAAATTAGGAGATCATTCGTATTTTGAAAAGCATTCTGGGTGGGAAGATAATTACTATGTTTTTTCTGTTCTGAAGGTATAATATTTTGCAAGGCCATAGGAAAACAGTTGGGGATACTCCAAAAAAAACATATTTTCAAACAGAGCGATGTATCTGTGTAGGTAGAGAATTATACAACCTTCCTTTTTCAGTTTCTCAAGGCAGATTCGTTTGTAGGGCCGTAGGAAAAAGTTGATAATTTAAAAAAACATATTTTTCAAACAAAGCGCTGTATCACACTCTGAGTGGATGGGGAAACTTTATTCAACCTTCCTTTTTCAGTTTCTGAAATCAGATTCATTTGTAGGGACGTAGGAAAGAAGTTGAGAATTTTCGAAAAAAGTTCATATTTTCCAAACAGAGCGATGTATCACACTTTGAATGGGTAGAGAAAAATTTATCTTTTTTTCTAAAATTCCTTACTTTTTTGTACGGCTTCATAAACGAATCTGTTTTAAGAAACTGAAAAATGAAGGTTGTATAAACATACTCTACCCACTCAGTATGTGATGCATCTCTCTGTTTGGAAAATATGAATTTATATTTTCTTCAAATTTTTTTAAACTTTTTTCCTACAGCCCTACAAACGAATCTGCCTTCAGAAACTGAAGAGAGCTTGTATACAGCTTATCTACCCACTCAGAGTGTGATATATCGCTCTGTTTAAAAATATACATTTTAATTTTTATCAAAAATTCTCAAACTTTTTCCTAGTCCCTAAACACAAATCTGCCTTCAGAAACTGAAGAAGAAATGTTTATCTACCCCTTCAGAATGATATACACCTCTTTGTTTGGAAAATATATATTTTTTTATTCTTAACTTTTTTCCTGTGGCTCTACAAACGAATCTGTTTCCAGAAACTGAAGAAGGAAGGTTGTATAAACATTCTCTACCCACTCAGAGTATGATACATCGCTCTGTTTGGAAACTATTGAATCCTCAGAACTTAAAAAACATGATTAAAATTATCTTCCCACCTAGAATTCCTTTTAAAATACGAAAGATTTCCTAATTTAGAAACATAATTTCCACCTCATATATTCCATATCAGTTTTCTATTGCCCGATTCCCCCGATAATACCCTCAACCTAATTAGTTCGAGGAATAAGATGCTGAGGAGATGAGCAAACTGATTGAAAACGCCGAATGACTGCAATTCAGGCGTGAATACGATAGGACACCGTGGTGTCGCCAAATCGAAAACCGTAACAGTTTCACACCCGCTAAAACCGGTACTTGCTTAGTAAACACCGACATAAATTTATCTGTGACTTAGAGACATCCTCTCATCACTAAAAATTAATTAGTAAATGAAAACCATCTTACCTATTGAAAGTTCATGAGGATTGTTTGGTTCCATTTTTGTGCCCATTGATTTATCATGAGTGGGGTTCGAATAGGACTTTTTACTTTTTCCAGACAATTTTTTCTCAAATATTTCAGGTTTGAGATCTTCATAAATGATATCGATGCAATCCTCAGATTTTAGTGTCTCTGTTGTCAATTCAGCATTATTTGTCAAAAAATACCCGAGCTATTGGGGGCATCTTGATTTTCATTGTTTATTTCAAGATCCCCATAAAACTGGTTGTCTTCAAGATTTTCCTCTTCATTGTCGAGGCCACACTCTGAACCATCCTCAATATTCATATAATTACGGACATCTGAAATTCAAGAGATAATATTGATGTACAGATAATTTCAAGAAACATGAGGCTGTTGAAATCAATTTAAATTTTTATCTTTTGCTAAAGCATGATGAAGTGTAACTGTGAATGTAAGTCGTATAAGACAGCTCTGCATCAATTGATGTCAAAGCTAAAGACCTCTCTTGCAGAAAAAGAAATTGCATTAAGCACCTTTCTAGACAGCCTTTGATAACACCTGTTTCGAATATATGGTATCTGCAGCTAGTAGAAAAATAAAGATGAACCCAACCTGCGGGTGGATGGATACCTCCAGTGCTACAAAATCGACAGGTCCAAACTAATAAGTCTGGAGATAGCACGCAGGTAAAAATTGCCAGAGAAACCCCACAGGACGGGTTACTATATCACTTACTATAGGACATAGTAGTGAATAAACTGCTGGTATCTCTAAACAGTCAAGGATATTACTGCCGAGGATATGCGGATGATATTATCGTGCTCATACGGGGAAAATATGCCCAAATTTACAAAGACTAGTAAAGCAATGGTGCAATAGAAAAAGCTTGAGGGTAAAACCAAACAAAACTCATTTCCTGTAAACAAAAATAAATCTAGAGGGTATTAAATTACCCAAATTCTGCGGCAAAATACTACAAGAGGCCAATCACGTTAAATATTCAGGGCTATTCTTAGATAGAAGTAACCTGCATTATGTGATAAGAAGGAAAATGTTTTTTCAAATAAACAATAGATGATTTATTAATGTAGAGATGAAGTGCTTATTACAGTAAAAGAGATGGAAGGAAACTCACGAGGTGGATATAACTTTGTTTTTCTAGGGTCTTTTTCACACTCTCTTGAATCGGCTTCATGAAATTTTTCCTCCTCACTCTGCTCCAGGCGGCCATCATTATACAGTTCAAAATTATTGAATATGATTTCCGTAGGCTCTTCCTTTACAATTTCGCCATTTAAAATATCGTGAGTCCCACTCACGATGTGTCCATTTTCCTCCAAATCAGTTATTGAATCCATAATCGTATTTTATTTTGAGAATAGGTGTATCTAGACAGTGGTCATGGTCATGGGAGACGCGGAGAACTTTTTGATAAATTACAGATACAAATGTGCACCACTCACCACCGACCACCGCACGCGCAAGAATCCTGTCATCTGTCAGTTATTGACAGTTATGACGTACTCAAGTCACAGTTATTTAAGTTCTGTGACGGAAGCCAAACATAGTAAAGGCGGCCTTCCATACCAGCTTTCAGCGTCAACTTTTTTTGGAAGAAGTGCTGCTATTTGCAAATGACCATTTTCCATAGGACAGAAAAAACACGGCCATTTTTCGTCATCTGTCAGTTAATTTTTAATGCTCAGGTTACTCATGTTATGATTGTTGTTATCGTACGAAATATGAAACAAACAGGTTGGATAAGTATTGGGAATTCAAAATAACGGATACTCCCTCTGGTGTCGATTTTTGAAACATGAGTGAAAAAAAAAATTGTAAAATTGTTTTTAACCGCTTTCTCAGTTGTTTGACCAACCCTCAGAAGTTAATGAACACTTGTACGAGTTAAGATCACGGGGGCCTTACCTTTTATAGTGGAATCCGAAATCACTCTTGGGGCCTTTAAAAATTTTTCTCCGACTTCGAGAATCGAACTCACGCCGGGTGGAAACAGTGGGTACAATACTAACGCTCGTACCACTGACCCACTAGCCCCGTACATTGTGTACTCGAAACATGAATGTTAATATGATTTTAGCCATTGTATACTTAAAATTTGTCGAATCTTTTTTGTGATTGTTGATATTTAACGAAATTTTGGTTTACCTGTTGAATGTTCTGTTGACTATTGCACGTCCTCAAGTGAAAAAATAAGTGACTCAGGTTCAAATTATTGTTGTTTTGTACTCTTTGGCAAAAAGATCCCGTTGTACTGGAATGTTTTCATCATTTTCCGTGGGAAAATGAACGTAACACTATGGTGCAGACTAATCTAGGATTGAGTGAGTTTATAGACAGATGACGGGCTCTTGGGGTCGGGATTTTGAAGAACAGTTCCTTCCCAAAATATTCCTGTATTGTCTGCGGCCAAGAAAAAAAGTTAAGAGAACCTTCAATAAGGAGAGTTGAGATGAATGAAAAGAGAGTTAAGAAGAGAAAAAAGATTTATTATTCAACATTCCGAAGATTATTCATACAGTATGGAAAAAAAAGACTAGGTGATAAGAACACATTTTCACACCATCTTGTTTGTTTTAAATAAGATTAAAAAAATAGTTTTTTTGTTAGTTTCCTTTTCAATTCGAACATTCACAAATAGTGTGTAATATTTTTTCAAAATAATTCACAATTATAATTCCAGATGACTTCACTAAGCGGTCCAGAAACTTAGGAAAAAAAGTTTTTTTTGCATGCGTACAAAAAAGGCCTATTGTCTTTTGTTCTTGTTTGGTTTTTGGTTTCATAATTTTAAATGGAAGTGTATTGGGGTCGGAGCGGTTAGACCCGCAGCATTTTTGTATTTTGGTCCGAGCATCTGAACTTATGCATTATTTCTTACAGGATGTGTCACAGTGTGCTTGCATCACCTAATTTACTGAGTTTACTCGAGAGAAGGCATTCATGAAAATATTTAAATAATTTAAAACAGTGCTATACCTGAACTTTATTTAAGGAAATCTTTTATTTGGTGTCGGATCAAAATACCAATAAGCCGCAGGTCCGACCCGACCATTCGGATCTTAAAACAAAAATGCTGCGGTCCGACCGCTCGGACCACAATGCAAAAAGATCGCGGATCCAAGCGCTCGGACCACTATAAAGCGGCCACACTACACTAGAAAGTGTATTGGGTTCCGAGCGCTCGGATACGCGGACTTTTTGTATTTATGTCCGAGCGGTCGGACCCGCGACATTTTGGTATATCTTTTGATCCGAGCACTCCTGCAGATGATTGTGCAAATAAATGATGTGCTAAATAAAGTTCAGGTTTAGTTAGCACTGTTTTAAATCATTTAAATATTTTCATGAGTGCCTTCTCTTGAGTAAATTAGGTGATGCAAGCACATTGTGACAAACCCTGTAAAGAGATCATGCATAAGATCAGATGCTCGGATCAAAATCCAAACATGCCGCGGGTCCAACCGCTCGGAACTCAATAGAAAAAGATCGGTTTTGGGGTCCGAGCGTTTGGATCGGCGGACTTTTTGTATTGAGGTCCGAGCGGTCGGACCTGTGGCATTT
The DNA here is from genome assembly GCA_018342105.1 of Gonioctena quinquepunctata. Lineage (NCBI taxonomy): Eukaryota > Metazoa > Arthropoda > Insecta > Coleoptera > Chrysomelidae > Gonioctena > Gonioctena quinquepunctata. Next base: position 88,212 of record JAFIRS010001466.1, on the reverse strand, counting down.
TTGTATTAAGGTCCGAGCAATCGGGTCGGACCCGCGGCTTATCGGTAATTTGATCCGAGCACTTCTGCAGATGATAGTCCAAATAAAAGATTTCCTTGAGTAAAGTTCAGGTTCAGTTAGCACTGTTTCAAATAATTTAAATATTTTCATGAATGCCTTCTCTTGAGTATATTCAGTAAATTAGGTCATGCAAGCACACTGTACCATACCCTGTAAAAAATTAACAAGCTGCACACTGTACCAAACCTGTAAAAATCTAATATTTCCAAAATACAAACATGCAGCGGGTCCGACCGCTCGGAACTCAATACAAATAGACTTCGGATCCGAGCGCTCGGACCCCAATAGACTTCCGATAAAATTCAATAACTTTTTGTTTTTGTGTTGTCAACTGTTAAGCCAGTGACCTACAACTACACCAAAGATCTCAACCAATGAACTCGGACCTCACTCACTCGGACCTCACTGTCAAAAACAGATTTAGTTAATTCTGTGGCACAAAAGGGCAAACATTTTCCTTTATTTTGTTAACCGAAGAAACTAAAAAGGAGGTTCTCTATTCGACGCGTATATTTTTTTATTTTATTTTATGTATGATCATGCACAACTTTTCACAGAGCGGTTCGATTTCGATGGTTCTTTTTTCATTGGATAGGGTGTACTTCAAAGTTGGTCCCATTTCAATTTGAACAACAAAATCCATCCCTAAGGGTATCAAAATGAAGGATATTGATCGTTCACCCCCTGAATTTTGGTCCGTTAACCGATTCTATCAGGCATAACTTTGTAGTGGGTTTTCCGATTTATATGATTTTTTATTAGAAAAGGTATACCTCATAGTTTATCATATTCCAATTTGGAATGAAATGATCCACCCCTATGGGTAGAAAAATAGGGGATGATTGATTTTTCACTTGTGAACTTTGGCACACATATCTAGTTCACATTGACAGACCCTCCTACATCCGTCAAAATGATTACATTCTCTGAAAGGATGGAATTATATAAAAAGTGATGAAATCAACTTTTGAACTACTTGAAGAGAGCGAGGTCGGAGAGGTGGAATATATCGAAACAAATCAGAGGACGTCAAAAAGGAACATACTCTAAGAGAGGGTGGTCACATTCTTAGCCCCCATTAGGAGCAACTCTAAGGAAGAGGAAGCATTTCAGATCCTGAAGTGCATGAGGTCCGCGGCTGATAGCACGGGAATAGCCAAACTCGCGCTCATCACAGGCACAGGCGATTCCCCGGGAAAAAATTAGGAGAATGCTGGAGTTTAACAGACGGAAAGAGGAGACCCAGTGGGTATTGTATTAGGCAATCCATACCACGTGACCCAATATGGCGGTTGTTGGCACACAAATTGATAATCGCCATAAGAACATCATTGTCAGTGTGCACTTTTGTCTTGTAAAAGTGTATTTTTGGTTATTTTGGAGCTTTGTGTTTTAATTAATAATATTCAGATGGAGAGTGATTACCTGAAGACACTATTGTTGAAAAGCAGAGGCTTTGGTGAACGGTATGCTTGAAAATACATCCCCATCTTCTGTTTACATTTTTATCAATGTATTTGTTACAGGTATAAAATGAAGTTGAGGATTGATCAGTGATTTAGATCCTTTTAACACTGAATTGTTCAATTGTTGGTGCTCCTCCTGTTACGAATATGGATATTATTTCGTATTTGCTTTCTACTCAGCTTTCCCAAATGCAGATGAAGCCCTATACAAGTTTAGAACCCATACATATTTTGAATCTGGCTTCGTTGTGAAGGTGAGAACAAAAATTCAGAATAATTCATATATTTTAGTTAGTCTAGTATGTTTTTTCCTAGGCAGCAGGTTTTTTCTCATTGGTACATGTACAGTTGCAAATTTTGAGTCATGGAAGTGAATTATTATAAATTAGGAATAATAATACATAAGAAGCAATTTATAACTTCTGATCTGATCTATTTGTTTATTTCCACATTTGTTTAATATAAGATAAATTGATTTGATATTTAAGAATATTACTTCTCAACTAGTATTTGAGTATAAGATGAAATTAACAATCAGAAAAATGGTATGATCTTCAGACAGCCTTTTTTAATGTTAATTTATCTTATACTCAAATACTAGTGACTGAAGAAAAATAAACTTATTTCGAATGCTTTCAAAAAAGTAAAAATAGAGTTTGTTAAAACATAGCTGCATCCCCACAAAATATTTACATTTTTTATATATATATATATATATATATATATATATATATATATATACTTTCGTTTTGAGGAAACTTGAAAAAAAATGTATTTTTGAGGTATACATTTTTGAAACCTTCCTCGAATTTACTATGTCTTGAACCAACCGTGTATAAAAAAAAATTGGACAAATATTGCATTGCATCTTTTTCCGTATTGTAACGAACCTAGGCCGGACCTGTCGCCTCACGCGTTGCCATCGACAACGATGAGGTCATCCCCAGAGATATTCGAGAACAATCCAGTTACGCCGCGGCATGATAACAACGGTCGATATTGGAAATAACTGGAACATGCTGGGCACCAACCGCCAGAATTGGAAACATCAAGAATGCTGTATCGGAGATAAATAGACAGCCCTCAAGAGGGAGTGGACAGTCTGAACAAGCCCATACGATCGAGCTATACAGTGGCGTAATATAAATTAAGTTGTAGATTTAAATGTGAAATAAATTATTAAAACCAAGTTAAGTTTATTTACGTTACAGTATGTACTCTTCTTATATTCTATCAAGAATAATTTTCAATGGAACGATTTGAATGAGTTAGGATTGAATAGTTTTTATTTCCTGCATGAATTATCTTTTCTTTTATAAAAAAATCTTGTTTTTTTGCATTGAAACGGTTTAGCTCATGTTTTGCTAAGCTGCCTGGAGAAATTATCGATGGTTTTTCTTTGTGTTGAGTTTTCTCATGTAGTGAACAACTGCTCCTTTGAGTAAAGGATTTTGAACAAATTTTGCATTGAAATGGTTTTTCGCCTGTATGAATTATCATATGTTGCGAGAGATGGCTCTTTGTAACAAAATATTTTGAACAAATTTCGCATTGAAATGGTTTTTTCCCTGTATGAACTCGTTCATGGTATAAGAGTCCGCCCTTTTGAATAAACGATTTTGAACAAATTTTGCATTGAAATGGTTTTTCCCCTGTATGAACTAGTTCATGATATAGAAAAGTGCTCCTGGCACCAAACGATTTTGAACAAATTTTGCATTGATATGGTTTTTCTCTCGTATGTATTTTTTCATGTATTAAAGAATGCGATTTTTCATAAAAAGATTTTGAACAAAATTTGCATTGATATGGTTTTTCTCCTGAATGAATTTTTTCATGTCTTAAACAACTGCCTTTACGAAAAAACATTTTGAACAAATTTTGCATTGAAATGGTTTTTTCCCTGTATGAACTCGTTCATGATCTATGAGACTACTTTCTCGATTAAAATATTTTGAACAAATTTTAAATTTTAACAAATTTTAAAGTTTTTCCCCTGTATGAATTCTTTCATGTCAACTTCTAAAATTTTGAACAAATTTTGCATTGAAATGGTTTTTCTCCCGTATGAATTCTTTCGTGTCTCAACAAACTTTGTTTCTCAGTAAACGACTTCGAACAAGATTTACACTTGAATGGTTTGTCTTCTGTACAACTTATCTCAAATATTTCCTGCCTAAATTTAGTAGAACAGTATTTAAATTGACGAGGTTTCTTCTCTGAGTGCATCATCTGCCCCTTCTTTAATTTATTAGGGATTGTAGGTTTTCTTGTAGTGTTGTCCTTTTTTACACCTGCTCCATCCTCTTCTATGGTTGTAATTTGTTGAAGCAAATCCGTATCTGGAGAAAAGAGTAAGTAATCATTCTAGTTTTTTTTTGTTAAATGCAATCTTCATATAACAAATAATCCCTATACACTCAAACTCGGCTATAAGGAACACTCGTTTATTACGAACTATTTGAGAAGTCTCGGTTACCAACATGCCTAATCCAAAAGCATGTAGGTCGGTTAAGCTGGAAATAATTAGTAAATTAGACATTGGGTGCCCCAATGCACAAATTTGTCTGGATCATGGTCTCAAAAATTCAAGAATGTCTTTCATTTACGCGAAAAAAAAATCTACAAGGATGCATGTACTACAATTTTTTTTTATAGCGAACACTCTTTATAACGTACCATTTTTAAAGTCATTAATCTGTTCATTATAGCCGAGTTTGACTGTATGTTTATAGGTTTTCTTGTCTAATCCTGGCTGATACATGTAGAAAATACATACTTTCGTTGTTTTTTTTTGCAATTCTTCTAGGTATCTCCCAAAAAAATTTTTTTTTTCAGAAAAAAAATTACCTTTTTGTAGATATAAATATTATTTGCATAAGGTATAGTAAATTCAATATATGCAAATCTCTTCTTAAAAATGATAAACTCTTTCATTGAATTTGGCTTTGGATATATATCTATTGGTGACCAAATTATGAACACTTGATTTTGACATCAGTAACAAAATTTCAAAAATGGCTACAAAAGATTTGTCCCCACATTTTTTTTGCCAAACATATTACACCCAATTATTTGAAATAATTAAATAAAACTAAAAATTATTTTTCAATATATTAAAGGTACAAATATATTAATTTAAATTTGTATATCAATATTAATAAACCTATTAAATGTGCTTCAACTTGCATTTATATAAATTAAGATAAGTTTTTCGAAGGATACTTCTTTTACACATTTCAGTTAACATGTATTTATTCTATTCAAAATTCAACTCTCTGATACTATGCTTCATACCATCTATCCGATATCTATTATTCGTATCAATGAAATATTTTTAATAGGCTTGTTCTATGTATTTTTTTTTAAATATATTTCTTATTCATATCTTCACAGTATTCATTATTCTAACTAGGCCCTCGTAATTTCAAATCAGTATGTTTTCGAGATAAATTTAGAATACAATTGAAATTTGTGACGTCACTATAAGCAAATGCCTGTCCCAGCAGTCGGCGCAAGTAGCCTTTCCATTCATTCGTTCTTTGATATCTGGTTGTATGTGTTTATATTTTGGTTAAATGTATTCGATCGAATAGGATTTAGCGAAGCTGATTCTGGTAATCTTCCTGAAGTTGATATGTTTATGATTATGACTATTTTAATAATAATAAAGAGTAGGCATTACAGTACAGAAATGAAGGGAATAAAGTTACAATGTAAATTAACGTATTTAATGTTTACAAATTATATTTCATTTAAATCAAATTATTTTCTATCAAATGTATTTATTATTTTTATTCTGTTATACAAATTACTGTTTTATATTATTCCTTCTAACTAATTGAAGTAAAAAGTTTTAGATTGGGAAAATACTATGTAGAAATATTGAAAGTAATTAAAGTGATCTTTATATTGGTTCCATTAAATTGACTGATAATAAAAATTGTTCCATAGAGCAGACAATGAGATAAATGTAAGTAAAATAGTTACATCCATGTATTTAAGGAAGTTATGTCTAATGTTTCCTCTAAAGTGTTAAGTCTTTTCACATCGGGGCTTGTGACACAAGCGTTGGTCTTGTGTCCACTGTTTTCACCCGGCACGGGTTCGACTCCAGCCGCTCAAGGCCCCAAGAGTGGTTTTGGATCCCACAATAAAAGGTGAGGTCCCTGTGATCTTAACTCGTACAAGTTTTCATTAACTTCTGAGGGTTGGTTAAGAAAGCAGTTTAAAACAATTTAACAATTTTTTTTTTATTACAGATTTTGTTTTTTATCTAGATTTGAAATCAAGGATCTATATACTATCTTCATTTGAAGATCCATACACTACCAACATTCAAAATGAAAGATCCATACACTACCTATATTCGACATAAGTGATCTGAACACTACTGACTTTTCAAATAGTTCGAAAAAATGGATCCATACCCTACTTCAAATACATTCTGTTGTGGCAATATGTCCCTCCACCCAATCTAGACACAATTCAAAATACTAGACAATATATGGAAATGTTATCAGAAAATTGTAAATGAATAAACTAACTTTTCATTTACAAAAGCATTATCATTTTGAATCAATTAAAAAAAGTGCAGCCTTAAATAAACAAACTAAATTCAGACACCCAAAGGGGGCTGTGGCGCCTTTCTATGACCATGTCTGCTCATATAATAATAAAATTGTAACAAAAAATCAATTGGAATGTTTTTACTGCTTATAATTTGTATATATTAGATATTTAGGCCTGGTGCAATGATAAAACGTATGTTGGGGATACAAGACATGGGAAGCTACCCAAATATTTTTTTTATAAGAGTCAATTTTCATGACTTCCATATACTAATGATATAAATATTTTCCACTTGCTTTGAGGTTGACTAATTTACTTTATATATATATATATATATATATATATATATATATATATATATATATATATATGTTTGTAATAGAATGTCAAGTCCAATATTGATCTTTTTAAATTTTCAACTCTGTCGAATGTTATTAAACCTACATTAGTCATTGGTCTTTGTTAATATCTAGTTGATTGTATACTCAGAACTTGAATCATAGAGAACATTATTGATGACTTTGATTCCAAATCATATTGGTATTATTCTGATCAAATCGGACGGGTGTGAAAACAGCCCGGATTTCGATTAGGCAACACGACACACTCCTGTCGTATCCACGCCTGAATTGCAGGCGTTTGGCGTTTTCAATCAGTTTGCTCTCTTTAGCGTCTTATTCTTCAAATTAAGTGGGTAGTAGGTATTATCGGAGGAAACAAATAATCACGCAATATATGAGGAGGAAATTATGTTTATAAATCAGGAGATCATTCGTATTTTGAAAAGCATTCTGGGTGGGAAGAGAATTACAATGTTTTTTCTGTTCTGAGAGTATAATATTTTGCAAGGCCATAGGAAAACAGTTGGGGATACTCGAAAAAAACATTAACAGAGCGATGTATCAGTGTAGGTAGAGAATTATATAACCTTCCTTTTTCAGTTTCTTAAGGCAGATTCGTTTGTAGGGATGTAGGAAAAAGTTGATAATTAAAAAAAACATATTTTTCAAACAAAGCGATGTATCACAATCTGGAGTGGGTGGACAAACTTTATACAACCTTCCTTTTTCAGTTTCTGAAAGCAGATTCATTTGTAGGGACGTAGGAAAGAAATTGAAAATTTTCGAAAAAGATAAAAATTCATATTTTTTAAACTGAGCGATGTATCACACATTTTGAATGGGTAGAGAAAAATTTATCTTTTTTCTAAAATTTTTGTACGGCTTTAAATGTTTTAAGAAACTGAAAAATGAAGTTGTATAAACATACTCTACCCACTCATATGTGATGATCTCTCTGTTTGAAAAAAAATATGAATTTAATTTTTTTCAAAAATTTTTTTTTCCTACAGCCCTACAAACGAATCTGCTTCAGAACTTATGAAAAAATATTGACCCCTTGGAACATTTTGGCAACTTCACCATTTCTCAGTCAATCTTATTTTATGATACAGATATTGTTGAGCTAAAAGAAGTACTGTTGTCAATTAAAAATAAAAATACGCATGGAATTGATGAGATTTCTATAAGAGTGCTGATAACCTACCAGAAGACGCTCTTCATACATTAGCCACCCTAATTAATATGTCATTTCAGTTACATCAAGGTGGCGCACAAGATACGCCAGCAAATTTCCGGCCGATTTCTCTAATACCCACTCTGGCAAAAGTAATTGGAAAAATCGTAAAAATCAGAATAACTAAATTCTTAATAAAGCATAATATAATATCTCAAACTCAGTATGGATTCCAGGGAAATCAAAACTCATGTGATACTATCTTCTCATTTCTCCAGGAATTGTACACAAATGTCAACTCCGGAGAGGTGTTCTGCGACTTCTTCAAGGCGTTTGACTGCGTTGACCATCGAATACTATTGGCTAAGCTTCACCGCTATGGCTTCAGAGGAGTAGTGAATAAATGGATTGAATCATACCTAACAAACCGCACACATATGGTTAAAACCTCAACCATTTCTGATGAAGCACTGGTTAATTGTGGTGTACCACAAGGGTCCATTCTTGGCCCTACCCTTTTTTGCTGTACATCAACGATCTGATGAGAATAGAATTCTCGGGCAAATTTACAATTTTCGCTAAAGACACCACAATATTATGGCATGACAAAAATAAAATTGACCTGGAAAGGAACATCAACTGCGACATGAGCAAAGTGAAAAGTTGGTGTGACTCTAACCTTCTTGCCCTTAACGTAAAAAAAAACAACATGCTATACTTTAAGTGCGATCTTGGTAATGTCGAACTAGAAAATGGTTACATAGAGAGCCGTAACAACACAAAGTTTCTAGGGGTGATCATTAACAATAATCTGAAATTTGAAGAGCATGCAATTAACCTAAACAAAAAACTGGCCTCTGGTTGTTTTGCTGTAAGAAGGGTGTCATATGAACTAGGGTCTTCAGCAGCAAAAACAGTATACCACGCATTGATTGAGTCCCATCTGAGATATGGCACACCGTTTTGGGGTGTTTGCAATAATAATATCATGCAAAACATCTTGACTTCACAAAAAAGAGCGATTAGATATATTTCTAAAGCAAAGGCACTGGATCCTTGCAAACGACTTTTTGTCCTACATAAGTTGCATACTGTTATTGCTATTTTCATTGCGGAGACAGTTTGTCTAATAAAAAAACACATAAATAAATTCAGTACGGTTATCCGTTATCCTACACGCAAGGAAAACAGTATCAACTTACACAGACCAAACTCAACTTTAGTAAAGGACTCCATTATTTACAATGGCTGCAAGATGTACAATCACTTACCTGATAACGTTAGAGAGATTAACACTGTGGATAAATTTAAAAAGACTGTTTACTTCTTGCTATGTAGCCGACCATACTATACCTTGGAAGAATTTTATGCTGATTCCTTTTAATTCATTTTAATTTACTATATTTGTACTGCCTTGGATTATAACATCAATTAGCATATATGACAAAAAATCCTATTATTTTATTTTACATATTTTACATGTTTTGCTATTGTATTTGTTTATTTATCTCCTATATGTAATTTGACCTAGTTGTAGCTCATTACATTTTTAATAACATAAGTTAGTGCTTTGTCCACAAGAATGTACGTTCTTCATGACAATAAAGTATATTGATTGAAACTGAAGAGAACTTGTACAGATTACCTACCCACTCAGAGTGTGATATTTTTTAAAAATTTTAAAAAAAAAAATTTTTCAAATCCTCAGACTGTTTTAACCTCTATATAGGAAATTATTTTTTTTTATTCTCAACTTTTTTCCTGTGGCTTTACAATCGAATCTGTTGCCAGAAACTGAAGAAGGAAGGTTGTATAAACATTCTCTACCCACTCCGAGTATGATACATCGCTCTGTTTGGAAAATATTGTATCCTCAGAACTTAAAAAACAAGATTAAAATTATCTTCCCACACAGAATTCCTTTTAGAATACGAAAGATTTCCTAATTTAGAAACATAATTTCCACCTCATAAATTCCATATCAGTTTTCTATTGCGTGACCATTTGTTTCCCCCGATAATACCCTCAACCTAATTAGTTCGAGGAATAAGATGCTGAGATGAGCAAACTGATTGAAAACGCCGAATGGCTGCAATTCAGGCGTGGATACGATAGGACACCGTGGTGTCGCCAAATCGAAAACCGTGACTGTTTCACACCCGCTAAAACCAGTACTTGCTTAGTAAACACCGACATATATTTATCTGTGACTTAAAGACATCCTCTCATCACTAAAAATTAACTAGTAAATGAAAACCATCTTACCTATTGGAAGTTCATGAGGATTGTTTGGTTCCATTTTTGTGCCCATTGATTTATCATGAGTGGGGTTCGAATACAACTTGTATTTACTGTTTTCAGACAATTTTTTCTCAAATATTTCAGGTTTGACATCTTCATAAAGAAGCGATGAACCCTTTCAGATTTTAGTGTCCTCTGTTGATCTGAATTCAGGAATATTTGTCAAAAAACCATAAATAAATCATCAGTTTTATCGTTTATTCAGATCCCATTAAACTGATCAACTTCAAGACCCTCATTATGTAAGGCTCACTCTGAACAATGGCTCAATATTCATATATTACTGGATTAACACTGGATAATTTGAAGAGTTATTCTTGATGCACAGACATCATAAACATGGAAAGAGCTGATTCCTTTAATTCATTTTAATTTATATAGTTGTACTGCCTTGGATTACATCGATAGCATATGACAACTATTATTTTATTTCATATTTTACATGTTTTAACTTTTGATTTGTTTTATCTCCTATATGTAATTGCCCTGTTGCAGCTCATTACATTTAATACAAAATTAGTGTATCCACAAATGTCCTTAATGGAAGGAGAATTGGATTGAAATGAGACTTGTACAGATTACCTACCACTCGTTGATATATATCTTTTAATTGCAATTCAAATTTGTTCAAAATTATCAAATGTTCTATATAAACAGTAATTTTATTTTATGTCCTCCTTCAAATGTTTACATCACTTTGATGGAAAATATGTTTTTATTAATTCATACATATTGTGAGAAGAAGAGAAAGTTAAAACATAAATAAAACCTCTGTTTAAAAATATTTCTCAGATAAAACAAAATTAAAATTTTTCAAAATTTTTTAGTCTTTTCAATTTATAAAATAATTTCAACCTCATAAACCATATCATTTTACTATCATGAATTGTTTTAAAAATAATCAAACCTAGTTTGCAGAGAAAAAAATAACAAACTTTACATTCTTCAATTTCACTGTCTTAGAAGTTGTTATAAGAAAAACGTTCAACACACTAAAACCAATATTTTCATATATAACACGTATCATTTATGCTTTGCTTCAAAGCCATTTCAACTAAATTAAATACAAAAATCACCTATAGCTTCATACGATGTTTGGTCCATTTAAGCGTAACAGAATCTAAGTGGGGTTGAAGCTTGTATTACTTTCAGAAAATAAATATTTAGTTGAATCTTCATAAAAACCCTTAAGTTCAGATTTTATCTCGTTCCTGCAATTCAAAATTTTGTATATACAGCTATTTAGCATCTTGATTAATTGATTTCATTGTAAACCCCATTAAACAATGACTTCAAGATTTTCTCCTGTTCATTGTGGGCACCCAATTTTATTCATTTTCAATCTTTAAGTATTGTTTGCACGAAATTAAAAGGGCTTAAAATCAATTTAAATTTTGATCTGATGCTAAAGCATGATGAAGTGTAACTGTGAATGTAAGTCGTATAAGACCGCTCTGCATCATTTGATGTCAAAGCTAAAGACCTCTCTAGCAGAAAAAGAAATTGCATTATGCACCTTCCTAGACAGCCTTAGATAACACCTGTTAGGAATGTATGCTATCTGCAGCTAGTAGAAAAATAAAGATTAAACAACCTGCGGGTGGATGGATACCTCCAATACTACAAAATCGACAGGTCCAAACTAATAAGTCTGGAGATAGCATGCAGGTAAATATTGCCAGAGAAACCCCACAGGACGGGTTACTATATCACTTACTCTAGGACATAGTAGTGAATAAACTGCTGGTATCTCTAGACAATCAAGGATATTACTGCCGAGGGTATCGGAGATATTATCGTCCTCATACAGGGAAAACATGCCCAAATTTACAAAGACAATAGAAAAAGCTTGAGGGTAAAACCAAACAAAACTCATTTCCTACATTTCCTATAAACAATAATAAATCTAGAGGGTATTAAATTACCCAAATTACCCAAATTCTGCGGCAAATTACTACAAGAGGCCGATCACGTTAAATATTCAGGGCTATTCTTAGATAGGGAACTAACCTGCATTATGTATACGAAGGAAAACGTTTTTTCAAATAAACAATAGATGATTTGCTTATTACAATAAAAGAAATCAGATTCATATTCGGCATGTTGATATACTAAGAACAGTACTTTAAAACTATTACCACTTGAAGGAAACTCACGAGGTGGATATAACTTTGTTTCTCCAGGGTCTTTTTCACACTCTCTTGAATCGGCTTCATGAAATTTTTCCTCCTCACTCTGCTCCAGGCGGCCATCATTATACAGTTCAAAATTATTGAATATGATTTCCATAGGCTCTTCCTTTACAATTTCGCCATTTAAAATATCGTGAAAAGCACCAACGTGAGTCCCACTCACAATGTGTCCATTTTCCTCAAAATCAGTTATTGAATCCATAATCGTATTTTCTTTGAGAATAGTGTACCTAGACAGTGGTCAAAGGGACGCCGAACGCCGAGGAATTTTTGACAAAAATTATAGATACAAATGGCAAATGGGATGGGCACCACCTACCACGGCGCGCGCAAGATTCCTGTCATCTGTCAGTTGTTGACAGTTATGACGTACGCAAGTCACAGTTGAAGTTCTGTGACACAAGCCAAACATAGTAAAGGCGCCCTTCCATACCAGATTTCAGCGTCAACTTTTTTTGGAAGAAGTGCTGCTATTTGCAAATAACCATTTTCTATAGGACAGAAAAAACGTGGCGTTCTTTCGTCATCTGTCAATTAATGCTCAGGTTACTTATGTTATGATTGTTGTTATCGTACGAAATACGAAACAAACAGGTTGGATAATTATTGGGAATTCAAAATAACGGATACTCCCTCTGGTGTCGATTTCTGAAACACAAAAAAAAAATTGAAAAATTGTTTTTAAGCGCTTTTTGAAGTTAATGAAAACTTTTACGAGTTAAGATCACGGAGCCTTACCTTTTATAGTGTAATCCGAAACCACTATTGCCGCCTTGAAAAATTTATTTTTCGCCGGCTGCGAGAATCGAACTCACGCCAGGTAGAAACAGCGGTACATTACTAACGCTCGTGCCACTGACCCACTAGCCCCGTACATTGTATACTTTCCGAAACATTAATGTTTATATGATTTTGGCCGTTGTATACTTAAAATTTGTCGAATCTCTTGTGATTGTTGATATTTAATGAAATTTTGGTTTACCTGTTGAATGTTCTGTTGACTATTGCACGTCCCCGAGTGAAAAAATAAGTGACTCAAGTTCAATCATTATTGTTTTGTACCTCAATGTGACTCTGGGGCAAAACAATCCCGTTGAACTGAAATGTTTTCATGAATAAAATGAACGTAAAGCTATGAGTGAGTTTATAGACAGACGACGGGCTCTTAGGATCGGTATCTCGAAGAACAGTTCCTTCCCAAAATATTCCTGTATCGTCTGTGGCCAAGAAAAAAAGTTAAGAGAACCTTCAAGGGGAGTTGAGATGAAAGAAAAGAGAGTTTAGAAGAGAAAAAAGAGGTATATTCAACATACTGAAGATTATTCATACAGTATGGAAAAAAAGACTGTATATGTAAATCTAAGTGATAAGAACACATTTTCACACCATCTTGTTTGTTTTAGATGAAATTTAAAAAAAAGTTGTTTTGTTAGTTTTCTTTTCAATTCGAACATTCACAAATAGTATGTAATATTTTTTCAAAATAATTTACAATAATAATTTCAGATGACTTCACTAAGCTGTCCAAAAACTTTGAAATTTTTTTTGTCTTTTTTTCAAAGTTGGAAATATATTGTCTTAAGATTTAAATGAGCAAATTATATTGTCTTAAAAATTTAAATACACACTGAACGATAGAGATGGAAATTAAAACCAAACACAAATGAAACCTTGGAAACAATATAAAATGGAAATGTAAAAAAACTCCAAACACAAATGTCAAAAAAGCGGGTAATATGAGAATTTCGGATCCTTCAACTTGCTTGCTTGTTTTTTGGCCTGTCCGACAATATACCAGTATCGGTTATTATGGCGCATATATAATGTATAATGTGTACAAAAAACATGGCGGAAGTTGAGGCATGCGTACAAAATATTTTATAGAATGAAAAAGTCAATAGGCCTTTTCACGACTCGTTACGCGAAAGCGCATCCACCATGTTAAAAAAGCGGGTAATTTGAAAATTTCGGACACTATTAGTACAAATGACTGAAAAAACGGTATTTTATTTACATTTTTATTCTTTACAACAGGAACAATTTTTTAAAATAATCAACTTACACCATGAGCCGTTTATAATATAATATTATAATATAAGATCTACTTGGAAAAAACATTCATCATTTGAGGTTGTAGCACAAATAAATTATTCTTTTTTACACACTGATGGGATCAGAATGTTCTGTTGTTGGACCATCTTCTCCTACGAAGTGAAGTAAACAAATGATTCATCCCTCATAATGCTCATTTACCTCTTTATTCTCGATAAAAAATCACATGAAGTATATAACAATTTTCACACAGTGAACCGAACATAATTTGTATCAGAAAAATCTCAATTCAATAACAAAAAAAAACGCCCTAAACAAGTTTGTTGTTCACCACTCGGGACACTGCTATTGACAATTGCAGTGCCATCTCTTGGTACCTGACTTTTATCCATGCGGTGTCGTAATAATCAGGGAAACAATTTATCTGTGGGGTATAGACTGAAATCTACACGAGCAACAAGGAACGCAATGATATGATAATACCGCATAAACAAGAGAGACGCACTGCTGTGCGCTCCTCCTGTTACCCCACCCGACGCATTAATTGACCACGTGGCAATGCGATACAGCGCACAGCAACTCAATTCATTCTTGCCGAGCCGTGGTTGCGAAAACAAAAGACCGTGACAATCATTACCTTTTGAAACATGCCGCCTAATGACACAACCGCAGGAAAGTACAGATCGTTAAGTGGTACTTTGGGGGTAATTCTGTACAAGATACTAGAAATCTATTCATTCAAGCGACTGTCCTTTCAATTATTAATAGAATTTCAGAATTTATGGGTGTGTGGCAGCACACTGCAAAACATGTTGTCCCACAAATCCACCACCGCATCCTAGACAAATACCCGAGGAACGGGAAATAAGAGAAACACAAGTATGTGCATTGGCAGAAACGACACCTTGTTCGAGTAGACAGATCGCCGACGAGGTGAATTTGAATGAAAGAACCGTAAGGAATATTTGAAGAGAAACGGTTATCATTGTTTCAAAGTCAAGATCACACAAGAACTTTTGCTTGGAGACCATTTCAGACGTATGGAGTCTTGTAAAACGATGGTCAAAAAATGCAATAGGGCATTTCGTGTAAATTATGATTTTCTAAAAAAGACTTTATTTACCGATGAATCGTCCTTCTCAATTCATCGAAAACACAACCCATCCGTAGTGCGTTATTGGTCTCGTAAAAATAAACATTAGAGTATTGCTGTGAGGACACAGTACCCACGCAAATTAAATGTGTGGACGGGATTTTTAGGCGATCACGTCATAGGACCATTTTTTATTGAAGGGAATTTAAATGCAGCAAAATATTTGAAACTTTGGCAAAATCAAATTATTCCTGCAGTTCGCGCTCTTCCGATTTACTTTAACGGCGTGTGGTTTCAACAAGATGGTTGTTTTGCCCACAATGCAGGCACGGTGGTTACATTTTTGAATCAATTATTTCCAGATCGGTTTATTTGTACAACTTGCCACCTCGATCACCAGATGTAGCACCTCTCGATTTTTATTTCTGAGGCATGCTAAAATCGGAGGTATATCGGCATGAGTTCGAACGTGCCACCAATTTAGATGAACAAGGAAAGACATAAATAATATGTATGTGCACTTCGAGTGATAAATAAAAAATATTTAAATATTCAACATCAATATAACCTCTATTGTAAATGTCAGTTATTTTTAGCGTTTTCCATTAGGCCGAACTAGCGGAATGCTTATGCACTCAGTGTATATCTTCTTCTGTTTTGATAGCGTTGATTGGACGGACGCAAGAAACGTAGTGTAAAAGATGAAAGTTGGCCAACTCTTCCGTTCCAGTCCGTTTCACTTACGTTACGTCATGCGTTTACGTTCATTTATAAACAAGAGTACATAAATTATATAGTTGATCTTTTTGCAGTGCGTCTACATTTACAGTCCATCTAACTATAAATCCAGCTTTACAATCAAAGGAACAAGGATAAATACAATACAAACAACCAAATAATTCGTTTATGTTGGCAGAAGTGGCACACTTACCTCTGGTCACCCGAAATCTCATAAAGCTGTTAATAATATTATATATATATATATATATATACATATATATATATATATATATATATAATATATAAAAAATGGGTAATGTATATATTCAATAAAGCACCTAGGTAATACAATAATAGAAAATCAAAATGATGAAGTCTGACAGAAAGTAACTATTTTACCCATTCTTCTTAAGTGTCTCATCTTAAACTTTATTCTTATATATATATATATAATCTGGAATTTCGGTATTAACTTGTACTCTTAAAATCGATATTAGAATATTTTGATAGCACAAAATTGTCTGTATTGAAATGAATGTTCTATTAGTACCAATAAACAACTATCGACAATTTCCCCAACGCTGCAATGCAAATATTAGTTCTACCATTTTTTTGTAGTAATAATACCAGTATATATGGGTCAAAATGCACCAATAAAAAAAAATAACGTAAAGTATTCGTGGATAACTGGTCTTAAAAACACTTGCTCTATTTCGAGCACTCCGGCTGCGCCGTCGTGCTCGAAAAATCGCGCGTGTTTTAAAGCCCTTTTTATCCACTTATACTTTAATATACTATTCCCATTTTCGTGACTTAAATGTGACATATTTCAACTCAACTTGTACTTTTAATCACTAGTGATTAAACATCTTTTAACCACAAGTGATTAAAAGTGTTACTAGGTTACCAATAAACAACTATCGTACACATTGCCCATAGCGCAGCAACGGTGTCGAAATATTCGTATCGAGCCAACACAAGCAACGATAGCGCACATTTTTATTCTTAGTAGGCTGGTTGCAATTTTGTTTCGACGAGTCAATGACACAATAGTTATTTCCCAGCAAACATGAATGAGCGGTAAATAGACGGGCCGTTGCTGTTAACTGCGGTCAGATGTCGGCAGCGGCACACCGATGTCGGTAAATAATTGGAATGATATGATGTTATGGATGTTTTGAATTTAGTCAGAAATTACCCGTTAATCGCGCGGATGTCGTTTTGACACAGTATGTGGCATTACGCGCGCACCTCTGTGATCTCTGTAAGGAAAATGCAACATTGGCATTACTGAATACCACGTTGGCAGTTGGCCCTACTACTGATTTCGTGTAGGATGTCAAATCGCGTATTTTCTAGTTTGTCTGATCATTGTCATTGTGGTATATGGTCATGAAAAATAATCACAGTGGCGAGAACTTTTTCAGATTTGTGTGTTGTCATTCTATCTATTCGGTGAAATATTTTTCCAGGCCAGTTTGAAATGCTACATCTGGGAAACCATTTGAGATACAATGAAAATAGTTGAAATGGAGAAAAAGTTGTCTGTTTAGGTAAATAGGAACAATCTGGCTCTACAGTTTCAGAAATCCTCTCAATTAGTTGCTCCAGAGACTGAAAACAGTGAATTGTATATATCTAGTCCATGAATCAGTCGATTCTGAATGTTTTGTGAATTTAGCTTCCATGAGTAGTGTATCCAGTCTTATTGATTCTATTCTCCCTTCTACTTTTTCTGAAACGACTGATAAATTTTTTGATGAAGCTGTTTCTCTTTGGTTATTGTAACGAAGTTACTATTTTCCCGCTATATTATCAGCCAGAAGCTCCCTGTAAGGAATTAAAATCCTCTTGACAGTAATAATAGGTCTAGAAATACCATTCGTGTTCGTGATAAATCCGTGGATTACATCTATCCTAATAAACAGACTAAACGCCTTCCGGAAATTACGCTTACACCGCGAGGCGTAGCTAAATAGCACACACGAATATAACCTGCGCCGGCTAACGACTCTCGAGAACACATTTTGATCGAGCAAGCTGGGCTAGGTTCAAACGCCAAAGAAGCAGTTACCGATAGAAGCCCGAGATAGCAGTCCAGTCGAACCAAAAGCACACGCTACCGAGCTGACGTCACATCACGAGGATTCCCACTTAGGAGAATTCCACAAGCAGTGAGCGGAGCAGAAGCAGTCATCCGATAGAAGCCACCAAGTACAGTTGAGTCGAGACAGAGACGCACGCCGCAAGCTGACGTCACAGCACGAAGGATTTTACAAGCTGGGTAATTATTCTATGAAAGTATAATTTGTATCGCAATCAACAAAACGGCGCGCGCATGTGAGTCGGTCGAGAGGTATTCGCAAAAGAGGGGGAAGCCGGCTGTAGTTCCGTTTCGACATATTTCAAAGATTTAGTAGCTTGCCGATTGCCGAGCCCAGCAGAAGCAGTCACGCGTCCGACTAGTATCCAGAGTGTGAGCCAAAGACCGAAGCTGTCCACGACCGTCCCGGGCCTTGCCGAAGCAGTGAGATCAGAGTTTGGGTAAATATGTTGTATCAGGAAAAAGACACCAGGAAATGTATGTAAGTACCACAGATGCGATGTGCGCATGATCGTAAGAAGCACATATTCATTTCAATGCTGTGCTGGTAATTTCTGCATACGAGTCCGTACGATACCCCTCCCCCACCGTAAAAGCTTTTGGTTGCTAAGTTTACCCCGCTTGCTTGAAAAACACCCTCCCCGCTTTTTCTGTAACTGGTGCTTGCCAGTCGTATTTTTGTTGTAATAACTTGAGGCTGACATCAGCCACCCTGACTGTATTTTTATGATTATTAATATACCTGTTTATAGTATTCTTTCATTGACTATTTTGAGTAGAATTTTAACATCTAGTGCGCAGTCGCCACCCAGGTTCGAAACCCAGTTGAAGGCAATTAAAGCCTGCCTTGCTGGCCCTGTTACAGTGTCACGACTATATTGACCCCTGGAGTGTTTTTCTTCACTGAGACTGCCCGGAGCAAAAGTGGCCTTTTCCACTATAAACCAAAAGGTGGCGCCCGAGGAAAACCGAGAATAGTGAAAAGCGCCAAAGTTTGATAATAGGGGGAGAAACCCCCTTACATTATTACAAACCAACTTAGATTTGCCACCAGCTACGAGAAACATTCAGAAATCCTCGGACTTTCCACTTTTGGATATAACCTCAAAAAATTTACTTGATTCGTCCAAGTCTGAAGTAGAAAAGGCTCGTCTGAGATCTGTTGGTATTAAAGAATCCGGAGCTTGGCTGAATGCTCTACCTGTGGCTTCTCTCGGAACTCTTTTAGACGACGAGTCTTTCAGAATATCAATTGGACTGCGACTGGGTTTAGATATTTGTATTCCTCATAAATGTATATGTGGTAGTGAAGTGAATCAAAAAAGAACTCATGGTTTGAGCTGTCATAGAAGTGCAGGTCGTTTATCCAGACATTATCAAGTCAATGATATCATATTAAACGTTCTATGGTATCGGCAGGTATTCCAGCTGTGTTAGAACCTCTTGGAACTAGCCGAGATGATGGTTAACGTCCTGATGGTATGACGCTGATACCTTGGAAATGTGGCAAACCTTTGGTGTGGGACTTCACTTGTGCTGACACAGTTGCAGCGTCTCATTTAGCAAATACTTCCAAGTCCGCAGGTGCTGCAGCAATATCCAGCGAGAAATTGAAAAGAAAGAAATATCAAAATCTTGGAAATAATTATCTTTTTCATCCAATAGCTGTCGAAACGTTTGGTGTCTTTGGCCCTGAATCTCTGTCTTTTATTCATGAAATTGGAAGGAGAGTGGGCCGCGCTACAAAAGATAAACGTTCAACGACATTTTTATACAAAGAATTAGTATAGCAATTCAAAGGGGCAATGCTTCTTCTGTAATGGGTACAATTCCTCCATCGCATCCACTGGATGAATTATTTTATCTCCTAATTTTCCTACGAGATACATATCAGTTATCAAAGATAATCACTCAGTACTTTCCAAAAAATCAATATCAGTTTCTCTATCACCTTCTTTGAATTACAGGAACAATGAACCTATGGATTCTTCGTTAAACATGAGTGAGCATGCCATACCAACAAGAGACTCCATTTCTACATTTGGCCTAAGAGGATTGAAGAATGTAGGAAATACCTGTTTTATGAATAGCATGATCCAGTGTCTCTCGAACACCAAGGTTTTGTTGGAATTTTTCAAGAATGGTTTTTGTATGGAGGATTTAAATACTACTACATCAAGAATGAAAGGAAATTTAGTGAAATCTTTTATATCTTTGATGAAAAATATCTGGAGTCCTGATTCTTCTCGAAAAATGGTGGATACTTCACATTTCGTCCGTCTATTCAGAAATTTCGCTCCTTCCTTCGATCATAACGTCCCAGCAGATTCGGAAGAATTTCTAAAGATACCTTCATCCATCACCAAACGATTTTGTTAACACGAATGATAATCAGAAAGCTTCCATTTCTTGGACAAGATATCTGTCTACTCATAATTCCAAAATTGTGGATACATTTGCCGGTCAGCTGAAGTCTATATTGAGATGTACTTTTTGTAATTACTGCTCCGTTACTTTTGAACCTTTCTGAGTACTTTCAATCCTTATTCCAGACTTGCCAAACGAAGTCGTGAATTTAACACAATGTATTGAACTGTTGACAGAAGAGGAGACTTTGACTAACGATGCGAGCCCATACTGTTCAACTTGTGGAATGAACAGGGAATTCAAAAAGATGATTCGTATACAAACATTTCCAAAAATTTTAGGTATACATTTAAAACGTGTTTCTTCGACTGATGGCAGTAAATTGGACAATGTGATTAATTTTCCCATACAAAATTTGAATTTGGACCAATATTCTGCTCAGGATAGAATGAATACTCTTTATAATATCTACGCCATATCTAATCATAGCGGCAGCATTTCCAATGGACACTATACTGCATATTGCAAACACCCTTATTCTAATTGTTGGCCCTTCTTCGATGACTGCCGTGTATTTTCCAAGATTGATTCTCTCAGCTCCCAGGGAGCATTTGTCCTTTTCTATGAGAAAGTTGATGATCTGATTTCTGATGGTGTTGTGGGTTTTTCCGAGTTTTCCTCCAACTGAAACAGCAAATGCGCCATCTCTTCGAGTCCCGGACTTCAATCAAGATTTTCATCTTGATATTATTTTATATTTAAAACTTTGCTTTTGTATTTTTCAATTCTGAATAAAATGTCAATGTCATTATGACCTATCTTCATTGAAATTTCACTGTTTTTGAAGATATAATGCTAGATTGTTCTTAGGCGCTTATATGGACCATTTTGTTTTCATTGAAACCGTCTTCATGTTCATTGCCTTCCAAGATAGTCTATATTTCCATGTACTGTATTTTGAATTGGACGCCCCTGTATATTTGCATAGATCATTGATGAAATCCCAACAGTGGTTGATTAGAAGGGTACCCGCGATCGTACCATAATCTGTACCATGCAATATCAGTTCATCTTAACTCTGTCTATCCACTGAAGTCCCGCTATGTATTAAAGCGGGTAGTAGGTAGCCTGGAGGCCTACTGGTGGCCGTCGCGACACGGGCTAGCCGGGCCGACGACGTATCATGATTATGGCCCGCTTATGTTGTCTGTCGGCTGTTTTTAAAGTACCTCTAGAGGCCCGCGCGTAACATGTTTGCTGGGTTATGTAACAATTGATAAATAATTTCTTTTAATTTCTGCGAAATGGAAAAAATCAGATTTAAAACTCGAAAGTTAATCGCATTTAATCACTCGCCTCGGATCTCAATACAAAAATACCGCTTATTGGGGTCCGAGCGCTCGGATCCGCGGACTTTTTGTATTGAGGTCCGAGCGGTCGGACCCGCGGCATTTTGGTATATATTTTGATCCGAGCACTTCTGCAGATGATTGTGCAAATAAAAGATGTCCTTAAATAAAGTTCAGGTTCAGTTAGCACTGTTTTAAATCATTTAAATATTTTCATGAATGCCTTCTCTCGAGTAAATTCAGTAAATTAGGTGATGCAAGCACACTGTGACAAACCCTGTAAAGAAATCATGCATAAGATCAGATGCTCGGACCAAAATCCAAACATGCCGCGGGTCCAACCGCTCGGACCTCAATAGAAAAAGACCGCTTTTGGTGTCCGAGCTATCGGATCGGCGGACTTTTTGTATTGAGGTCCGAGCGGTCGGACCTGCAGCATTTTTGTATTAAGGTCCGAGCAATCGGGTCGGACCCACGGCTCATTGGTAATTTGACTTCTGCAGATGATAGTCCAAATAAAAGATTGCCTTGAGTAAAGTGCAGGTTTAGTTAGCACTGTTTTAAATCATTTAAATATTTTCATGAATGCCTTCTCTTGAGTATATACAGTAAATTAGGTCATGCAAGTACACTGTAAAGAAATATTGAATAAGTTCAGATGCTCCGACCAAAATACAAACATGCAGCGGGTCCAACCGCTCGGACCTCAATAGAAAAAGACTTCGGATCCGAGCGCTCGGACCCCAATAGACTTCAATACAATTCAATATTTTTTTGTTTTTGTGTTGTCAACTGTTAAGCCAGTGACCTACAACAATACCAAAGATCTCCAGCGGGATTATGAACGATCAATCCGTATCGAATCTGCCATTTTGAATAGTAGTAGGAATTATGAAATTTCGATACGATGCCAAATACCATACGAGATTGACAAAAGCGGGATTATGAACGATGAATCTGTTGCGAATTCACTATTTATAGGCAGAAGAACGGATTTTGACATCTCGATCGGTGCAAAACACGATGCGTGACTCTCGAAACATAAAGTTTCGAGTTTCGACGAATAAACATTTTCAATCAACGAAAGTAAAATAACATAAAAATTTCTCATTTAAGATGTATTTTAAAATAAATGATGCAAGTGTTGTATTTTTTATGGAAAACCATGAAAATTTTGGCAAAGGCAAATTTTCCGGACCAACTGGAAGAGTAGTCCTTAGAAAATTGTGGGAAGTAAAAATTGGGAGTAAATCGGTGTCGACCTGTTGGCGAACCTGCCACGATTACGTTCGATCCCACAATAGAGTACAGGATACAGATCCAGCATATTTAACAAATTGAAATATACGTGAAAGATAACTCTCAATGCAGTTTAGAATATTTCTATTAATTCCTAGAAAGAGTAATTTTGCTAATGAGAGATCATGGCTGTCCCTTGCAAAATATTTTGAAAAGTCTATGTAGTCATCTTGCGACCACTTTTTTAGGAATACTATATGAAATTGCTATATAATTATATATTTGTTGTTGTTGACTTTCCAGAACTAAATGGTTGATAATTATGTTCTTTTTATGCCAAGTGAGTTGTTTGTTCAAGCTATTTTGGGAATTCAGATTGATTGCAAACGATAATTCTCAACTTTATCCTTATCCCCAGATTTGTGGATTGGCATCAGACAGTTGTTTTTCCAAAATTCGTGTAATTCACCACTACTCAGTGACAAATGAAAGTTTCCAAGTGTAAAGGGGTTTCTTCCCCTATTATCAAACCTTGGCGCTTTTCACTGTTCTCGGTTTTCCTCGGGCGCCACCTTTAGCTTTATAGTGGAAAAGGCCACTTGTGCTCCGGGCAGTCTCAGTGAAGAAAGACACTCCAGGGGTCAATAAAGTCATGACACTGTAACAGGGCCAGCAAGGCAGGCTTTAATTGCCTTCAACTGGGTTTCGAACCTGGGTGGCGACTGCGCACTAGATGTTAAAATTCTCTCTCTCTAGACTCAACTGTGCTGGGTGGCGATCGGACTGTTGGCTCGTACGTGAATGAAATGCGATCTTCAGTGGAGACTTTGATTCTCGAGTTTTGCGTTCGATTCAAGTGCTTGCTCCAGAGTGGGGCGGGTGACGTACGATTGCTTTGTTTCAATCATTCGTTCTCGATTCGCTGGCGCGCGCAATTACCACTCGTTCGTTCTTCACAACCACGCTCGCGGTATTGGCGTGAGTTACGGAGGGTGTTTAGCCTATTTATCGTGTTAGGGGTGATTCACGGATTTATCACGAACCTGAATGGTATTTCTAGACCTATTATTACTTTCAAGCGGGGTTTAATTCCTTACAGGGAGCTTTTGGCTGATAAATATAGCGGGAAAATAGTAACTTCGTTACACAAGGAACATATTCAATTGAGTCAATGATTTTTTGAATTGACGCGGCCGATACTTGATTACAATTCTTATTAGGAGCAAACAAAAGACCCTTATTTCACTACATTGGGTTCGCAAAAAAACACAGAAAAACTCAAAACAATTTACCAAAATTACAACCTAGGTGCCTTGAAAAAATGCTGGCTACATCTGGCCATGACTTTTTTCCACTAATATATTGATTGGGACCTGTATATTCTTCAAATAAAACACTTTCATAATTTACTAAGATTTTGAGTCCAAATGTCAGTACGGTCCTGTTCAATTCTTGGAGGATCATATTTTCATATAACTGACCTTATTTACTATTTACAGCCTACAGCTAAGCACACACTTTTGATTAGTATTGTTTCGGACGTCCATCGTCTTAATGTATTTAAAAGGTGAAAACCTTTTAAATACATTAAGACGATGGACGTCCGAAACAATAGTAATCAAGTGAGAGATAAGTGCCATGTGAAGTGGAATGAATAGAAAAATCGAATTTAAACGGTTTTCTTCACATAAAGGATTCAATATAAAATTGAACCAGAGAAAGGTAGATCTCAGGTGAAAAACAACTACTTTCCTGGCAAATACCACGCAGAACGTTGAATGATATTCACCTGAAAATCCATGCATACTTCCATATAATATCAATGGACATTGAATGCAAATGTTTCTTTCTGATAAGCTCGATTATGTTTAATTTATGTCATGTTCACCTAACAATCCGCATACCGGTTTCAGGCTTCTTGGCCCTCATCAGTACGGAGTAGTCAACCAGCCAAAGGTCCAAAGAACTCTGGCTGAAGTGAGACACAACGTAAACAAACCATCATCGATCTTGTAACACCTATAGGTACGCCGGAAAAGATAAACTTTAACTGGCGGTACCTAGTGACAGAAAGAAACACTCCGAAAAAACGATGAGGGCCAAGAAGCCTGAAACCGGTATGCGGATTGTTAGGTGAACACGACATAAATTAAACATAATCGAGCTTATCAGAAAGAAAAATTTGCATTCAATGTCCATTGATATTATATGGAAGTATGCATGGATTTTCAGGTGAATATCATTCAACGTTCTGCGTGGTATTTGCCAGGAAAGTAGTTGTTTTTCACCTGAGATCTACCTTCTCTGGTTCAATTTTATATTGAATCCTTTATGTGAAGAAACCGTTTAAATTCGATTTTCTATTCATTCCACTTCACATGGCACTTATCTCTCACTATATGCTAGACGGGCTTGCCACTCCTACTGAGAAGGAATCTTTATTTAGAAACCTATCGAGGTGGGAGATTTTTCGGAGTGTTTCTTTTCTGTCACTAGGTACCGCCAGTTAAAGTTTATCTTTTCCGCGTACCTATAGGTGTTACAAGATCGATGATGGTTTGTTTACGTTGTGTCTCACTTCAGCCAGAGTTCTTTGGACCTTTGGCTGGTTGACTACTCCGTACTGATGAGGGCCAAGAAGCCTGAAACCGGTATGCGGATTGTTAGGTGAACACGACATAAATTAAACATAATCGAGCTTATCAGAAAGAAACATTTGCATTCAATGTCCATTGATATTATATGGAAGTATGCATGGATTTTCAGGTGAATATCATTCAACGTTCTGCGTGGTATTTGCCAGGAAAGTAGTTGTTTTTCACCTGAGATCTACCTTTCTCTGGTTCAATTTTATATTGAATCCTTTATGTGAAGAAAACCGTTTAAATTCGATTTTTCAATAGTAATCAAGTTGCCACATCGTCTACAACCTTCAAACAAACACACTTTTGACTTTCGTTCTCTATTATTTTCGGTTAAAATGATTGAATCATTTCACTTTTTTTATTTAGTTTACTTTCGCTACTTCCTCTGCATTTGTTGTTGCCTCGCCTCCGTGTTGAATAAAGTGAGGGCAACCTTTTCTGTCTTTCAATTATTTACTTGGGTTATTATTTGGGAAATATTTAATAATGTTAGTTCATTATAATATTGCACTATGTCCTACCATTAATTTACAAAGTTCTTTTTGTTTCCATTAGCATTTCAAGTTCGCGTTACAATTTACGATTTTTATATTCACTTATGAAGTTTATCAGTCCAATGTGCCTCAAAATTAAACAAATGCAATTCACTTCATAGAGATCAACTCTGAAATAACTATGAAATTATAAAATTGTTAGAAATCAGTTTGTTAATCAGGGATTAAGTCAATAAAAGGGTCTCGCGAATCTAGAGTGTAGATTTATTGAGATTAATGATACCTTCGTTGTCAAGTTATCATTAGGGACTCCTTGAGAGTACCCGACCAAGGTGCACCCCCTCGGAACTTGAACAACA
This sequence comes from Gonioctena quinquepunctata, assembly GCA_018342105.1. Lineage (NCBI taxonomy): Eukaryota > Metazoa > Arthropoda > Insecta > Coleoptera > Chrysomelidae > Gonioctena > Gonioctena quinquepunctata. Next base: position 61,684 of record JAFIRS010001466.1, on the reverse strand, counting down.
ATTCGCATATGACAACTACACAAAAACAAAAAAATAAGTAAGTGGGTACAATTCAATCTGGGTTAGAAAATATATAGAATACACTTTAGTTGACAGTGTGACAAATGTGTTTTATCATAACATGTACGGTATATGTAATACATTTTTGGATAATTACAAATGTAACCAAGAAGTCTCAATTAATATTCATCTTCTAATATGCATAATTAGATTCCTCTTAAACTCCACAATCGTTTTAGAATCCTTAATAATTACAGGTAATTCATTATATTCCTGTAAGCCCTTATAGAAGAGGGTAGGTAAAAATTGTTTTTATTTCTCGTATGATACTCATGGACTTGACTGTTGAATTTGAGGAAATTATTGAGGTAGGTAGGTACCATGTTGTGAGTCATTTTGAAAATGTAAATCATAGCATTCAGATAAAATCTGTCACGAACTGGTAGCCATTACATCTTATTATCCTCATTCCCCTGTTTTGAAGCCTTTGTAATGCATTTATTTTGTTTAAAGCAAATGCATATAATAAACTTGCACAGTAGTCGAAGTGTGGCTGTATAATTGTATTAAATACGGTGATTTTAGAAAAGCTTGAGAGATTTTGGGAAATTCTACTGAAGAAAAATAGCTTCTTACATATTTTCTTATAGATGTATGAGAAATGAGAATCGAATGACAGAATGTTGTCAATCATGAAACCGAGATACTTGAATTCATTTACAAATTCTATGTTTTCATTGTCGATGATAAGTGTACAGTTGTTGATATTAATATTAGAATATCTAAAAGACGTTATCAAAATCATTGCTTTGGTTTTGGTAGTATTGAGCTTGCTCAAGTCATTTCTTATGAAGAGTAGTACACCACCTGTATGACGGGATGTGGAGTCACATCTTTCCCCATTGTAATTTGTGATACTGATTCCAAACAAATCAATGGCAGCTTCAGAGGTGAGAGCAGTAGTGATCGCTACTAGGGTAATGCCTTTCTGTTACCCAACATCCAGAGTAAATAGCACCCCGCCACTCTCAAAAACTGAATAAACTTCAAGAGGAAATCCACGATTATTTATCCAATTTCAATGGGAAAGTCATCACATTGGAACAAAGAATTTTGAAATGGAGGAAATATTGGAGTCGAATATATGTCTCGAACAAAGGATACTGAATCTTGAGAAACATATCGAGAGGAACAAGTCCTTAGAAAATGAAATAAGTAAATTAAAAAACATATTGGGTCGAACCAAAGGGTACAACTAGATGGTGAAGCTTTACACATCGATATTCAAGATAGGACAAACAGAGCTAAAAACATAATTATATACCGGGTGAGTGAAATTCGAGTAGACGCATGGGGATCTCGGAAACGATAACAGCTACAGAGAGGGTTAAATGGAGGCAAAGTTGCGTATTATGAAGCTCTTTACTATGATGTTGAAAAATCTGACCTAGCCCTCTCACTTTCAGAGATTACAGGAAAAAACGAAAAATTTTATTTTTGTTTTTTGCTTATATTTGCTTTAATACAATACATTTCCAGAAACTATTTGCACTTTGTCGTTGCAACTTTCAATGGGCTGTACAAATATATAAATGAAAGTGTTCTACAGGGTGTTGTTTTCCCTGGGCCACCCCTAACAATGTAATTTTAAATACGGACCTGGATTTTTTATCACTTTTTTAGGCTTCAATGGTCATAATCATGATTGTGAAGCCTAAAATAAATTGGAATGCACTCTCCTATTGAATATTCCTTTAGGACGGTCAATGAGAAGAATCTAGAGATCACAGGTATAACCCTGTCAAAATTCAAGTGTCTTATAAGAGGAACATAGAGATTTATTGTACATTTATATTTATTTTATATTGTATAGTCTGAATTTAGTTCATAGTGCTTATTCTCGCTTTCATGTGCTTCAGTGCGCTTGAGTTTACTCGAGTTTTTCTATTTGTATATATATTTTTACTAACATTTGCTTTTTCTATACCACATTGTACAACATTTTTATGGTTGTAGTATTACTATAATAGGGGTGATCCAGTGTAATAATAAATAAATAAAAATGTACAGACACCAAAAAGAAATAGGTGCCATCAACCTCATAAAATCCAATATCACTTTAGTACCAATATACAAACCCCCCAAAATGTAAAGTTTCAAACGAACGGCTGAAAAAATTTCTGCCTACAAATCTCCTGGTTTTTTTCTGTGGTGGCTTCAACAGCCTTTATGGGGTTCGTCACTCGACAGATACCCAATGACATTATCAAAAACTTTCTTGACCAAATGGCACCCAGTTTCATAAATAACAAACTTGACTCAAACTTTTTTCCAAACACCAACACATCAAATGACGATATCCTAGCCACTATCATCTCTGATGAACTAAATAATTATATCAAGAACACCAGAAGCACTGCCCCTGGTATCGACAGTATAACATACAAAATGATAGAATACTTACCACAAAGCGCTAAAACTGGTCTTGTTAAAATTTTCAACAGTTGGTGGTTTAAAGGAACATTAAACGACCAACTCAAGAAGATAATAATAATCATCATAGCAAAACCGAACAAAGATAACCTCCTATTCTCATTTAGACCTATCTCACTCTTGCCTTGCTTGATAAAAACCTACGAGAGAATAATTAAACTAAGAATTGAACTATATGTTGAAAAAAGGAAATTTCTACCAATTACTCAGTTTAGATACCGTAGAGGTCAAGGTACTGGGGAAGCTCTCGCTCACGTAGTACCAGATATTCAAAATGCATTTTCCGAAAATAAAATAGTAGCCTGCTTTTTTGTTGACTTCAAAGGAGCATATGATGCAGTAGATCTTGACTTACCTACCATTAAACTATGTGAATTTGGCATTCAATATGAGGCATCATGCAGAATTGTAGAGTTACATAGAAATCGATCTATTTTTATACGAGATTCAGATAATGTGATGCACGGTCCGAGGATAATCTCCCAAGGTCTCCCTCAAGGATCAGTTCTGAACCCCATTGTATTCAACTTATATACTGCAGAATTGTATGGGGTGCTCAACAGCTTAGATAGGCAAATTAAATGTGTTCAGTATGCAGATGACTTATGTATATATAGCATAAGGGAATAATATGAGGAAATTTTAGTGGACTTGAAACACATTTTGAAATTCATTGATAATTGGACTTTAAAATTGGGTTTCACTCTATAGAAAAATCTAGCATTACCTTTTTCACGAGACATAGGCTAAGTTACCCCCAAAATATTTAAATAAGTGGCTCTGATATCTCAGTCAATCCCCATCACAAATATCTGGGTATGATCCTAGATACAAAACTAACCTGGATTGTCCATATCAACCGCATAACCAAAAAATGTGCTTAGATGTATATGTAAAGTAAGATGGGGTGTTGACCCAAAAATTGCATTAATGTCCTATATATATATATATATATATATATTTCCATCATTGATTACGGATGCTACTTATACGGAGCTGCGTCAAAAAGAAATCTCATGAAACTGGACAGAATTTAGTACAGAGCTATAAGAACCTGCATAGGAGCATTCAGATCTTCTCCCTGCTCGGCAATATTAGCTGAGGCTCAGACACCTTTTAATATTAGAAGAGACTTCCTAGCTAATTTTTTTTGAAATTATGAATAGCTATCCAGAATGTCACTAACTCCTATTGGCACATTAAAAACTCTCCTCCTCTAGCTGATGCCTCTATGGATACCACTTCATTTAACATTGTCTCATTGCAAACATATCCCCTATACAATGTCACTGAATGACATAATGGTTCCTACCAGCATTCCCCTGTTACCTAGAATCAACTACACTCAACGGAAAAATTCTACTATCCATACTGACTTCAATAACTATCATCACATTTACATAGATAGGTCTAAAAACGAGAATGGTACTGGCTGTACCTACCCAAAACAAATACAACCGAATGTTACGGACTCCCTAATACAACGTCAATATTCACTGCATGACTCTTTGCCGTTGAAAAGGCCCTGAAATGGGTTTTAGATAATAACATTTTATCGGTGATTGTTCTGACAGATTCAAGGTCTTCTCTCGATAAATTCAGTTGTGCAATATTGTCACGCCCTACTTTGGGTGACCCTGTGAAACCCTGGCCCCCTAACTGTTTAGGGTGCCCACTAATTAACATCCCTGGTTAATGACTGGCGTTGAACTTAGAATTTGCAGGAAATACTGTATTTCAATAAATGTTATACTAGATGATGAATTACTAATAAATGAATGAACTATGGAATTTTCCACTCTGGGCTTGATTATGTTTGAATTTAATTCTGAATTTGGAAAAAGAAATGATTGCTATATTAATATCGGGTGATATTTTCCATACTTGACAATATTACAAAAAAACATCAATCAAATTAAGGGTAAACCATGGACACATTGTCTTTATTTTGGTGAAAGCACATGCAGGAATAAATAATAATGAAATAGTAGATCATATTGCAAAAAAGGCGACTATATTAAATGGTTTGGATAATTTCACAATGTTCACAGACTTATATCAGTCTAAAATCCACGACAAAAAAAAAGTGAAAGATAAGCGCCATGTGAAGTGGAATGAATAGAAAAATCGAATTAAACGGTTTTCTTCACATAAAGGATTCAATATAAATTGAACCAGAAAATGGTAGATCTCAGGTGAAAAACAACTACTTTCCTGGCAAATACCACGCAGAACGTTGAATGATATTCACCTGAAAATCCATGCATACTTCCATATAATATCAATGGACATTGAATGCAAATGTTTCTTTCTGATAAGCTCGATTATGTTTAATTTATGTCGTTCACCTAAAAATCCGATACCGGTTTCAGGCTTCTTGGCCTCATCAGTATCGAGTAGTCAACCAGCCAAAGGTGCAAAGAGCTCTGGCTGAAGTGAGACACAACGTAAACAAACCATCCTCGAGCTTGTAACACCTATAGGTACCGGAAAAGATAAACTTTAACTGGCGTACCTAGTGACAGAAAGAACATCTCCGAAAATCTCCCACCTCGATAGGTTTCTAAATAAAAGATTCCTTCTCAGTAGGAGTGGCAAGCCCGTCTAGCATATAGTGAAAGATAAGCGCCATGTGAAGTGGAATGAATAGAAAAATCGAATTAAACGGTTTTCTTCACATAAAGGATTCAATATAAATTGAACCAGAAAATGGTAGATCTCAGGTGAAAAACAGCTACTTTCCTGGCAAATACCACGCAGAACGTTGAATGATATTCACCTGAAAATCCATGCATACTTCCATATAATATCAATGGACATTGAATGCAAATGTTTCTTTCTGATAAGCTCGATTATGTTTAATTTATGTCGTGTTCACCTAACAATCCGCATACCGGTTTCAGGCTTCTTGGCCCTCATCAATTTATAATTTATATTGAATCCTTTATGTGAAGAAAACCGTTTAATTCGATTTTTCTATTTTTTCTAAAAAAAAAGTGGTCGGAAATGTGGATTGACTTAACTAATAATTCAAGAAACCCATAAACAGCAATCCATCCCCCTCTAACAAACCGTATTCCACATATATTTGAATATAGTGTTAACAGGTATTATTGTACAAGCCTGACACGGATTTACTGTCTTAAACCAACCATGTATAAAAAAAATTGGACAAATATTGCATTGAAATGTCTTTTTCTGTTTGGACTCTTTTTCAATGGAACGATTTTGAATGAGTTAGGCATTGAATGGTTTTCATTCCCTGCATGAATTCTCTTTCGTTTTTTTGCATTGAAATGGTTTATCTCATGAATTTTCTCATGTTTTGCCTATATGACTTTGGAAATAAAGAATCTTGAACAAATTTTGCATTGAAATTGTTTTTTCCCTGTATGAATTCTCAAATGTGATACCAAATATCGTTTGAGGGCAAAAGTTTTTGAACAAATTTTTCATCGAAATGGTTTCATGGTTTTTTCCCTGTATGGACTCGTTCATGATCTACGAGACTACTCTTTCGAATAAACGATTTTGAACTCCAGGAGAAATTGAGACTCATGTGGATGATGCATCACCACCTCAACATAGGATTATGATTGTCGGGGACCAATACGCAACTGGATTCAAAAAACCTCTGTTCTCAATCATAAATAGGAACAAATTGAATCTTAACCTGGACGAAATCATCAAGCCCAACACTGAGCTGTCTGATATAACAAAAAACATTTTCTGTGATACATTACAATATGGACACAAAGACTTTGTTATGATTCTGTTCAATACCATCAATGTGCAACTCCAGATCTCTACACCTAGCATTAAGGAATATTTTGAACATAAGTAAAACAACTAACTTATTAATTATTTCAGATTGTCACTCAAGCTCTGATAGAGTCATCATCAATATTATAAGAAAGGCTATCAGCCACTTCACCAAAGCAAATAGAAACTGTTCAATTACTTTTATTACTGACAGCAAACAACACAGAAGTAAATTTGCAGTAATTGAAAAGGTAGAAGTTACCCTAACTTTCAGATTATCTAGTAATAACATTGTTTTGAAAATTCTCAACAATAATTTAGGAAGTAATTTAATCAACAATGATAAAATTGAATGTGATACGTCAGAACTGAATTCTTTTTAAGCGAAAACTCGAGAAGACTCCACAATAGATTAGGTGATAGCACATTATCAATTATATTATTGAACATTCAATGTATCAGAAATAAAGTCGATGATCTTGCGATATTTGTAGAGGAGCAGGGTTTGCCAACCTTCATCTTACTAACTGAACACTGGCTACTAAATAATAATAAAATCTATAATCATCTGCCAGCCAGTTATAGAAACATAACTTCTCTGAAGAACTTTCGAAAGACTGTAAAAAAGGCTCTATTGCAGAAAGCTTATTATAACCTGCAGGAATATTATGATGATATACTATAGTTCCTTATGGGAATTGATTTGATACTTGATATTTATTTTATTGTATTTTTTATCTCATATGTTTTGATTTATTATACAAGACTACTGTTAAATCTTAAGGGAGGTAATTGTTAGTTACCCTTTTGTTAATGACATCTTAATAATGTGTTTGTTTATAATGTGTTGTTTCAATAGTCCTTTTTTAAAGTAGATTGACAATATGTTTTTTATTCATATATGTAATATTTATCTCTTATGTTTGTACACATTTTATCCACTTGACATTCACGTATCTAATTATCTATACATTTCTTTTTTTTTCTATTTTCATGCTTTGTCAATAAGAATCAACTCTTCAGACAATAAAGTATATATTGATTGATTGAACAAATTTTGCATTGAAATGGATTTTTGTCTGTATGAATTCTCCCATGTGTCTTGAGATGCCCCTTCTGAGTGAATGATTTAGAACAAATTTTGCATTAAAACGGTTTTTCCTCTGTATGACCTCGTTCATGTTCCACGAGAATACTATTTCGAGTAAACGATTTTGAACAAAATTTGCATTGATATGGTTCTTCTCCTGTATGAATTTTTTCATGTCTTAGACAATTGCTTTTGTGATAAAACGATTTTGAACAAAATTCGCATTGATATGTTTTTTCTCCTGTATGAATTTTTTCATGACTTAAACAGTTCCCTTTGTCGTTGAAAGATTTTGAACAAATTTTGCATTGATATGGTTTTACTCCTGAATGAATTTTTTCATGTCTTAAACATATGGCTTTTTGAAAAAACAATTTTGAACAAATTTTGCATTGAAATGGTTTTTTCCCTGTATGGACTCGTTCATGATCTACGAGACTACTCTTTCGAATAAACGATTTTGAACAAATTTTGCATTGAAATGGCTTTTCGTCTGTATGAATTCTCCCATGTGTCTTGAGATGCCCCTTCTGAGTGAACGATTTAGAACAAATTTTGCATTGAAATGGTTTTTCCCCTGTATGAATTCTTTCATGACTTAAACAACAACTTTTTTGAACAAATGATTTTGAACAAATTTTGCATTGAAATGGTTTGTCTCCCGTATGAACTCTTTCGTGCCTCAACAAACTTTGTTTCCCAGTAAACGACTTCGAACAAGATTTACAATTGAATGGTTTGTCTTCTGTATGGCTTATCTCAAATATTTCCTGCTTAAATTTACTAGAACAGTACTTAAATTGACAAGGTTTCTTCTCTGAGTGCATCATATGATCCTTCTTTGATTTATTAGTGATGGTAGGTTTTCTTGTAGTGTTGTCCTCTTTTACACCTGTTCCATCCTCTTCTATGGTCGTAATTTGTTGAAGCAAATCCATATCTGGAGAAAAAAGTTAGTAAACATTCTAGTTTATTTTGTTAAATGCAATCTCCATATGACAAATATTCTCTATATATGTTTATAGTTTTTTGTTTGCCTCATTCAGGATGATATGTGTAGAAAATACATAGTTTTGATGTTTTTTTTGCAATTTTTCTGGGTATCTCCAAAAAAACGTATTTTTTTTGAAAATGTTGCTTTTTTGTAGATATAAATATTATTTGTATGAAGTATGGTACATTCAGTAAACGTAAATCATTTCTTGAAAATTATAAAAATTTATTAAATTCAGCTTTGGATAAATATCTATTGGTGACCATATAATGAACACCCCCGTAAAGCTAGCAGAACCACCTTGGGATTTTCGTTTTTTTTTCTGGCCATTATTTTAGGCTAATTTTAGATTAATTTATTACCTTATTGACAAATTTTTTGCTCTTCAATTATGGGAGATATCGCGGGTTCTGCTAGCTTAACCAAAGAGCTAATCCAATGTTTATCAAAAATCTGATCCCACCATAACCCAACTTTAAAAAAACACCTCCGAACAAATTCTCTTAGAAAATGATTTTAAGCTCTATTTATGTGAATTTATTACCCTATTTGAAAAATTTTTGCTCAACGCTCAGGGAAAATATGGACACTATTTGCATTCTGTGGGATTCCACATTACTACCACTGGAATCCACCATTCAAGAATTCTTCTTCGTAAACAAATATAGATTTTTTTTCGATGTTTTCTTTCAACTCACTGTTGTTACAAATTGATTCTTGGAAACTTTGTTCAACTGAAGTATTGTTCTCTATCGATATTTTTATCAATATTTTTCGGCATATGCCAAAGAATACAGCGCCTCGTAACAATTTCCAATTCAACCACCCAGCCAAATTGGATGAACTTTCGAGATCACCTTATTATTGTTTATATATATCCTATTTTGATTTTCATTGAATAGGTAATAACGTCTTCCCTGTTCACATTTTTGGTCTTCCAGGTCCATTTTCAGTTTTTGAATTCATGATAAGTACGATCACAATATAAAAGTCTTGAAAACACGTGTGTACTAAAAACTCGGCTCCACTAAGGGCAATAGATACAATACTTTTTCACGCAAACTTTGATGAGACTGATTGATGAAAGATCAGTGAATCTTCACCCCATCAGGTCACATGATCTTCACCCCGTCAGGTCACATGATATTTTTACGTATTACGGCCACAATGCTTCAAGTCGCCAGTGAAAAAATGGACTACCGGAGATATATTTTACTAAGGTCGATGTTAAAAAAGAAGGAATAGCAACGGGAAAAAACAAGAAATAGAATGAGGTTCAGGATAATTATTTTACAAGCTTTTTAACTTGCCCTGTTAGTTAGTATGTATGTATGTATGTATCTACCTAAACTTGAATGAAATTTAATTTCGAACAACTCCCAGTCACTCAATTGACTTGAAATTTGCCAGGTGTTTGTCAATCGGGTGACAATGCACCATGACATTTTAATGAGAAAACAACGAAGATAGCGGACCCGTTTATTATTCATTGATTCATTGTCCGATTGTATTTACTTGAATTTACTTTTTATCATTATCAAATTTTTTTACATTCTATCCTAAATTAATCACAACTGTTTTTCTTATAGGTTTATAGCTTAGTAAACTGTTATGTTAGAATTTCTGGATTTGATAGAAAACAATGAAGAAAATGAAACAATAGTATGTCAAAACTTTAGGGAGAGTATGCATCAATGGAGTGGTGAGGGGTTTCTGAACGTATTTCACCTAAATATTAGGAGCTTGAATAAAAACTTCCATGAACTACTTATTTATATAGAAGATATACGATTTCAAAATATAGATATACTAATCTTATCTGAAACTGGATATTAGAAAATTTTGGGAATTTTTCTATCCCTAATTTTGATATTATTTACAACGAATCGCGCTTCAATCAAAATGATGGAATAATCGTTTACATTAAAAATAATATCAGCTATACATCTTCTATTAAACATCTGTCTGAAATAAATTTATTAGAAATTCTATTTACACTGAATAACATCACATTTACATTGACCTGCTCTTACAGACCACCGGAAACCAATTAAAACCAATACTCAGCCAAATATGATATGAAAATATCATGGGGGACATAAATATAAATATTTGAACCTGACAACACAGAGTTAATAAATATATATGCATTTAGCAGAAACAGGATTCTTCTCAAATAAACAACTAGGACCACAGGAGAAACATCACCAAGCTCGATAAACCATATATTTGTAAAGTTCAAAAATAAATATATATACAATGAAACTGATCCTCGAACTTACATTTTCAAAACCGGTATAACAGATCACGATACCTTACTCCTATCGATTAAAACTGATTATATCTTAAATAAAAACACAAAAAAACCAAATGAAATAGAACATATATCAACCATAGTAAATTAGAGAAACTGCTGAAAAAAAAACTGGGAAACGGTGATGAAAACCGGAGAACCAGAAATACTCTGCGAGAATTTTACCAAGAAAATTTCGCTATATATTGATGAAAGCACCCAAATAAAGTCAAATACCATGTTGAAAAAACAGACCAAACTTAAACCCTGGATAACCCTTGGACAAACAGCGAGGAACATAATAACGAATATAAACACTATAGAAACTTCCTATGTAATTTAATACGAACTGCGAAAAATGACTATTACAAAAGCAAAATAAATGAATCGGGCAAAAATTTTAAAAAAATTTGGAACGAAATAAAAGAAATAACAAATGACACCTCGTATCACAAAAATATGCAAAATTTCCAGTTTATTAATGATGAAGGCAGAAAACAAACGGATGAAGAAGTAGCGAACGAATTCAATTACTATTTCATAAATATAGGCCAAACTATGTCAAATAGAATAGATAAACCAACATCTCCCGTTACAGAAAAGAAGAGTAACATGAGAAATTCCTGTTCCTATACCCGGTTACAGAAAATGAAATTATAAAGATAATATCTAAATTGAAGAACAACCAAAAAAACGGTATCTTTCATTAAAAAATAAATCTATCTCATAAAACCATTATGCTTTATCCTGAACTCAATTTTTCTGTCTGGAAATATTCCGTCTACCTTTAAAGAATCTATAACAATCCCAATTCATAAATCTGGAGACAAACAAAAAACAAACAACTACAGACCCATAACAATAACAATTTCGCAAAAATATTTGAAAAATGTTTAATAAACAAATTAGTAAACTTTCTTGAGAACAACAATATTATTTCCAACTCCCAGTATGGATTTAGAGAAAACTCATCAACAGAACAAGCTGTTTTTGAATTAACAAACAAGGTATTCAACTGCTTTCAGGATCAGAAAAAATGTTTAACTGTATTTTTAGACCTGGCCAAGGCGTTTGATACCGTCAATCATGACATACTCTTTCAGCGATTGGAGGACGTAGGAGTAAGAGGCGTAGCATTAAATTTATTTAAAGATTACTTAGCAAACAGAATACAGAGAGTGTTGAAAAGGGAAACATTCTCAATTAAATATTGATAGAAAGATTTTTCTGTGATTTGAAAAATCCACGATTAAAATGAAGTTATTTTTTGTGAATGTCTAACAGAAAACAACTACTTCCCCGGCTAAAGCCACGCTGGACATTGAACTACATCTGATAGATATTCTGAAAAGGCCCTAACTCAAAAGAAAAAATCAGGAATTGAAAATTTGCATTTTCGTTCCGATAGTTATTTGATTTTCTATTCCAGTCTTAATTAAGAACTCATAAAGATGAATGAGGCAAAGAAGAATGTTTTCCAAAAGAGGGTACTCACCAGAAATCATTCGTAACATTGACGCAGGAGAGACATCGCATTCACTAGGTCTTCAATACATTTTTGTCGACGAAAATATATTTCACGCTTCCACGATCATCAGGAAGACCGGAAGAAATGGAAAACACATTTTCAAGAAGCAATCTCACTTTGCAAAGGTGGAAAAAGTTAGAATCATTTCTTATGGAGAGACACTTTGAAATTAGTGTTTTCTGACATTAAAACCTGTCATGGGGTATGATAGATTGATTTGTTGAAAATATAAACAGGATGTTCATAAAATCAGATGTGGAATCATCTGCGACTGAAAGATAAACTTTAGTCACTATCTTCCATCGTCAAGATAACCTCTTGTGGGGTATTCATGTTGAAAATAAATGATTCTTTTAGTGATCCATTACCTGTTGCCATGGGTGTGCCACAGGGAACTGTCATGGGCCCCATACTATTTTTACTGTATGTCAATAATATTTTCAACATTGCCAATTTTGAAGGAAATTTAACGTCTTACGCTGATGACACGGCTGTAGCATTCGTAGGTGAAACATGGAACGAAGTATATGAAAAAGCAGGAATTGGCATGAAACAAATTTACTCCTGGCTAAGTACTAACCTACTGAGCCTCAATCTAGACAAAACAAAATTCATAACTTTCTCTTCTACAAAAAAAGATCAACCAAAAAAAACAACACTTCCGATCCACAAATTAACATGCCCAGAAAGTGCAAATTGCTCTTGTCCTGAAATACATAAAATAGAATCAACTAAGTACTTAGGTATCATGGTTGATCAATCACTACGATTGAACGATCATGTAAAATATAGGGTGAAAAGACTTCGAAAGTTGATCTATAAATTTTATCAACTCCGAAATATTCTCAGAAGAGACGTCATGTTGCTGGTTTATAACGCCCTGGCTGATACGTTATTGTATCATTGTCTGGGGTGGATTATTCAAGACATCCTTACATAATTTAGATATAATCCAAAACACATTAATTAAAATAAAGTTTAAAAAGATCGAAGACATTCAACCGAGTCCTTATATGAAGAAACTGGCCTATTTAACGTAAGGAAAATATACGCCTATGAATGTTTACTCTTTACCTTGAGTAAACCCATAAATATAATCCACCATACACATAATACACGAATGATTGCACACTGACTCACAACCAAAAATTCGTTACATACTTTGGCCCTAAACTATATAATCAGCTACCGACATATATAAAAAATATTAACAGCCACAATAAACTTAAAAAAGAAATAAAATTATTCATTAAAAATCGATATAATCAATTGAAAAATATTTTTGAGAATGACTGAATCTGAAACCACCATCTGTGTATACTCTCCTCTACGTCAATATATTTCTATTTATATGAATTCTATATTCCATATATTATATTCTACTCAACCTGTCCTCTAAACCAAAACAACTATGTTACCTTTCTAGTCAGACTTGTACCATATCACATTCTAGATAAACCTAGCAGCCTGAAGGACACAATACAAGCTCAGCTTAGGTGACCTCAGACTACCAGGAATAGGAATATTCTACATTGTTTTACATAATATATTCAAACATAACTTTGTAATAATGATATCGACCTGAATAAATCTATCTATCTATCTATTAAAAATTGGTATTTGGAGGTTTTTTGGGTAGGAGATCATGATTTTTGTATTAAAATTCAATATGGCGGATTGAAAATACCGGGAGAATTTCGCTATTTATAGTCCGATTCAAATGAGGCTAGGAGAACTCGGTATATTAAAAAAATTACTTCGGGAACATTTTGAGAAAATCGAAATGGGAAAGGTGGATGATCTAAATTCTTAACAAGTTATCAGTTGATTTCAGTGGTAGTAATGTGGAATCCGACAGAATGCAAATAATGTCCATATTTTCCCTGAGTGCTGTGCAAAAAATTTCCAAATAGGGTAATAAATTCACATAATAGAGCCTAAAATTATTGTCCAATAGGATTTGTTCGGAGGAGTTTTTTTAAAGTTGGGTTCTGATTAAAAAAAAAAACTATTTAAGGAAATCATCAGTGGGTTCAAACGTAAGCCTAAAATTATGGTGTGATCAGATTTTTTATAAACATTCGATTAGCTCTTTGGATCTGCTGGCTTAACGTTAAGCTAGCAGAACCATCGATATCTCCCATAATTGAAGAGCAAAAAAATTGTCAATGGGGTAATAAATCAGCCTAAAATTATGGCCAGAAAAAAATTGAAAATCCCAAAGTGGTTCTGCTAGCTTTACGGGGGTACAATGAACACCTGATTTTGATATCAGTGGGAAAATTTCAAAAATGGTTACAAAATGTTTGTCCCCTTGTTTGACCACATTTTTTTTACCCAACAGGTTACACCCAATTATATGAAATAATTAAATTAAACTAAAAATTATTTCTAATTATATCAAAGGTATAAATAAATTAATTTAAATTTGTATGTACTATATTAATAAACCTATTAAATGTGCTTAAACTTGTATTTATAAAAATTAAGATAAAGTCAGTTAAGTTTTTCAAAGGCTTCTTTTACGCATTTCAGTGAACATGTAATTACAGTAAAAACCGAATATAACGACATCGTTCATAACGACAGATCGGTTATAACAACCGAATGGCAAGGTCCCGGCCGAATCTATATAAACTAATAAGTACACATACCGCCTATAACGACATCGGATACAGCAACATATCGCTTAAAACGACGAAACTTTATCGATATTCATCGGCTATTCATCGGCTATAACGACCAACCGTTTACCTATTCCAGCAAAACAAAACATTACGAACAATTTTCACCTCTATACTAATAATATGAAGAAATATTTTGCTATAGAACCTCTTTCCCGCTCTTTGCCATTTGACCTTGCATGTTTTACGACTTATTCAGTGCGATAGTTGACCGCATGAATTACAGGTTGATTTTAAAACTTTTGGTTTAGATCGTGTGATTACGCGTTACTATGTCGCAAAAAAGAAATAAGAAAGTGTTTAATATTGATGAAAAATCACATATTATATGGAGCTTAGAAAATGGCGAGTCAAATAGTGAAATTGCAAAGGAATGTGGAGTCTCACACTCTACGATATCAACGATTTGGAAGGATAGAGATAAAATAAAAGCTCTTTTCGGCAACAACTCTTTGAAAATTAAACGATCGAGGACATCTGAACATAAAGTTATTTGAAAACAAGTTCATATGCATAACCTATCCCCATACTAAAAACAGACATAATATATACATACATACTTGTGTATATTGCTTATAACAACTATCGGACATAACGTCCGAAGTATACGGTCCCTTCAATGTCGTTATATCCGGTTTTTACTGTATATTAAAAAAAATCAGTTTATTCTATTCAAAATTAATTTCTATGATAATATGCTTTATGCCATCTATCAGATATCTATTATTTGTATCAAAGAAATATTTTCAATTGATACAAATAATAAATACCTATTAGATGATAAATGTGTTCACACAAACCCTCAACCAAAATGAGATATATTTGGTTTTATATGATTAATAACGTTCATAACTACTGTACTGGGTCATTCTTACCACAATAAAATAAAATGTACTTAATTAAAAATCAAATATATATTCATGTATTTGTTATGTAATACTTCACAAAACGTGATTCAAAACACCTTTAAAAAAATTATGGCATTCATAAAAACAACAAAAATGAACAGAAAACATGAACAATGGGGAAGAAATATTGAACTATTAAACAAAAACAACAAAATGTTCAACAAACACAATATAAAAAACTCAATTTTTTTCTATATTTCCTAAATGTTCACTTTTAAAGAATTATTTTCTTTCAGAGTTGATACCCATACAATGTGATATAAACAATAACTATCTTTATTATGATATCACGTTACAAATAACTTTGACCTTGTTATGATAACCTTATACACGTTTTTACTATACAATGATATCACGTTCTGGTCAGTAATCGAAGATATATATATATAATAATAATAAATAGCCTTTATTCATATGTAATATGAAATGGTGAAGTGTCAGCTGAGAGCTGTTTTTCAACTTTACCAATTTTTTACAAACAATTTGAAGAAAAAACAAGAAGAACAAATATACAAATGCAAACAGAATATAATAGTGGTGGCAGAGATTAATATTTCATAGATATAACAAACAATAAATATAGATCAATGCAATGAATACAATAAATATACCCACACACATATCACATAAATTTACATACATATTCACATTAAACACATATATACGCATGATTCAGGTTGGGTTTACATGGCAAGGTTCATGAGACGTTGGGTGACTAAGATTCCAAAGAAAAAAAAGAAAGTTCGAGTCTTCTTTTGAAATTAATTATTGAATAATCCCTAAAAGGAGTCTGAAGATCATTATAAAGCTTGGAAGCAGTGTAAATGAAGCTTCGTTTATAGAGTGAGGTGCGATGTTTGGGAATCTGTAAAGTCTGTTTTTTCCTAGTATTAACATAATTATGCTTTAGGAACCTGAGTTTACCATATATATATGGGGGCTTCTCCGTTTTTATAATTTTATGCGTAAGAGTGAGAAGGTGAAGTTTGAACATTTTATCTATTTTCAACCAACCCAATTCTGTTATTTTATTAGATATTCGATCGTATTTTCTGAGACCACTGCAAAAACGATCACAAGAGTTTTGGATTAATTGTAACCTGTTCAGATTAAAGTTCATTATTGCAGATCCGTAAAGCTGGTCACAATAAGACAATTTTGAAAATATTAAGCTTTCACATAGTTTAACCTTAATTGGTTGAGGAAGAACGTGCCTGTGAGGAAATAGTTGTTTCAGTGTGCCAAAAGAGGTACTACATAGCATTTGGATATGTTTGGGGAATTTGAGCTCAGAATCAAACCAAACACCCAAGTTTTTGCATTCCGCAGTTAAAGGTATAATGTCGCGATCAATTGATATGGCAAAGTTTTGCTCAACCAAGGCTCTTTTATTTCGATTGCCGAATAACATTACCGATGATTTGGCGGCATTCAATTTCAAATTGTGTGCGGAGGATATCTTAAAAAGATTTTCCAAATCTTTGTTGATTTGTGTAGTGCAAATATCTGAGTCCTCATACTCAAAGTCGATATATATTTGGGTATCATCAGCGTAGTGGTAGATTTTGCAAGATGTTATGAATTCATGGAAATCTGATATATATATATATATAGAGAGAATAACAATGGCCCTAGTATCGAGCCTTGTGGCACACCAAAGTTAACTGGTAAGGCATTCGACATCTTATTATCTAATTTAACTCGTTGAGTCCGTTGTGAGAGATAGTTCTTGATTAATTGTACAGCATTTTCGGCAAATCCAAAAAAATAAAGTTTTTTGCAAAGTAATTTATGATTTAAGGTGTCGAAGGCCTTACTATAATCCAGCAAAGTTAAGCAGCCCAATCGACCATTATCCAAAGATTTGAAAATTTCATCGCCCAAGTTGAGTAACGTTGTGGTTGTAATATGGTGTTCTCTGAAGCCCGATTGAATATTATGGATTATACCTCTGCTAAAAACGTATTCAGAGATCTGCTGTTTCATTATAATTTCTAGCACTTTCGACATAGTTGGCAGGCTGCTTATCGGTCTCAGGTGCCCAAATTCAGTAGGATGAGAAATTTTGGGGATTGGTGTGATATTGGCGTGCTTCCAGGCTGAAGGAAAGTAATTGGTAGCTAGGGCAGTATTAACAATAAATGTAATATGGCATATCAAAAATTCACTGACTAATTTCAAAGAAACTAGTGAAATACCATCTGAGCCAATACAGTTACTTTTTATTTTGTTTAACGCTTCAAGCACTCCAGAGGTGTTTACCGTTCTAAAAATAAATTTTTCATTTTCTTTGCTCGGTTCGTTGTACTTATTCAACATCAAATTGGATTGTAACCGAGCCACATCAGGTACGGAGTTAAAATGAACGTTAATAGAGTCAGTATCAGATAAACTAGGGGGGATGGAAGGATTTACTTTTCTATTTGTGACATTCATCCGACTGAGAGTACCCCAAATCTCTCTGCTATTTTTTCTCCTCATAACATGTTCCATGTATGCACGTTTTTCATGCTTAATAGCACATGTTACGTAATAACGTAATTCTTTGTATGAGTTCCAAGTCTCTGTCTACCTTTGTTTTACGAAACTTCTGAAGGGCTTTGTCACGTAGTTTAATCATTTGTTGAATATTATAAGTGTACCAAGGTGAGTAGGGTTTGCTCACTTTTATTTTTCGAAGTGGTGCATATGCATCTAATAAGGTGATAAGTTCTCGATTGAAAAATTCTACTTGTTCGTCGACATTCTGAAGGGTGTAAATTGTATACCAGGAAACTTCTCCCAAGTCAGCCAGGAATGGGGGTAGTTGAAAATTTTTGTAGTCCCTGAAAGTAATGTAACGAGTTTCCGGTTTCAGTTCTGGAAATTTCATGGTGGTTGCAAAGTGGTCGGAGATTCCCGGGACATCGAATACGTAACATTTGGTAATAACTTCTGGATTGCTAGTAATGATTACATCAATTAGCGTTTGCGAATGGGTGTCACTCGTGGGTGCAGTTACAATTTGAGAGATGTATCTGGGAATTAGTAGAGAGTAAATTGATATTGAAATCGGCCGCAACGAGCAGAGTTTCGCAGGTGGGAAAAATTTGTGAGATTCGATTCAAGTTTTTCCAGTGCTATAGGAACATTTGCGTTCGGAGGCCGATATGCTACTCCCAAAACGATTGTTTTATTTTTAATTTTTACTGATATCCATAATTGTTCCAACGAATCACATATATCGGTACAAATAATTTTATACATGTATTGAGCGTTTACAAATATTCCCAAGCCGCCGCCTCTGCCGACCCGGTCAGCTCTCACGAATGAATAACCAAGAATAGTGTCATTCAACCACGTCTCGGAAACTGCAAAGAAATGTATAGAACTATCTAAAATATAGGTTTTTAATAAATTGAAACCACCCATAAAATCAGATTTGGCGACAGCGCGTAGCAATTTTTCGGAGTTGTTGTGACTTCTTATCTTAAAAAGATTTTCCAAATCTTTGTTGATTTGTGTAGTGCAAATATCTGAGTCCTCATACTCAAAGTAGATATATATTTGGGTATCATCAGCGTAGTGGTAGATTTTGCAAGATGTTATGAATTCATGGAAATCTGATATATATATAGAGAGAATAACAATGGCCCTAGTATCGAACCTTGTGGCACACCAAAGTTAACTGGTAAGGCATTCGACATCTTATTATCTAATTTAACTCGTTGAGTCCATTGTGAGAGATAGTTCTTGATTAATTGTACAGCATTTTCGTCAAATCCAAAAAAATAAAGGTTTTTGCAAAGTAATTCATGATTTAAGGTGTCGAAGGCCTTACTATAATCCAGCAAAGTTAAGCAGCCCAATCGACCATTATCCAAAGATTTGAAAATTTCATCGCCCAAGTTGAGTAACGTTGTGGTTGTAATATGGTGTTCTCTGAAGCCCGATTGAATATTATGGATTATACCTCTGCTAAAAACGTATTCAGAGATCTGCTGTTTCATTATAATTTCTAGCACATTCGACATAGTTGGCAGGCTGCTTATCGGTCTCAGGTGCCCAAATTCAGTAGGATGAGAAATTTTGGGGATTGGTGTGATATTGGCGTGCTTCCAGGCTGAAGGAAAGTAATTGGTAGCTAGGGCAGTATTAACAATAAATGTAATATGGCATATCAAAAATTCACTGACTAATTTCAAAGAAACTAGTGAAATACCATCTGAGCCAATACAGTTACTTTTTATTTTGTTTAACGCTTCAAGCACTCCAGAGGTGTTTACCGTTCTAAAAATAATTTTTTCATTTTCTTTGCTCGGTTTGTTGTACTTATTCAACATCAAATTGGATTGTAACCGAGCCACATCAGGTACGGAGTTAAAATGAACGTTAATAGAGTCAGTATCAGATAAACTAGGGGGGATGGAAGGATTTACTTTTCTATTTGTGACATTCATCCGACTGAGAGTACCCCAAATCTCTCTGCTATTTTTTCTCCACATAACATGTTCCATGTATGCACGTTTTTCACGCTTAATAGCACATGTTACGTAATAACGTAATTCTTTGTATGAGTTCCAAGTCTCTGTCTACCTTTGTTTTACGAAACTTCTGAAGGGCTTTGTCACGTAGTTTAATCATTTGTTGAATATTATAAGTGTACTAAGGTGAGTAGGGTTTGCTCACTTTTATTTTTTGAAGTGGTGCATATGCATCTAATAAGGTGATAAGTTCTCGATTGAAAAATTCTACTTGTTCGTCGACATTCTGAAGGGTGTAAATTGTATACCAGGAAACTTCTCCCAAGTCAGCCAGGAATGGGGGTAGTTGAAAATTTTTGTAGTCCCTGAAAGTAATGTAACGAGTTTCCGGTTTCAGTTCTGGAAATTTCATGGTGGTTGCAAAGTGGTCGGAGATTCCCGGGACATCGAATATGTAACATTTGGTAATAACTTCTGGATTGCTAGTAATGATTACATCAATTAGCGTTTGCGAATGGGATGTCACTCTCGTGGGTGCAGTTACAATTTGAGAGAGATTATAACTTTGTACAAAATCATTGAATAGTTGAACAGATGCATTAGTAGAGAGTAAATTGATATTGAAATCGGCCGCAACGAGCAGAGTTTCGCAGGTGGGTAAAAAATTTGTGAGATTCGATTCAAGTTTTTCCAGTGCTGTAGGAACATTTGCGTTCGGAGGCCGATATGCTACTCCCAAAACGATTGTTTTATTTTTAATTTTTACTGATATCCATAATTGTTCCAACGAATCACATATATCGGTACAAATAATTTTATACATGTATTGAGCGTTTACAAATATTCCCAAGCCGCCGCCTCTGCCGACCCGGTCAGCTCTCACGAATGAATAACCAGGAATAGTGTCATTCAACCACGTCTCGGAAACTGCAAAGAAATGTATAGAACTATCTAAAATATAGGTTTTTAATAAATCGAAACCACCCATAAAATCAGATTTGGCGACAGCGCGTAGCAATTTTTCGGAGTTGTTGTGACTTTGAGGTTATCATACAATGTTAGAACCTCTAATATTTGTGAAATTGTTTCTCCAACAGTTTTGAGAGAAGGGTTATTCCAACTTGAGGTAAGCACAATGTGTTTCACAATTTTTTCAAAGCAAGAAACTACTTTTGAACACCTAATTCACTGCTATGATTTGTACACAGTTGCAACATCTATAATATATATATATATATATATATATATATATATATATATATATATATATGATTCCAAATCATATTGGTAACCTTCTGATGAAATCAATTCTTTGTTTGAGCGAGAAAGAGTTGGAGTATTACCTGAAAATTGCCTCATGTAAAGGGAGTCGCATATATGCGAACATGCTGCCGAAGCCCATTACTGTGGCTAACGTGCGTCAAATGAAGTAAATGAAAACCACTTACCTATTGAAAGTTCATGAGGATTGCTTGGTTCCATTTTTGTGCCCATTGACTTATCATCAGTGTGGTTCCAATAAGACTTGTTTTTACTTTTTTCAGACAATTTATTCTCAAATATTTCAGGTTTGACATTTTCATAAATGATATCGATGTAATCCTCAGATTTTAGTGTCTCCGTTGTCAATTCAGCATTATTTGTTAAAAAAATTCCAGAGCAATCGGGGTCATCTTGATTTTCATTCTTTATTTTAAGATCCCCATTAAACTGGTTGTCTTCAAGAATTTCCTGTTCACACTCTGAACCATCCATAATATTCATATATTTACTGACATCTGAAATTCAAGTGATAATATTGATGCACAGAAAATTTCAAGAAACATGCCAGCAGTTTAAATCAATATATTTTGATATCATAATAGATCATGATGAGAAGTGTGACAGTGAATGTTTGTTGTCTCTATCCTGAAACCTGGACGAATCTCTTACGTTCAGGCCAATTAGTCTACCATCCTATCTCCTGAAAGGATTAGAAAAACTGATAGACAGGGACATAGGGGGTAGCTCTG
Source organism: Gonioctena quinquepunctata (assembly GCA_018342105.1). Classification (NCBI taxonomy): domain Eukaryota; kingdom Metazoa; phylum Arthropoda; class Insecta; order Coleoptera; family Chrysomelidae; genus Gonioctena; species Gonioctena quinquepunctata. The sequence continues at coordinate 39,457 of JAFIRS010001466.1, read as the reverse complement.
ATCGAGTGGCCTTTATCCCCAAATCAGCATGCCTATTTAACGGGAAAATTGTGTAGTAAGACACATCTGCATCAATTGATGACAAGACTAGAGACCTCTCTTGAGGTGCAATATGCACCTTTCTAGACAGCCTTTGATTACACCTGCTTTGAAAGTATGGTATCTGCAGCTAGAAGAAAAATATAGATGAAACCACCTGCGGGTAGATGGAAACATCCAATGCTACAAAACCGACAGATTCAAACTAATATGTCTGGAGATAGCATGCAGGTAAAAATTGCCAGAGAAACCCCCACGGGGCGGGTTACTATATCCCGTACTATGGGACTTGGTAGTGGATGTACTGCTGGTATTAGGATGGGAATACTGGTCTCCCGTGTCTTGTTACAGTCACGACCGCTCCAGAAAATTACCCGATTTTGTAACCGAGTTGGAGCGATAGTTGTCAGGTTATTTTATTATGGAACCGTATATATCGAAAGAAACGAGATCACTGATGGCGACTAAGATTGATTTTTCCCATATAGTTAATTTTTTTATAGAAAGTTATATTGTGTTACCCTTTTGTACATTTGTACAAGTGGCCGATCACGTTAAATATTCAGGGCTATTCTTAGATAGGGAACTAACCTGCATTATGAGATACGAAGGAAAAGGTTTTTTCAAATAAACATTAGACGATTTATTAATGTAGAGATGAAATGCTTATTACAGTAAAAGAGATCAGATTCATATTCGGCATGTTGATGCACTAAGAATATTCGACTAAGATCAGCACTTCAAATATATTACCTGTTGAAGGAAACTCATGAGGGGGATATAACTTTGTTTCTCTAGGGCCATTTCCACTTTTTCTAACATTTTTCATCCCAACCTCTCCAGGAGCCTTTTATTTTCAGTTCAAAATCATTAAATATTATTTCAGTAGGCTCTTCTTTTACTATTTCTTCATTTACAATATTGTGAATAGCATCAAAGTGATTACCACTCACACTTTGTCCTTTTCCATTTTCCTCAAAATCAGTTATTGAAATTTCTGCTTCACATTTTAAGTATTCTAAAGCCATATCTTCCTCGGAGAATAAGATCTTGACAGTGCTGTTAAGATGCGTATACTTTTTGTTTGAAGTTTGTACTAAAATAATGGACCAAATCAACAAAATCAATGCAGCAGTACGGATACGGAAGCACGGATTATCCCGGTTTATCGGGATCTTAGACACAAATGTTTGGTTTGCCCAGTGTTGCCAACCCAAAAAAATCCTCACTTGTACTGAAAAAATCCTCACAATCTTATGTTCTCATTTATGGATGTATTTTGATGATTCACATGATTATTAGTTGAAAGTATATTATAGTGCAGAAACTGCTATAATTTGTATGTAATTCACTACGATGATGAACATACGAACTCGTGAAAACATGACCGCTGCTAAAGAAAAACTCTAATAAAATCACAATATGAGTAAGATGTTGAAAGGAGAAACATTCTCTATTGAATAGAAAGATTTTTCCGGAATTGAAAAATCCACGATAAAAATGAAGTTATTATTTGTGAATGTCTAACAGAAAACAACTACTTCCCTGGCTAAATCCACGCTGGACATTGAACTACATCTGATAGATATTCTGAAAAGACCCTAACTCAAAAGAAAAACTCTGAAATTGAAAATTGGCATTTTCATTCAGATAGTTATTTGATTTTCTATTCCAGTCTTAATTAAGAACTCATATAGATGAATGAGGCAAAGATTTTATGAACATCCTGTTCATATTTTCAAACAAATCATTTTATGAACATCCTGTTAATATTTTCAAACAAATCAATGAGTGAGATATTTGGTTGTTACAGCTTTCCTGCGGAGGGTATACTGCGTAACGGATTGTCTAGCCTTATGATTGGTTGAAAGTATAAAATCATATAACCACGAGCAAAGCACTGAAATGATTTTTTTTATTATGATGACTGAATGGATTACACATGGTAGACGCAATTTTTGTTTCGTGCCTCCTAGCAGTGACGGGGGAACGAAATAACACACCGCCATAAATATTGATAACAGGCCATAAGAGCAATGCAATGAAAATGAAGTCTATATATGTCTTTCCTTGTCATATTGGCAGCGCATTGTTAGGGCAACCGAGCATCAATCAATACATGTCGCGCATGCGCATAAATTCATTGTTGTCGTTTAGAAACAAAGAGAGTAAACGTTATCTGATTAGGAGAACCTATTCCCCATAAGACAATGGTGACACAATAGATAGAGATGTAAGGTCATTTCTGAGTCATAGTGACGTATTTGGACATGTCTTGGCCACCTTTCTGGACAGTGGCGGACTAGCGCACTCCACACTCTGGTATCTGAGAGTTACATGCTCTTGAATGTATATTGGAGCACTCTGTATGTTACGTGGGCCACCTGGACTCATGTCCATGTACGTCACTATGACGGGTTAATGCTACAAGATTCTGATTGGTTAGAGCTTATTAGTGCCTCCTAGTCAAATAACGTTTACTTTTTTTAATGAGTTCGATGAGGTTGCTTCATTTGTTCTGACTTCACATTTGCTGTCTTTATTATCAATATTGGTACTTAATACAGACAAACACACAACGATTCTTCATTTCTTAGTTCTTTTGGCCTTAGCTGTCAGGTCAGGACTATTTGGCAACCCCCTTTTGGTCTTTGGTCTTTGGTCTTTCATCGTAACCGTAACTTATATTTTACTACCACTGTTTGTTTTTTCGTACATAAGTACACCTATAAAGAAATATGAATTATTTTCATATTCGAAGAAAATCTTCACTTTCATAATAGCTTAAAACTTTCCTCACTCATTAAAAAATCCTCACAAATGAGGATTTATCCTCACAGTTGGCAACGCCTCTTCATTAGACACGGAACTTTTACTTGAGATAGGCACAGTTGGCAGTTCTAAATTATGTTTTATTTGGAATTAGGACAATGGACTACCTAAGCCTGACGTCACAAAGCGGAGGAGCTTACGAACCTTTCCAACGAAAATTCAAATGCATGTTAAATGCCCATATGGAATTTTTATTTTTTCATTTATTTATGATTGTATCTAAATGAGGATGGATATAAATAATAAATCTCTGAAAACCCGGATATTTCCAGATAAATACAAGCAAACTAAAATAACACCGATTACCAAAAAAAGGGATAAAAATGGCATCATCAATTATCGCCCTATTGCCTTGCTCAACTGTGCAGCAGAATTATTCGAGTTCATTTCACATGAAAAATTGTATGTCAGTTTCAAACAAATCACCAAATCAGCACGGCTTTTTCAAAAAAACAAACGATAGAAACCAATCTGTTAACATTCACTAACAAACTTACAGAATATTTGAAATCAAGTCAGTTGGACCGATTTTGCAAAAGTGTTTGACAAAGTGAATCACGATATACTAGTAGCCAAACTTAAATATTATTTATTGAGCAATCATTTAATTTCATTATTCACATCGTATCTTCAACTGAGACCTCAGTATGTTACAAATGGTTGTGAGACATCTCACGGTTTCCTGGCGGGGTCGGGTGTGTCACAAGGCTCGAATTTGGGACCACTTCTTTTTCTCATCTTTATTAATGATCTACTTCTAGAAATATATTCTGACTGTCTGCTTCATACGGACGACTTTGAAATTTACAATAAAATTTCGGACATAAATTACTATTTAGAACTGCAGAATGACCTAGACCAAATTTCTGCATGGTCTATAAAAAACAATTTACTATTCTATATATCTGTCTATACTATCTGTCAAAATGCAGGGTTAATTCTTTTAGCAAAAAGAGTAAAAATTCACATAATTTCATATACACTATGCAGAGTTCTATGTTGGAACGAGTTTTGGAAATTACTGATCTTGGTATACTCTTTCAAGTAGGTCTCAGATTTGATCGTCACATAAAAAGATGCTAGCAAGTTATTAGGTTTATTAAAGGTTTATTAAACCACATCCGAGTTTACCGCCGGTACAAGCATAATCAGATATCTATATTTCTCACTTATTCGCAGTAAGCTAAAATATGCAGCTTCTGTATAGGATCCCACAAAACTAAGTATCGAGTCAATTCAAAATAAATTCATCAATTATTTGTACTATAAGGAACACGGTGTTAGCCCGGGGTTTGTCCCCTATAGCCCACTGAGGAAAGAATTCAGTATCGAAAAACTTGAACGCAGAAGATGTGCAATAAACATAACGATCCTTTACAAACTATTGAATGTTAAAGTAAGGCCAAATCTAGGACATATTAAAAGAGTTGAGGTTATGTCATTGTTTTGTTTTCATTGTTATTCTATACGTTTTGCTTGCACATTTTGTTTCATTTTCAGAATTCTAGCTTAGATGAATGACTTCAAAACACATCTCAAAGCTTTCTAGCATTAACGAATTCCTGGAAAATGACAATAAAATAATTGAAAAAGGAGAATATGAATCTAACCACTGCAAAACAATGGAATTTGAAGCTGATTTGATTATTATTAGAGAAGAAAGACATGCTAGCAGGAAATATAAAACATATAATGCCATGAACATGTTTATATTGTAGATCATACTGAGTGAATCAGCTGATATTACCTCTGTCACTTGTTCTTGTCGAAGGGGATAAAATGTCACCACACTGGCTCTGTTTGGATATTACACCCTTACAGATAAATAAGAGTAAGCTTGAGGAATGCTCCAAAACAAAAAATGACAGTAAAAAAAGTATATGTCTGAAATTTAATTATTTTTGAATTAGGTCAAAACAATGACATAACCTCAACTATCTTATAATAAACCATAAATATGTTATGTGTCCATCACGAAGTGGCCTCCTACACGCACTAACAGTCGATTCAATTTTCACTTATTCACGACAAACTTAAGATGCTTATCGCACTATAAATCCATTGAAACGAAAGTCAAATGATTCAGCAAACATAAACAGGAAGAAACACCTCTGTGAAACTGTAGATATGGGCACTTATGGCAGACGAACCATCCAGGTTCCCTGGTGACGTCAAATGACGATGCAAATCCGCGCATGTGCAGCTGAAATGTACGAAGATAGGAAATAAGCCATCCTTTTCATTGTATATATTCGTTGAGCTTAAATAAGACTTGCTATCGATGTGAGCTAGAGCTCGTTCAATATTGAAACGACCACTTTGGCCTTCCCCTACCTAACAACCAATTCTTCTCGAAGATGCCCGAACTGTGGCTATTAATAGAAATTCCATAGGCGTACCAAATTATTTGATATAGGTGATACACGTAGAGAACTTACACTCCTATAACTTCCGAATGGAAATAATATTTTTCGACAAACCTGCCAGAGGGATTTTGGCAAGGTAACAAAAGTAAACTATTGCAAAGTTGAATGAATAACTGCACTGCCTATTTATTAATCAAACAAACCTAACCTTTCAAACGATGCATGCCAAGGCACTGGTGAAGATTCGCCCTAGCATAAGCTGCCACACCAAATCGTGTCCACTCGTGTTTTCCCCCTCTCTACCAACCAAACGGTCGTTTCAATAATGAGCTGTTTTTTGGCGCACATGTATTCAAAACGTATTCGTCCTGTGATTCAAATACATCCATTCTGGCGTTGAAACGATGACGTCATATATAAAACGATTCAAAACTTATTCATAGAGTTTTGAAACTGGACGAGCTACCAATAACACAAATATAAAAAACCCAATTTTTGTCAAGGTCACATCCGTTTGACATTTGACGTCTTCCTAATAATATTTATAGTTGATTTGATTTTGAATGAAAAAGGATATGAGCTATCAAAAAGAAATATAAAATATTAATGGCTCAATCTCATGAAATAAAATGGAAGATATATGTAGAACATGTCTGAGTTCTTCTGTGAAACTAATTTCTCTCGAATGCGATAAGAACCTCTTGGACAAAATTGAAATTTTAACTTCAGTGAAGGTAAGTTTAAAAAATCTGAAAATTCAAACTAACAATGCTATCCACAGATTTCTCTGGATACAAACATGTATCCATCAACGATCTGTGAAGGGTGTATAAACAATCTCAACAATTTCCATAATTTTCGTGAAAAGGTTATCAATGCAGACAAGATCCTGAGGGAGCACTATAGTAATACTCTTTCTATGTCGAAGAAAAAAGCAGTTGACTTAGATAAAAGTGGATCTAAGGGTGGAAAATTAGACGAGTCAATAATAATAGAGGAAAGTACAAATGTAAAGCAGGCATTTGAATGTGAAATAATAATTATTAAGCAAGAGCCAATAGATAATGACAATCCTCTCTGTGCTGCTGCTGAAAACACTTCAACTTGTGGGGACGATCAAACAGATATCGAACAAAAAAATGAAGGAGTTAGTGATAACTATAGTGAGGAAATCAGTGATAACCGAAGTGATAAGACTGAGAAGAAATGTAATTTATTGAATAATAACGGTAGCAATCCCTCGACACCTGGTGTCTGCAGCATTTGTGGGAAAGTTGTTAGGGCGGATCACTTGAAGAAGCATATGATGGTTCATTCCGAAGGGCCTGTTACATGCAAGATATGTAATAAAGTTTTGAGGAACTCGACATTACGAGGGCACATGATGCGACATAAAGGATATAAATTCACTTGTGAGACATGTGGGAAATGTTTCAGTATGAAGTATGACTACCACAGGCATATGAGAAAGCATGCAGGTAGGTTGGAAGCACCATATACAGTGTCTATTTTAATGTTTTTTTTCTCGTTCTGGTAAATATATGAACACCTGACTCATAAAGATTTGATGTTAAACACGAATCTGAAGTCAAAAAGTAAAACTACGTAAAGGTCGAAAATTTGAGCATAATCTCCTCAAAATTAACACGATTCAATTGAAATATGAGCAACATATTTAGCCTACTTCAAGAAGCAGATAAAACCAATAACTTTCATACATGAACAGTGCAGTTTTTTGCCAGCTGTAATATTTAATATTGATGGAAGGCATATACAGTGCTAGTCAAAAGTCCCCTCCCCCCCTCGTATCTTTTGAACGGGTATACTTATAATAATGAAATTTGGAGGGTGGAAATAAACGGATGTAGGCTTCTCAACTGGTCATAACAGGTGACACAATAGTCATAAATGACGTCACAAGGCCACTGTGACCAATAATTTCAAATGGGACCCTATGGTAAGTGACAGCTCGTTTGAAAGGTATTGAAAATACCTATTCAGTCATACCAATTTTGTTTGGGTTTCGGCTGATTTTGATTGATAAATTGAAGAAATACGAAAATTATAGTTTCGCATTTAATTAATAAAGATTTTAAAGTACGCCTCTGGTTAATTGTCAAAAAGGTTGACGTTTTTGAATTCTCTACTTGTCAGAAGTGTTTATACCTTGAAAATTTACCTAAGCTATTGTTTAACGAGGCGTTTAAGTGTTTACATAGGCAAAATGGATGCATCTGTAGCCGACAAAGTAGCAGCTATCTTAATAATTGGTGAATGTAGAAACAATTTCCATGCAGCGGAACGACTGTTTAATGAGAGGTACCCGATCGCCCTATATCGAGGGTTTATTTGAGGGAGCTTCTTGGAAGTTTGAAGCATCAGGTAGTGTTGAAGATGCCAATGCGATCTGGTCGACCAACAATTAGTGATGACAAAAAATTTACATAATTGGAGAAATGGTAGTAAACCCTACTTCTTCCACAGCCCAAGTTGCGTCTATCTGTGGAGTCAGTCAAAGGACAGTACATAGGGTGTTGGCTAAAAACAAATTTCATCCATACAAATTAAAAATGGTGCACCAACTTTCAGATGATGACCCCGACCGAAGACTAGAATTCTGTGAAACTATGTCCAATAAAATGAACCAACAACCAGGCTACATACAGACAATTTGTTTTAGTGACGAAAGTACTTTCTTTCTCAATGGAAATGTTAACACTCAAAATGTGAGGTATTGGGTGACACAAATCCTCACATCTTTCGTGAAAAACATACTCAATTTCCAGAAAAAGTAAATGTTTGGGCAGGTATTTTGGGAAACCACATAGTTGGGCCTCTTTTTCTCAATGCTAACTTAACCGGTGAATTGTATCTGGAGATGTTACAAAATGATATTAAGGCGTTAATTCTTGAAATTCTAGAAGATAATCCAGATGAATTCGACAACTTGGAAATAACGTTTCAACAAGATGGTGCTCCTGCACACTATTACGGTGCAGTAAGACGTTACCTAGATGAAGAATATCGTGGTAGATGGATTGGACGACGAGGTTCGATCGAATGGCCAGCTCGGTCACCGGACCTTACACCATTAGATTTTTTCTATGGGGTACTTGAAATCTAAGGTTTACGCTACAGCACCTGACAGTATTGCCATTCTGAAACAACGAATTGTTGAAGAATGTAGCAATTCCGCTGACACACTGGGACGAAATCGACAAGAGTTTAGCAATAGGATGCATTACTGCCAGGAAGTAGATGGAGCACATTTTGAACACTTATTATAAGAACTGGTTCTTAAATCTTTATTAATTAAATGCGGAACTATAATTTTCGTATTTCTTCAATTTATCAATGAAAATCAGCCGAAACCCAAACAAAATTGGTATGACTGAATAGCTATTTTCAATACCTTTCAAACGAGCTGTCACTTGCCATAGGGTCCCATTTAAAATTATTGGTCACAGTGGCCTTGTGACGTCATTTATGACTATTGCGTCACCTGTTATGACCAGTTGAGAAGCCTACATCCGTTTATTTCCACCCTCCAAATTTCATTATTATAAGTATACCCGTTCAAAAGATACGAGGGGGGAGCGGACTTTTGACTAGCACTGTATAGATCATTTTGTTCAGGGTATTTTCACTAGGAAACTTTTGCATTTTTTACTTCTCCATCTCCTAATAGTTTTTTTTTATTGTCATAGTAGGTTTATAGATTTAATTAAACTAAGAATGAAACTAGCAATTAAGAACTAAGAATGTTGAATACAAAAGAACGTATATGAAGGTTTATACATTTACGTCTGTCATTTAAATTAAGAATTAATAATTACAAAGTTGGTTAACTTTCAACTTAACAACTAAGAATTTAGAAATTTTGTTGATGAAACGCGCAGAACGTGACATTTGAGAATGTCATTGTTGAATTTGGCGGGCTTGGTCTAAATAATGAGATTTTGGTAAAATTTTAGGTCTAATTTTTCGTGTTAAATTGATTGTTTCTTTAGATATTTGATATGGATTGTGGAGATCAAGACGTTCTGGAAATGATAGGCGCTTTTCTGATCATTGTGACTACAACTGTTTTATTTAAATAATTTTCATATAATGCTTGGGTTTCATCCATCATAATTCTTAGTTGATGTATATAAACACATTCTTAATTCTGTAATGATAATTTTTAATTATAAATTCATAAATGTTAGTTTAGTTGAATCTATAAACCCACTATCAGGTGTCGCAAAAAATAAAAATTCAAAAATTTTCCCCAAATCTATTTTTTTTTACAAAATCAATTTTAATGATAAAAATACAACCACAAACGTTTTTGATGATTTTTTCTTGCTCACAATATAAATTACATTCAGGACATGTAATAACAACATTGCTTACCAATTTTTTTACGAAAGAACTACTTTAATATACTTCTTGACTATTTTAATTTGCACATAAAGATTACCTCCTAGCAAGCACAGCAATTCAAAATTGAAATGTCAATTTTTTCATCACATTCAAAAACTTAACCAGGAAACTTTTGCATTTTTTACCTGCACATTCTCTAGTCAGGTGTTGCAAAAAATGGGAAAGTAGAAATCCCAACATTTTTCCCAAATCCATTTTTTTTTGCAAAATCAATTTTAATGATATAAATACACCCAGAAACGTTTTTGATAGTTTTTCCTTATAATTACATTCTGGACGTGTAATAACATAACACTAGCGTCATTTGTGGTTGTTTCAGGAATATTGATAGTCAATACTATTTCTTACAACCCAAACATAAATTCAAGCTCACTTTCAATGTGATGTTTCACTAACAATTGAAAATACTATAATGATAAAAATAGTTGACAGTTCAAAGAAACTAGCAGTAAAAAATTGAACTGTGCGAAGTAACGATGGATACGTCCATCAGAGGCGCTAGGAGTACGTTTTTGAATGTGATGGAAAATTGGCGTTTTCAATTTTGAATTATGAAAATCATTAAATATTTTTTCAATTTCTAAGTTTGTTGTCGAGCTTTCTAGGTGGTAATCTTTATGTGCAAATCAAAATATTCTAGAAAAGGGGCACATGCGTGTTCTCTATTGGCGTTAGTTTTTGGAGGAACTTATTTGAGTGAAGATGAAATCGAGTTTGAATAGGGAACGTATCAGACTATTTTGGTTTGCACATAAAGATTACCACCTAGAAAGGTCAGCAACAAACTTAGAAATTGAATAAATGTTCAATGTTTTTAATAATTCGAAATTAAAATGTAAATTTTTTCATCGCATTCGAAAACGTTCTCCTAGCGCCCCTCATGGACGTATGCATCGTTACTTCACACAGTTCAAACTTTTACCGCTAGTTGCTTCGAACTGCCAACTAAAATTTCGTCTGTCTTCGTTTATATGCTGTACCAATATTTTTGTTGTCGTGGTATTTTCAATTGTTACTGAAACATTACATTAAAAGTAAGATGAATTTATGTTTGGTTTGCAGGAAATAGTATTGTCTATCAATATTCCTGAAACAACCGCAATTAGCGCTAGTGTTTGGGGAAAGTTATTAAAGTGAAGGTCAAATCGAATTTGGATTGAAAAAATGGGACTTGAGAAATTATTTTCCCAATATGTAATTTCTGAGGACCAAACTGAGGAAAGAAAAATTAAAATAAAATCATTTCTTCATCATCCATAGATATCTTCCTATTGTGTGATGAAAAAATTCGTATAAGAATTATCTTGGCGGGCGATCCATATGAAATTTTTTTAACATGGGAGTCTTATGAAGGTTCAACTTTGAGAGCGGTCTACGCTAGCTAAAAGTGAGTGTTAGTATATATTCATCAAATATTGGCTGCCTCCATCATAAGGGCGTGTTTTTATGTCCATTCGACATCAAAATCTACTTCTATATATCCCTAAATTAAAATTGAAACCAGTGTTGTTCAAAATATGTCTGTATGTCTTAGATGATTTCCGCTGTGCGTGCGCCAATAATTAATCATTACATGTCCGATTATGATATTATTTGTGACTGTGATCTTAGTTAATACCAATAAGTAATGGCTCCAAGAATTATCAAGGTATCTGTTATAACTGAATACTTTCAGGATGATATGAAATGAATTCAACAGGGTGAAAACAGTCTTTCATCCGGACATTTAGAAATGTGTAATTTAGATCCTGGATTGCGAATAATTGATCCATTTTCTTTCAAAGTATCTTTGAAACCATTTTTGTCAGTTCGGCTGAAAATTCACTTTCAAAACAGTGATATTCATAATTCATCTGAATATATTTGTTACATACTAATCATACGATGCGAAGTATTTTATCCATGCCCACCAATTTTATATTCATCAATTAGTTTGAAAATATGCCATTTTATTGTTAAATTTTAGTTATAGCTTGTTGAGAAAGATTCATTGGATCTATTTCAACAGAAATGAATCTTAAGAAATTTGCCAAAGCTTCTTAAAACATGCGAAGAGATTCGCGTAATTTTTAGACCAATATGAAATTCATGGGGAAATTCAGTGGTCGGATCCACGGACGGATCGTAATTCAAAATTCCCGCTTAATCTCACTAATGTTATCTATATGGATTTGGTGGGTGGAAAAGAGAAAGCCATCCATTATTGTATACGAATACAGTTGAGAAATACGTCAACCCTTAATTAGAAAAAAAAGCCAACTGGAGAGTTCCTAGTGGGCCTAAAAAAAAATTAAATGAAGAACGTTATAGAAAGTGAATGCAATATACTAGGAACAATCATAACAGTTGATTACCAAAAAATTATTAGAAAAAATATCCTACCGATAATGCAATGGACACCCTATGTGGAGCAGCTCCTGGAGATGGTTAAATTCAAAATGAGTAAACCAATTTGCCTCCCAAGTCCACAAGTTTATGGAGTCAATAGAGAGTTATTGCAACTTAGAAATAAGCGCTGGCTTCATCAAAAGATTCGCTAATAAAGTATCCTCTAACGCAATTCCAAAAGTGAACTATTGCAAGGCGCTGTTAACGAAAGTAACAGATCTCTATTACCTAACCTACAAAGTTTGTATTTATATTTTGTCACCTTGATTCGTGAGATGCTGTTGATCAAATAATTATTGTTTTATATTTCACTGTCATTATGGAAGAACAAATAGAGATAGCGATTTCAGCTGGGGCCAATGATGAAGACATTGTCGAATTAATTCTTCACAATATTGTTGGGCTAGAAAATATACCACCGTCAAATGAACCTGTTTCCTTTGAATTTGAAAATATATAGACAAGCAGTGCTTAACAAACTTAAGGTTTTCAACTGGCGACAGATATATGACAGAAAAAAGAAACAAATCCGTCAAAATAAAGGAACTTTTAATTAAAGGTGCTTTGCCTTTATTCAAATAAAGTGAGGAATGCCTGTATGATATATATATATATATATATATATTTATATATATATATATATATATATATATATATATATTTAAATAAAAGAAACTGTATTAAAAGAACTATAAAACGGACGTGGCAATAACTATCTATTATTTAATTTTGAAATCTACTTTATCTGTTGAACGGATCTCACATCATTTTTTGTCCTTCTGCTTCCACTCGGCGCAATATGGACATACCCCCTTGCGAAAAATCCGTTCTCATCCGGTCTCTAACCGGCGTAGACAAGGGGGTTGTATCGAGGGGATGCAGCTTTGACTTGCTCTAGGCAATACCTCTTCCCATATTTATTTCTGCAATGCACGTCAATGACGGCGGGACTCTCACAAACATAGAATGTATCATTCACACAGTTTTCTGGGTAGGCCTTTTTACTAACTGCATACGCCACCTAGGAGCAGCACTGTTAATTTGAACGCAACAGCGAACCGTCGAAGGATATCCTCAGCCCAGCTACAAAATTTATAATGGCTGACAGAGATTTTTCATTAAACATGCTCTTTTTCCATTGCTTGATTTGGTCTTGAAAATAGGGTATGCAACTGCATAATATACTATTCATTTATAAAAGATATCAAATTTACCATCACGCGACTGTGAAATTCTCGTCATATCTGTCATTATTACGGCTATTTCCAAAGATACAATTGTATGAAATTAAGGTGGTTCCCCCACGAGAAAAATGGTACTTGCAAAAATTGTTATTATTAATATATTACATTATTACGTTGTTATATAAAAAAAAGATCATTTAAAAAAATATACGTTTGTTATTTCGAAGCTAACCTTGAATTGAACTGTTGCCGTCTCTCCGTTCCGTTCCCCACCATACGCTCGTTCGCTTGCAAAATATATCGTATGCAGCCTAAACCTTAGTACTTCTCGAGATTATATTTGTCAAACTAGATGGTCAATCACTTTGATTTTTTTTCACAATATCTTTGTTATCCTGCTCTAGCTCCTCCTCGTTTTTCATAAACTTCCTAATTTTAGTACTAACGGTAGAATTAATAAACTGCTGTTTGCCTATGCATGGTCCATATGTTACGTGTTAATTGAGTCACATTCAATTATACAGTGTGACCCATTTAAAATGGAACCACCCCTGTAGAATACGCATTTTTCAGTCAATCTCCAAAATATTTTTTTCTAATATTAACCATCAGAAACTGTATATTGACACAAATTTTCATAACTTTAGTTTCATTTCCAAGGCACTCTATGGTTTTTTTTCTTCGTCAAAAACGGCAAAAGTTTATTAGGCAATTTTTTTTCCAAATTTGACTACACCACTGGATTCGTAGTCGTTATAAATGGAAACCATCAAAATTTCATAAAAAATATTGGTTAACAACGAAGTTACAACAACTTTAATTTTGGAAACAAAGTATTTGATTATAATTTTTATTTAGATTGCAGACATATTTGAAATCTGGCCACACTGCCGATACAAAGTTGAACACAAGTGAATTTGTACAGCGAAAATCCGAAGTCAATAGCTCATTCCGTTCAACAGTTATAACTACTGAAAGTATGGTAATGTGAGCGATTTGTGGTGTACTAAATCACAGCCTACTATTGATTTAGTACAATACCTATGCCCTAGTTCAGCTTTTCTCAAATTATTGATACCTTCTCTAAAAGCTTGTTTCAGTTGAGTTTTGCAGAATAAAAAAAGGAAAATTTTTTTGTCCTGCTTTCTGTTTTATTATTGAATAAATAATTTTGATACTTTAAAACTTGAATCGGTTCATTTCGTTTTTATCGGCTATTGAAAACTGCATAAAGCTGGATTTATAGTTAGACGGACTGTAAACGTAGACGCACTGCAAAAAGATCAACTATAGATTTTATGTACTCTTGTTTATAAATGAACGTAAACGCATGACGTAACGTAAGTGAAACGGACTGGAACGGAAGAGTTGGCCAACTTTCATCTTTTACACTACGTTTCTTGCGTCCGGCCAATCAAAATAAAGAATTTTGTGTTATATTTTTTACAAGACGTGATTATTCATTGAATACTGGAACAGTCATTCACGTATACTTAAAAAATTGATCTGGATCAGCAGTCTTCATCTTTGAAAAATTATTGTAGGCATTCTCTACTTTTCTATTACGGTTTATGGGTCTTGTTTTGTAACGTCTTAGTCGCATAATTATTGTTCTTCGAGTTTGTCGACACTTTTCCAATGCTACTGCACACAACAACAGTCCCACGGCACCAAGAAGCATACCTTCATGTATTTCATAATCCATTGTGACACAGAAAACGAAGTATAGATAAATATTTAGAATATAATACAAATCCAAACCAACACAGGCTGTTTATGATTCGTGTAATGTGTAGGTTATGTTGAATATCACTATCACTTCTACACATGCGCAAAAATTCCGTTCCGTCGATTTATAAATTCAATAATATTTTACAGTCCGTTTCTTACGTATACAGTGCGTCTACGTTACAGTCCGTCTAACTATAAATCCAGCTTTACTTGAAAATGAATTTTTAATTTTCTGTTATTTTCGAATACACTTATAACCTAAACTCAAATAAATGATTTCAAGGAAATATGATTCACAAATCCAGTGGCGTAGTTAGTTTTTTTTTTTACAAAATCGCTTCCACCAGAAATCGCTCACATTACCATACTTTCAGGAGTTATAACTGTAGAACGGAATGAGCTATTGACTTCGGATTTTCGCTGTACAAATTCACTGGTGTTCTACTTTGTATCGGCATTGTTGCCAGATTTTAAATATGTCTATAATCTAAATGAAAATTAATATCAAATACTTTGTTTCCAAAATTAAAGTTGTTGTAACTTCGTTGTTAACCAGTATTTTTTTATGAAATTTTCATGGTTTTCATTTATAACGACTACGAATCCAGTGGTGTAGTCAAATTTCAAAACAAAAATTGCCTAATAAACTTTTGCCGTTTTTAACGAAGAAAAAAAACCACAGAGTGCCTTGGAAATGAAACTAAAGTTATGAAAATTTGTGTCAAGATACAGTTTTTGATGCTTAATTTTCAAAAATTTTTTTTTTGAGAATTACTGAAAAATGCGTATTTTACAGGGGTGGTTCCATTTTAAATGGGTCACACTGTATATATCTCGGGTTCGGGATGGTGAAACTTGTTAAAATTTCATAGAGGTGTTGTTCACATGTTAAACAATACGTATGCCTAATTTCCTAATTCAACTGTCTCGTCGGGGAACCACCTTAAAGGACGGTCCACATATGCGCGGTGGCGATAGCGACAGCGGTAATCACTAAACACATACATAAGCGGTAACATATGCGGTATCGCTCTATCAAAACATCAATTTTTAAATAAATACTCATGAACAATGGATTTTGAAGAGGAAGTATTGCTTCTGGCAGCCGCCAATGAAGAAGAACAACTAGAATTGCAACATCATAGGAACCGTTGGTAAGTTTTTATTGAAAGTTGTTGAATTCGAAATATTATTTTCTCTGCCTTATTTTAGGAAAAAACAATGGGTTCATTAAATAAATGAGCAGCGTCTTCAGAAAGGGGAGTTCCACACATTATATAGACAACTACGAATGGATGAAAAACGTTTCTATATTTATTTTTGAATGAATTTTGAATGCTTCGATGAATTATTAGCACTCATAGAAAATTCAATATTTAAACTTTTTGCAATTTTGTCCCATGCTTTATTCTCAATCCGAATGTTTTTGTATTGAGGATGGGATAAATCATATAACACCCTGCATTCCTTTACATGTTCCATCATTTTCTCAGTGAGACTTTCTTCTACGTTTGTCATTTCTCCTTGCGGTACGCGTTTCAATAGCGATCGAACGTGACTGTCAATATTACACCGCCACCGCGTATTGGAACGCCAGCCACACCGCTCTGAACTCTTCCGCCACCGCGCATATGTGGCCCGGCCTTAACTTGATTTATAATTATTAGGGTGCTCATTGTAATTCTTATTACTATTGCCAAATCGGAGTTGACTATATCCACCGTGATAGCGTTGATGATATTTCGGTAAATATAAAGTTACACCACACATGCACTCTGAATATGGGGAAAATACTTTTCTTACGTGTTTTTGCCTCCTGAACACGAACGGAAAAATGCGGCGGTCTCATACCGTTTCCGAGTTACAGCACTTAAAAAAAAATTACCTCATTTTCAAGCACCGTTTTCTTGCCAAAAATCACTCAAAATGCCTCCTTCTTTTTACCAGCATAAACAATACACCCTAAATCACTTATTTTCGGCACAATTTGCACAAAATATCGTCTTTTTATCGAAAAAATCCTTCTTAACAGTTCCAATAAATAAATTTCAATTTGACACATGGAATTTAGTAACTTTGCCTTATTTTTCATGTTGGTGTAAATGAATCACCGCCAACTTTTCGAATTCAAATGTGAGCAATAGTTTCCCCTTCATTTATGTGTGCAATTGTTGTGGGCGGTGATTCATTTATTACCAACTTGAAAAATAAGGCAAAGTTACTAAATTCCATGTGTCAAAATCTGAAACAGGAAGCAAGGACCATAAACCTACAGAGGGAGAACTTTTCATAATCTCAAGATTTAGCACTAGCAAGAGTTATATTTTGTCCCCAATTATCTTTTTCTGATGAAAAATTAAACAGAAGTTCAGTTTTGTTTGCCATCTGGTGGTGCCGCCACGTTACGGGATACAATCACCGACATAACCTTAATCTAGACTGCTGATCCCGTATGATGAGAATTCATCCAATCACAAGATATCAAAGAGCATTTAGAGCATGCGCATTTTGTGTCTGTGACGATTCAAAATCACATAATGGCTCCTCGTTAGATGTCAATGTCTGAAATGACTTTATTCAGGAGGCAAAAACACGTAAGAAACGTATTTTCCCCATATTCAGAGTGCATGTGTGGTGTAATTTTATATTTACCTATATTTCTTTTGAAATTATATTCGAATTTGAAGAGCTGTATTCTCAAAATTATGTGCTACCGCAAAAATCTGAGACTACAGTTTAAAAAAATTGGCAAATCTCTAGTGCTTTATTAAACTATTGTTCCATTTCAGATCCCAACGCAGATAAGGTAACGTGTAAGTTGTGCGGCATTCGGGTGCGTGGGTTGAAACGTCATCTTCTGAGCCATACAGGAGAACGTCCCTTTGTCTGCCCAATTTGCAGCAAAGGTCTCACCTCCAAACATGCTCTCGATGTCCACGGTCGACAGCATACAGACGAGAAACCCTTCAGATGTGAATATTGCAGCAAGGCATTCAAACAAAAAGTTTCCCTCAGGATGCATCTGAAATCCAAACATAGCATAGGAAGTGAATAAATTAAATTATTAAATGTTTGTTGTTGAAGTTTATTTATATTCGGGGGTTTAATTACACTTTTTTAAACATAAAGTTATTAAAAATGAAAAATGTCTCATTCCTCAAGACAGCTGACTACAAGAACCTATACAATAGGTGTATGTTGGTCGCAAGTATCCATAAAAAAAACAACTACTTCCCTACCTCAACGGACGTTGAATGACATCCGATGAATAAACGTGCAAAGTCCTGCAAGGTACTTTGCAAATGTTTGTTGCGAAATGGATCAATATTAACCACTTCACTCAGGCTGACGACCGGTTTCGGGTTATTTGCCCCTCATCAGTACAAGGTAGGCCAAGCAGACAATGATTAATGTCTGCGTTACCTGACTGAAATAATTAATAATTATAAATATATTTTTCTCTTACCATCATTGAATTTACGTACAACATTTTCTAGAAAATTGTTAATTTTAGGACGTGGTTTCCTCTCCTTTATTACTTCGTATCTGTCTTTATCACTGCTTGAAGACGATGTTAAGGAAAATGCTACTAACGAGCAAAAAAATCGACCAACTTGCTCTTAATGAAATTAATATTGCTTACTAAGTTATATAGCGATCATAAACTATTACACAAATGAATATGCATTACGGACAGATATACATAGTCTGTTTTTCATTTTGGAAACACATATCCTAAACTGAGTACGGTGGGTCATTTTTTTTGCTCGTAAGTGTAGTTTGTATTTTTCAATTTTCGAGCTGAGTTCAAAACTAGGTGCACCAGATTCCCAATGGAATACAAAACTCTACCCAAGTTTTACCAATGGAATACAAAATATGCATTAAGTGCGCACTAGTTTTACCAATGGAATTCGCTATAAGTAACGCGGAGTATTACGGATGGTGACGTCAACATGAGAACTGCGTACGTTGCCGCTCACAGTCCAAAGATAGTAAACATTATCTGATTAGGAGGTACTAGTAAGCTCTAGCCAATCAGAATCTTGTAGCATTTGCGGGTCATAGTGACGTACATGGTCGTGAGTAAAGGTGGCCCACGTAACATACAGAGTGGACCAATATAAATTCAAGAGCCTGTAACTCTCAGATTGCGGAGTGCGCCACTGTCCAGGGAGAATGGTGGCCGTGACATGTCCATATACGTCACTATGACTCACACACGATATTTCATCTCTTTCTATTAGTGTCACCATTGTCTTATGGGGAATAGACTCTCCCACTCAGATAACGTTTACTCACTTTGCTCAGGTCTATTCCGTAACTCATAGCGATGTCGTTATCCAACTATTATCGTTATGTCAACGTATTTGTGTCAAATCGTATTCCGTAAAAATATAAAGTCGTTACGATATCGGTAGTGAACGACAGTCTAACGTTCGCTAACGGGAATAGAATGGGTGCAGTTTGTTAACGATTTTGTGGAAATTGTGGATTTATATTCTGATATGGCAGGTTAAATCAACATTTTAGGTGGAGAATTGTATAGAAGGCAAGTTGTATTGATATTTTTCATATGCAATTTAATGAATTCTGAAGAAAAATAAATAAATGTATTCATTCGAAAGTGTTCATTATTTTTTAGGCTTGTGAGAACGTTTTCTCTTAACATTGCTATTTTCCATGATTTTTTAATAAAATCCAAACTACCCCGATCTTCGAATACCTGATCATAGAGAAGACTTCTATACTGACATTTGATTATGAAATAACAGTTGTTAAGTTAGCAACATTCAGCACGGGACGAAAAATTATCATTAACCATCGAAAACATTCATTTGATCTCTTCACTGAAATTGCTGAGGTCATTTCTAGCGACACCTTTTAAGGAATAAGTATTTTTGACATATTGTTCACACGCATCGTTAAGAGCCGACTACCGACAGTCGTTTGATAACGGATCGTTCAATAACAGCTTTTTACGGAATAGACCTAACTTAGGTCTATTCCTATTCTTAGCTCGTCCATTATTGAAACGATCACTTTGGCCTTCCCCTACCTAACAACCAATTTTTTTCGAAGATGCCCGAGCCATTGTCTAACTGTGGCTATTAATAGAAATTCCATAGGCGTACCAAATTATTTGGTATAGGCGAAACACGAGACGTAGTTTTTGGCGGACGAGTTTTGTGATTATGGTCCGATTTTTATTCAAAATTGGTATGCGGGGATTTTCGGGGTCGGAGATTATGATTTTTTTGTCAAAGTTGAATAAATAACTGCACTACCTATTTATTAATCAAACAAACCTAACCTTTCAAACGCTGCATGACAAGCCACTGGTGAAGATCGCCGTAGCATAAGCAGCCACATAAAATAATGTCCACTCGTGTTTTCCCCCTCTCTACCTACCAAACGGTCGTTTCAATACTGGACGAGCTCTACCCATAGAATTGTAATTATAATATACTGACTAGAATGCGTTTCAAGCTGCGCGAAATGTCCCATGCATGGTGGGCGCCATTGTTGTTTATGTCCTCCTCGCAGTAGCGGAACAATTCCAGTGGCATTGCTTGTAATGGAAAATAGGGTATATCATAATAAAACGTTTCAATAAATGATGCATCAAAGGTACAGAGGATTGTGAATATAAATGTTATATACCTATGTAAAAAATGTTTACTCTTCCACCCATCTATTATACGAAGATATATGAGACATATTTTACATATCCTTATAATTTAATAGGTATTTCTATCAAGATTTTTTTTGGCACTATTACATCAATATTTGAAAATTGAGTAAGTTATAAGGTCACATTTGATGTGAGTGCCAGATCATAGGGGGTTCAGAGATAACAAAGGAACAGATTGCCTCGCCAAAGAATAACAAACACACAATTTCCTGACTCAGAAACCTTTTGTGGAATCTCTAAAGTCCATAAGAGATAAGAGTTTCGAGGCTGGTAAACATAAAATGAAATCTCATTGGAATAAAGTGCCAGGATAAAGACAATAAGCGAAAAGGCTAGTGAGCCTATCGCCAAAGAAAGTTGAACAGCTTCTCGAGTTGGACAAGAAATACTTGAAATTGGTAACGGGACTCTCACTGGACACTGCCCTCTGAGGTATATTTTTAACATTGTATTTATCCATTTTTCAACCGATGAAATCAAAAAGGAGGAGGTTCTCTAGTCGACGCGTATATTTTTTTTTATGTATGACCACGCATAACTTTTTACAGAGCAGTCCGATTCCGATGATTCTTTTTTCATTGGATAGGCATACTCCGAAGTTGGTCCCATTTGAATTCGAAAAAAAGTCCACTCCTAAGGGTAGCAAAATGGAAAATATTTATCGTTCACCCTCTGAGTTTTGATCCGTTAACCGATTCTATCAGGCATAACTTTGTACTGGGTTTTCCGATTTGCATGTTTTTTTTTATTACCTAGGTTTTCACTTGTGAACATTGGCACACATATGTAGTTGACATTGACAGATCGCTATTGTCATTATTTTTGTTCTCCTATATCCGTCACAATAATAACATTCTATGGAAGGATGGAATTATATACAAAGTGATGAAATTAACTAATGAGAGCTTTCAAAAATAATTTATATTATATAACAATAAATAGTTGAAGTAGATAATCGTATTATTTAACTGTTATTAGTTGAAGTAATGTGGGTAAGTAATTATTTTGGAATTAATCAAAAGTTAAGTAGGTAGTAATTAGTATATTGCAGCCACAAAAAATTGAAAAATAAAAACTTTTTAACAAAAAATTAAACCGACGAAAAACAGAACTGAAAATCGCAAAATAAAATAAACTTCCTTAGTCTTGATAACTAAGTTCCTAAACTAATGTAAGTAACTAATTTCGAGTCGGCGCCAAACGAATAATCAACGAAGATCATTAAATTACTTCAAAAAAATGATCAGAATGTCACCGTGCATCTCTATGCCATCATTTTACGCTTTACCTAGCTTGTTTGTTTGGCGCCGACTCAAAATTAGTTACCTACATTAGTTTAGGAGCTTATTATCAGGACTAATAGGGAGGGCTATTTTATTTTTAGCTTTTCAGTTCCGTTTTTCGTCGGTTTAACTTTTTGTTAAAAAGTTTTTATATTAGTGATCTTTGCCTCTCGACTATACCGTATATTTTCATTGTTTGAGAATATTTTTTGCCATTTGATTAATTCTGTATTGTTGACGCTTCAAAATGTATCATATAAAAACTGTTTTTTGAAAATGCCTTCATCTGAAGGGGAAAGGATTGAAATTTTAATTATGATTGGTGTTGGCGATATGATGCGGACTCAACAAGAGGTATGCAGATTATTCCATGAAATGCACCCAGATAGTGAACCTATTTCACAATCTACTGTAAGCAGAATAGAGCGAAAATACATAGAATTAGGACACGTGAGGGGTGCACCAAACCAAGGTAGACCTACAGTTAATGAAAATAATCAACAAGACGAGACGTAATTTTGTCGGCATCTGGATTTCTTAGAAAATACATTAATTCCTGATTTGACCTAGCTTTTTCCTGATATTCAAATAGCCAATAATTTAGACCGCAGAAGGCGCACCGCAACATTTTGATGAAACTTTGGTAGTGTATCCAGTAGCTGCATAACTACGTAATTTCATATAATAATTCTTAATACTTTTATTCTTCAATTCGTTTTTTGTAAAAATACAGTATCGTATAACTTTCTAATAAAATTTTGAAAACACCTTTTGTATAGTTGCTCACCCTCTACCAATTCGACGCAGCTTGTGATATATTTTTGGAATCAGCTCAGCAAGTTAACTCATAAATAAAAAAAATTAGGGTGTTCATTTAATAAAACCGCTGATGACGTCATCACTCGAAGGTAGATCACCCTGTATATTGGATTATCATTTCAAAAAACAGTCAATTGAAATGAAAAATCGACCTATTTCGGGAATTTTTAATGATATTGTTTATTTAGCTACTAATGAATGTATGCGTTACTTTATGGACACACTGAAAAGGCGATATGTATAAATAAGCATGGCCACATATCATTACCTACTACTACAAACGAATGTAACACTTCATTATATATAACAGTTTTTAATTTATCCACTATGATCACTATAACAAAAAATACAACAAAGTACAAAGACACATCCAAACCGAACACAAAGAAATTGAAGAAAATTGGAATGATTTGGCAACGCTTATAAGTGCTAACCGACAACGCCGTTATGTTTACAAATAGATGATATAAACACTACCGTCATACGTTCAGTTGATTATCTTCGTCGCACGCGTGTAATATGCTTATGAAGTCATACTTTTCTTCATTGTTTGGTGTCCTCCTTGGCTATCGCATAAGAGTGCCACGAAATTCGGGTGCGCAGTAGACTAAGCGCCTTCTAGTCAGTATATTATAATTACAATTCTATGGCTCTACCTCTGTAGGCCGTCGGGTTTTGAAGTCTAGTGTGTCAGAACTCTTGTCTATGAGTGTGTCTTGTTCATAGAATTGTAATTATAATATACTGACTAGAATGCGTTTCAAGCTGCGCGAAATGTCCCATGCATGGGGGCCGCCATTGTTGTTTATGTCCTCCTCGCAGTAGCGGAACAATTCCAGTGGCATTGCTTGTAATGGAAAATAGGGTATATCATAATAAAACGTTTTAATAAATGATGCATCAAAGGTATAGAGAATTGTGAATATAAATGTTATGTAAAAAATGTTTACTCTTCCACCCATCTATTATACGAAGATATATGAGACATGTTTTACATATCCTTATGATTGAATAGGTATTTCTATCAAGATTTTTTATTGCACTATTACATCAATATTTGAAAAATGAGTAAGTTATAAGGTCACATTTGATGTGGGTGCCAGATCATAGGGGGTTCAGAGATATCAAAGGAACAGATTGCCTCGCCAAAGAATAACAAACACATAACTGACTCAGAAACCTTTTGTGGAATCTCTAAAGTCCATAAGAGAGAAGAGTTTCGAGGCTGGGAAACATGAAATGAAATCTCATTGGAATAAAGTGCCAGGATAAAGACAATAAGCGAAAAGGCTAGTATAAAGAAAGTTGAACAGCTTCTCGAGTTGGACAAGAAATACTTGAAATTGGTAACGGGACTCTCACTGGACACTAGACACTGCCCTCTGAGGTATATTTTTAACATTGTATTTATTCATTTTTCAACCGACGAAACCGAAAAGGAGGAGGTTCTCTAGTCGACGCGTATATTTTTTTTATGTATGACCACGCATAACTTTTTACAGAGGAGTCCGATTCCGATGATTATTTTTTCATTAGATAGGGCATACTCCGAAGTTGGTCCCATTTGAATTTGAAAAAAGTCCACTCCTAAGGGTAGCAAAATGGAAAATATTTATCGTTCACCCTCTGAATTTGGTTTTCCTTTTTTTTTTATCTAAATTTACAAAACATCTATGGGTTAAGAAAATTATCCTTTATGGGTTGAAAAATAGGGGATGATTGATTTTTCACTTGTGAACATTGGCACACATATGTAGTTGACATTGACAGATCGCTATTGTCATTATTTTTGTTCTCCTATATCCGTCACAATAATAACATTCTATGGAAGGATGGAATTATATACAAAGTGATGAAATTAACTAACGAGAGCTTTCAAAAATAATTTATATTATATAACAATAAATAGTTGAGGTAGATAATCGTATTATTTAACTGTTATTAGTTGAAGTAAGGTGGGTAAGTAATTATTTTGGAATTAATCAAAAGTTAAGTATGTAGTAATTAGTATATTGCAGCCACAAAAAATTGAAAAATAAAAACTTTTTAACAAAAAATTAAACCGACGAAAAACGGAACTGAAAATCACAAAATAAAATGAACTTCCTTAGTCTTGATTACTAAGCTCCTAAACTAATGTAAGTAACTAATTTCGAGTCGGCGCCAAACGAATAATCAACGAAGATCATTAAGTTACTCCAAAAAAATTATCAGAATGTCACCGTGCATCTCGATGCCATCATTTTACGCTTTACCTAGCTTGTTTGTTTGGCGCCGACTCAAAATCAGTTACTTACATTAGGTTAGGAGCTTAGTTTTCAGGACTAATAGAGAGGGCTATTTTATTTTTTGCTTTTCAGTTCCGTTTTTCGTCGGTTTAGTTTTTTGTTAAAAAGTTTTTATATTAGTGATCTTTGCCTCTCGACTATACCGTATATTTTCATTGTTTGAGAATATTTTTTGCCATTTGATTAATTCTGTATTGTTGACGCTTCAAAATGTATCATATTAAAACTGTTTTTTGAAAATGCCTTCATCTGAAGGGGAAAGGATTGAAATTTTAATTATGATTGGTGTTGGCGATATGATGCGGACTCAACAAGAGGTATGCAGATTATTCCATGAAATGCACCCAGATAGTGAACCTATTTCACAATCTACTGTAAGCAGAATAGAGCGAAAATACATAGAATTAGGACACGTGAGGGGTGCACCAAACCAAGGTAGACCTACAGTTAATGAAAATAATCAACAAGACGAGACGTAATTTGTCGGCATCTGGATTTCTTAGAAAATACATCAATTCCTGATTTGACCTAGCTTTTTCCTGATATTCAAATAGCCAATAATTTAGACCGCAGAAGGCGCACTGCAACATTTTGATGCAACTTTGGTAGTGTATCCAGTAGCTGCATAACTACGTAATTTCATATAATAATTCTTAATACGTTCATTCTTCATTTCGTTTTTTGTAAAAATACAGTATCGTATAACTTTCTAATAAAATTTTGAAAACACCTTTTGTATTGTTGCCCACCCTCTACCAATTTGACGCAGCTTGTGATATATTTTTGGAATCAGCTCAGCAAGTTAACTCATAAATAAATAAAAATTAGGGTGTTCATTTAATAAAACCGCTGATGACGTCATCACTCGAAGGTAGATCACCCTGTATATTGGATTATTATTTTTAAAAACAGTAAATTAAAATAAAAAATCGACCTGTTTCGGGAATTTTTAATGATATTGTTTATTTAGCTAATAATGAATGTATGCGTTACTTTATGGACATACTGAAAAGGCGATATGTATAAATAAGCATGGCCACATATCATTACCTACTACTACAAACTAATGTAACACTTCATTATATATAACAGTTTTTAATTTATCCACTATGATCACTATAACAAAAAAGGCAACAAAGTACAAAGACACATCCATACCGAACACAAGGAAATTAAAGAAAATTGGAATGATTTGGCAACGCTTATAAGTGCCAACCGACAACGCCGTTATGTTTACAAATAGATGATGTCATACGTTCAGTTGATTACCTTCGTCGCACGCATGTAATATGCTTATGAAGTCATACTCTTCTTCATTGTTTGGTGTCCTCCTTGCGTATCGCATAAGGTTGCCACGAAATTCGGGTGCGCAGTAGACTAAGCGCGTTCTAGTCAGTATATTATAATTACAATTCTATGGTCTTGTTTCATGAGCCGAAGTAGCTCTGTTCGAACCTGCAGGGACAAAAAGAAAGCAGTGATGATGTGTTACCAACCTTTGAAAATTTATTCTGATCAAGGCATAGACCTTATAACTGATGGACTGGCCGTCACGTGACTTCAACACACAGTTCCTGGCGGACTATATATGAGAGAGAGAGATGTTGTGAAGGATAGAAATAAGACAAGGCAGAAGATACAAATTGGCTATGGCATTACATTGGAAAAACCTCTTTCTTGTTATTTTTTCAAGGGAAATATTAACTACTTTGAATGATATGAGTTTTGAAAGAGTTCAAGGAATCACAGTGGGGAACTTTATGCGACATATTTTCATATCTTTCAGAAACAAAAGAATTCCATTGAGCCTCCATCTGAATGAAAATGTTTTTTATATCTCTTTCAAAGTTTTCAGAAAGTTCAGGAATGAAAAAAATTATTGATAATTAAATTTTTTAATCGATATCATGAAGTTAGAAGTGCAATTGAACTAAATTGGAAACTCCGGCGATTTCAAAATTTGTTATCAATAATGCCTACATAAAAAACGTGTATGTAATCTATAAAATTTCGTGTCTGTAGAAAAAATGGCCCAATTATTTTTGGGAAATACTGAGGAAAATAGTACGTGTTATTGGGAATGAAAGTGATATTTTTTCTATCGAGCGTGACGGAGGTGGATGGACAATCCGTAGGGAAGTCTATTCCAGCCTGGCGCTGTAAAAGAATATTTTTACTCCGGCGGAGTAAAAGTATGCCGTTAGTCCAACGGAGTAAAAATTCCTTGTATATTTAAAACCTTTGAAGAAAACATTCTTCGATTTAAAAACATATATTTCTGCGTTTGTTCTCGGAAAAAAGGAAAATTTTGGGAATCAAATAAATCACATTATACTTTTATATATATTAACCAACATTAGTTTGAGCAATTGCTCGGGAAAAACATCAAATTCTACCCCCGAATCAAACAAAATCCTACCAACCCACCTACGACACTAATAATAAATCTATTATAACTTCAGCTACAATATAAATAGAGACACAAAAATAAAACTAAGTTATATAAACAAGAGAACTCACGTAAAATGTTACCAGTTTGCGCGTGACTGAGAAATTAAATTAAAATTTTCTCATAAGTTCGGAAACCTGTGAAAATGTGTTAAAAATATCCACAAATCCTACCTACACTCCATGCTTACTCACCTATGAAATTTCACAATTTTTTGTATCTAACTACACAATTGTAGGCTGCACACGAAGAAGGCATAGATATTTAAGAATGTTTATTACTTGTCAAACAGTTCAGGAACACTTGATAAATTTATAAAAAACTTTCAAAACACCACACGAAAACACATAAACAATAAACGAAACCAATGCTATGCCTGAACTCATTCTGTCCTTTTTCACTGGTTCTGATATCGATGGTCCCTTTCTCACAACCAGTCCATATTATCATAATGTCTATGGATCAAGGTCAGAATTGTTTTGACGTTTTCGATTTTGTTCTAACAACTTGCAAATAGTATTTAAACAGAAATGTTATAATCAGCCCCCCTATTCCCTATTCATGATTGACTTTTATTTAGATAAAATGGAAGATGTGTGTAGAACATGCCTAAGTTCTTCTGCAAAGCTATTTCCCATGGAAAGTGATGCAGGCCTTTTAGAAAAAATCGAAATTTTAACTTCGGTGCAGGTGAGTTAAGAAACGACTGTATCAATTGAGTAGAAATATAAGTATTATCCATAGATTTCCTCGGATACTGATGAGTATCCATCTACAATTTGTGAAGGATGTATCGAGAACCTAAACAAGTTCTACTGTTTCCGTGAGATTGTAATCAACGCTGACAAGACTTTGAAAGAAAAATACAGTATTTCCTTTCCCACTGTGAAAAAGAGGAAAGCAACGTCTAGAAAACGAAACTATGATGAAAGCAGGAAACATAGGAAATTGAACATCAAAGCGCTTATAAGAGAAAAAAGCGCAAATGTCCAGCAGAAAGAATGTGAGACAGCGATAAGCATAAAGCAAGAACCTATAGGTTTCGATGATCCTCTGTCTTGTGGAGAAGATGCTACAGCTTGCGAGGATGATAATGCAGATATCAAACTAGAAATTGAGAACATAATCATCAACAACAAAATCGAGGCAAGTGAGCTAACCGAGGAGAACTGCAAGCTAAGGCAATGTGAAGAGTGTAACTTAACTTTCACGTCGTATTCGACCTTGTCCAATCACAAGAGAAACATGCATTCAGCACCCGGCATCTGCACCATCTGTGGCGTAGTCGTTAGGGCGGATAACTTGAAAAAACACATGCTGGTGCATTCCGAGGAGCCAGTTACGTGCAAGATATGTAACAGAGTATTGAAAAACACAGGTTCTCTAAGAGGGCATTTGCTTATACATAAGGGAGAGACTTATACTTGTGATATGTGTGGAAGGTGTTTTCGGGTTAAGTCTGAGTATCACAGGCATATGAGGAAGCATGACGGTACGTATTACTTTAATATAGTCACAAAGAAAAACTGTATCAAACTACATTAAGACGCAGCTGTCACCAAATTGTACAAAACGAATGGTTTTGATTGATGTTGACTTGTTTTTTCTTCTAAATGGACATTTTCTAACTCTACAAAATGACTAATGAGGCACTGTTAACTTCTTAGTCAACTATGTTCTCAAAGATGTGTGATTCGGCCACGTCTTTCTATGCATGGGCTTTGAAATACAAAATTTCTTATTAAGACTCCCTACTATTCACCTCGAAATAAAAGCCAAAAATAACAATATAAAATTTTAATTTCTAAGAAAAAATAATATAGTCTGTTCACCTTAAGAAGAGACTGACATCACAAGAACAGAGGTGACATACTATTGTTATTTTTATATGGCTAGTTTGTTACAGGATAGTTTTTTACAGAAGTTTAAGTAACAATTTTAACAAGTGCTCGAAATGTTCACCGTTCACGTCTTGACAGAAAAAAAGTCGGTTGTGAAATTCATTCC
Source organism: Gonioctena quinquepunctata (assembly GCA_018342105.1). NCBI lineage: Eukaryota > Metazoa > Arthropoda > Insecta > Coleoptera > Chrysomelidae > Gonioctena > Gonioctena quinquepunctata. Next base: position 9,951 of record JAFIRS010001466.1, on the reverse strand, counting down.
GAACGTTATTAAATGTTTCCGTGGTAATTCTGTAACACACATCTGTTATTCGGTCCATAAGTTCCCGGAGTGACTGTGGCTGCGTGACAAACACCTTAGATTTTATGTACCCCCACAGAAAAAAGTCCATAGGTGTCATATCAGGTGACCTAGCTGGCCATTCAATGGGGCCACGTCGGCCTATCCACCGTCCGGGAAAATTCTCGTTGAGCCATTCTCGGACAGGTCTGTAGTAGTGAGGGGGTGCACCATCTTGTTGAAAGGTAACATCCATGGTAAATTCATTTGGGTTTGCCCCAACTACTTCTTGAATACTGTGATGGATCTGATTTTGAAGCATATTTAAATACAGATGCCCAGTTAAATTTTCTGCCATAAATATTGGACCTAAATACCAGCCCATACGATGATCTTCTCTGGAGTTTGAGTATGACCTCGAAAAACGTGCGGATTTACATCTGACCAATAACGCACATTCTGTCTATTTACTGTTCCATTTAGATAAAACGTACTTTCATCACTAAAACAAATAGAGTTAATGTAACCGGGATTTTGGGTTATGCGGTCAGACATGACCTCACAAAACTGCAATCTTCTATCCGGGTCATCTTCTGTTAATTGATGCAAAAAAAATAATTTATATGGGTGAAATTTGTGTTTTTTAAGATATTTTTTCACAGTGGTCGTAGATACGTCACAAGCCGTGGCTACCGTTTTCGTTGTTTGTTGCGGATTATTAACAACAGCTGCCAGAACGTCGATTTGCTGTTCTTCTGACATAGATTTTCTTCCAGATCCTTTTTCCCTCGTTACGCAACCAGTCCTTAGAAATTTACTAACCAATTCCCTTAAGTAGGTACGAGATATTGGATTATTTGGGAAGCGCTCATTAAATATTCTTTCTGCTTCATGGTAATTATGCCTAGCTTCAGCGTAAATTAAAATTGCTTCGGTTTTTTCTTTTAAAGGACGAGAACGAGGCATTTGAAATTTATAAAGAAATGCTGAAACCTATGACAACTGTCAAAAGTATCGATATGATTAACGTCACTATCAGACTGAGATTGAAATGAAATGCTATTTGGAGTCTCCAGCAAAATAACTAAGGTATAAAAAAATTAAACAAAAAGCACATTTTAAAGTACAAATAATATGCGAACTTTTTTTACCACAAAAAATCTACTTTTCGACCAGAATCAGTAACGGAGTTGAAATTCTGCTACAATTAATAGTTAAACTAATTTATTTGTAAAATATTTGAAGCAAATTTCAAACGCTTGTCAGTTTGAAACGGCTTGGCCGATTTTCACAAACAAAGCGGTGTTGGATAGAGAATCGGAAGGCCTTCAAAACCCGGAGCCACGTGACCCCCCTTTACATTAAAAAAAAAAAAAGTTGATGGTGCCCTCTTGACACTAGACCACAATCATTTTTATGCCAAAAAGTGGTAAAAGTGGTACCTTTTTACCTGAATTTTACCCGACTTCGACAGCTTGTTCCTTTCAAAAGTTAAGGGGGGGGGGGACTTTTTACGTCCTCACTGTTATATATATATATATATATATATATATATATTAATATATTCACTGTATAATTTTACTTTCGTTCTTATAGATATATGTAATTAGTATAATTTACGTTTCTAACAGCAGTTAGTAGAAGTAAAGGTCCTCCATTTTCACGTTTTCTTTCAAAGTTGTCTATTAAAGACGCTACTATTTGTTGAGACTGTTTTGATAATGCTTTAGGCATATTATATACACATGTCTTATCGAAAGAATTGATTAGTTCTCAAAATAACTCTTTTTATTATCAAACAGGAAACCCTGAAGAATCAAACGAAATAATACACAAACTGAACCATAAAGGTCACAGCTGTCAGACGAATGTTTTCTTGAGTATTCGGTTCGCAATGTCTAAAATGTTATTAACAACTTGGCAACTTTTAAAATTTAATTTTACTAGTTTCATCGATATTAAACCTTGTTATGTTGGATATACAAAATTAACAAAAATGTCGTCATTCTCTTCTTAACGTAAACAGACTATATATCAGTTAACACACAAATGAAAATAAAATTACATATATTTTTGACTTTTCAACTCCCAAACAAAAATATAATCATGCATCTGTAACAGAAAAGAAATATCACCAGAGAAGTATTCAGTCTGTCAATTTGCAATAAAGGAAAATAAATGCAACTGGTTCACATATAGAAAAATTGTTAGTCATTAACCCAAAATTCAACTCACCGAGTAAATTTTAATACTTCTATTTTGTTTGGCCTTCCTCCCAGCTTGGCACCTACAGAAAAACCATTTCGGCATCCACACTCCGCATATAAATCTCTCAACCCAACTTGACCGAAATATACCTCAACTCCCATTTAAGTGCAAGCCCGAAGGCCCACTAAAACACCTAAGACCGACTGTCGTCACCAATATTTTTCCATTTCCCAAATTTTACTTTTTTTCTTATTTATTTTTCAACTTGTTGACTTCGGAATCTATCCCTCTCTATACATTACTTCGTCATTCTCTAATTGAACGGATCATTTTTTAATGTGTAGATTCTCATTTCAAATAACGAATACTGCAAATCGCAAATTGGTAAACAATTTCTGTCTAAACTTGAATGAGCTCCTACAATATTCATAAATTGATTCACTTGTCACCCACTTTCGGTTCCAGACTCAACAAAATATAAAAACTTTTTAACAAAAAATTAAACCGACGAAATACGGAACTGAAACGTAAAAAATAAAATAAACCTTAGTCTCAATAACTAATGTAAATAACTAATTTTGAGTCGGCGCCAAACAAACAAGCAAATGATTTAGGTAAGGCGAAAAATGATGGCATCGAAGTTGCGCGGTGACATTCTGATAATTTTTTTGAAGTGATTTAATGATCTTTGTTGATTGTTGTTTGGGCCGATTCAAAATTAGTTACTTCCATTGTTTAGGAGCTTAGTTATTGAGACTAAGAAGGTTTATTTATTTTTTACTTTCAGTCCGTATTTTATCGGTTTAATTTATTTTTTTAACAATTTTTTTTTAATGGAGAAATCTACTGATTACTACCTACTTGTTTTTTATTTACCACCTACTTTAACTATTACCGGGTTTAAAAAATATGATTATCTACTTTTACTATTTTTGTAATATAAATTATTTTGTTGTTCTGGTTAGTTTATTTCATTATTTTGTATAACATTTCATCCTCTCATAGAATATAATGATTGTGACGGATGTGGGAGAACAAAAATTATGGCAATACTGATCTGTCACTGTCAACTACATGTGTGCCAATGTTCACAAATAAAAATCAATTATCCCCATTTTTTTTACCGAAGGGTGGATAATTCCATTCGAAATACAAATATGATCAACTATGAGTATACCCTATCTAATAAAAAAAATTATCCAAATCGAAGAACCCAGTACAAAGTTATGCCTGATAGAATCGGTTAACTGACCAGAATTCAGAGGGTGAGTGATCAATATCCTTCATTTTGCTACCCTTAAGGGTGGATTTATCTTTAAATTCGAATGGGACCAACTTCGAAGTACACCCTATCCACTGAAAAAGAATTCTTGGAATCGGACGTCTCAGTAAAAGTTATGTGGTCATACATAAAAAAATAAAAAATATGCGTCGACTAGAGAACCTCCTTCTTTGGTTTCCAGTTAAAATTCACAACTACTTCAATTTAGAATCACTTATTTCGGTGACACTAAATCGACTTTTCCTAGCTTTATGCATGGTAGACCAAATTATTACCTATATGACTATTGTTACAAAACTATTTTAATTTAAAACATGTCACATAGTGATTAAAAACAAGTCAAAACCATTTTATTCTCCAGTATTGTCCATTTGTCCATTAATAACATCATAGTTTTATTAAATCCTTTTCTATCAAGCTTTGAAGATGCTCTTCTTGCTCTGAAAGAATGAATGGAATTATTTTGTGGTGTTCCTATTTTGTTTTATAATTACAGATGAGTTTTCTTGAATAATTGCTATGTTATGCTCCATATCAGTTGATGACAGTGCTCCATTCGGATGATTGTTTGATTTCAGATCCCAACCTACTAAAGTAATGTGTACACTATGTGGCAAATGTGATGTGACCTGAAACACATGTCCTAACCCTACAGGTGAACGGCCTTTTATCTGTTTTAAACTGCAAAAGGTTTCACCTCGACTTACGCTCTGAAGGTACACAGTCGACAACACACCACGAAAACCCTTTATTTAGAATATTGGCATGGGATTCAATCAGAAAAGTGTGCTGATGGCGCATCTCAAGATCGAAACATAGTATAGAGAATGAATGAGATTTTTATTGTTTGTTTAATTTTATATTTAAAGTTTAATAAATCTTTCTTTTTTATTTATTTTTTTTCAGGTTGCGTTGCAATGAAATGATCTCGTTTTTTTGGGGAATTCTACTGCCCTATATCCTGGAATTTTCATTAAAAATTTAATATATTTAACAATCAATTGCATCAAAAAACAAATTCATTATGGACCATAGAAAAGTACTTGGACCTGTTCTGTTTTCGAAATATCTGGGACCCCATGATCTCACGAATAAAACTATGTGTTCTTCATATACATCGAGTAATAAAGAATCAACTCAGCTAATTATTGAACTTTGAGCAATAAATTTTAATCATGATGACAACCAGTAATTCACTTGAACGCATTGGGAATTGCACTGTCAAGGGTATGATTTCAACCAGTGAACTCTATAATAATAGTCAAAGAGCCAGGTTGATTTATATATCTTGAACCTCCGGACGATTCTGAAATTTTCTGCAGGGTTTCTCATGAAAACGTATCCAACTGTGCTAGGGTAAATCCTGCGAGAAGTATTTTTATTAACCTTCCGTAGCTAACACGGATAATTTTAACAAGAAAGCTAACATCCGTCTCTGAAACCGACTAAGAAAAACCAACTAACACTGATGCATACACTTTTAGGCATATTTGTTGGGTTTATGGTATATATAATCGAAACCCACATCTTCCTCTAAATGCCCATAACATTTCATCGATTGTTATATCTTGGAAGGAGAAGAATTTTGGTAGGTTATTGTTAAAATCTTCAAAGAATTCTCTAATCGCGCCAATTTATCATATTCTCTCTTGCGGTCTTGTTTCTTTATCGTCCAGGCGAATGTTTAAGCACAAATTTAAACCTCTCTAAGGACATGGTCAACCTAAACATTTCTAACCCATACCGTCTGATCTGAATAGATCAGCAGCATTTTGAAAATTGCTTTTCATTACACCACCAAGATATAATAGCCCCAGAAATGCTTTCAGTTCATCGAATCTGTCTTGCTGTTCTATATGTTTTCGAAAATTTTTTACGATATTTTTGTTGGTGTAAAGAACAATATTTTGTAACATTCATCTGTAATAAATAAACCCAGATTTCGAGGTTTTTTATTCTTCGCTTCACCCTTTACTCCGGTAACTGGTTACGATATTATGGGTCGAGTTCTTACATTGGGATATGGTAGAAATTTTCTCCATTGGTTCCATCTTTTCCCATCATGCAAGGTATGCGAGTTTCTCTTTCTGTTCACAGCTTCCACTTTCATTTAGTTCGTTATCTGTTAGTCTTGTTCACTGTCGGAATTTTTTCTTGAATCTCAATATTGTCTTCCCCAAACTTGAATCGCTATCTTCTGCTCGTCTACGTCCGTTTCAACTTCATCAAACATACGTTGTAGTCGTCTTTGTTCTTTCTCATAAGTTAAAGAAGCCATATTTACGGAAATCTCTGAAAACAATTAATAATAGTACAATTTTACAAAATAAAACAAAATGTAACTTACCACAAAAGTTACACCACAACTAACATCCGTCTCAGAGACCAAATACTTAATAACACACGCTACAACAATTCACCTCCGCTGTAATTTTGATATTGAGCCCACTAGCCCTAGAAAATCAGCTATTGAGGATGGCCAGCGCGTTCGGATTTCTTCGGGAATAATCGGAATTTTCTTAGGCGTGGTCTCACAGACGCCGTGTTAGCTACGGAAGGTTAATTAATAAATAGACGCGTTTTTTTAACATCTACTTTTTTCCGGACACGAGAAATACACTAGAATGTGCATTTCAAGGAGCACAACAAGGAAAAATCACTGTGCTGTGTCCCATCCTGACGCAACTCGGGCACAGCGGCGATAAAGGGGTGAGGAAAATGCAGTTAACTACCTTTTGATCCAGAAAAAATAACCCTGAAAAACATTGTAGGTGTGGACTAGATGTACCCAAAACAATTGGGAATTCAAAATAAGGGATACTCCTCTGGTGTCGATTATGGAAACTATACATACTTACATTGTTTACTTTTCCAAACATTAATGTGTCATAGAAATGTAATTATAATATACTGACTAGAATGCGTTTCAAGTGCGGAAATGTCCCATGCATGGTGGCGCCATTGTTGTTTATGTCCTCCTCGCAGTAGCGGAACAATTCCAGTGGTATTGTTGTAATGGAAAATAGGGTATATCATCATAAACGTTTTTTTTAAATAGATGATGCATCAAAGGTACAGGAATTGTGAATATAAATGTTATATACCCGTGTAAAAAATATTCACTCTTCCACCCATCTATTATATGAAGATATATGAGACATGTTTTAATATCCTTATAATTGAATAGGTATTTCTATCAAGATTTTCATTGCACTATTACATCAATATTTGAAAAATGAGTAAGTTATAAGGTCACATTTGATGTGGGTGCCATTGTCATTGTATATATCCATTTTTTCAACGACGAAACCAAAAGGAGGAGGTTCTCTATCGACCATATATTTTTTTTTATGTAGACCACCTAAATTTTACAGAAGAGTCCGATTCCGATTATTCTCTTTTCATTGGATAGGGCATACTCCAAAGTTAGTCCCATTCAAATTCAAAAAAACCAATTAAGGGTAGCAAAATGGAAAATATTTATCGTTCCCCTGAATTTTGATCCGTTAATCGATTCTATCAGGCATAACTTTGTACTGGGTTTTCCGTTTGGATGATTTTTTATTACCAGAATATACCTCATAGTTGATCATATTTGGGTTCGGAAGGGAATTAATCCACCCTGGGAGAAAAATAGGGATGATTGATTTTTCATTGTGAAATTGGCAATATGAGTTGACATTGACAGATCGCTATTGTCATTTTTTTTGTTCTCCAATCCGTCACAATAATAACATTCTATGGAATTAATTATACAAAGTGATGAAATAACACCAGAACTATCAAAAAATAATTTATAATATATAACAAAAATAGTTGAAGGATAATCGTATTATTTAACGTTATTTTAAGTAAGGTGGGTATGTGTTTTTTTGGGAATTATTCAAAAGTTAAGTAGGTATAATTTTATTTTCAAAAAAAAATTGAAAAAATAAAAACTTTTTTAACAAAAAATTAAAACGACGAAAACGGAACTAAAATCAAAAAAAAAAATAAACTTTTAGCTTGTAACTAAGTCTTCTTGTGTAACTTTTGATGGCGAAGAATAATCCAAGAAGTCATTAAATTACTTCAAAAAATTATCGAATCCAGTGCATCTCGATGCCATCTTTTTACGCTTTACTAGCTTGTTTTTTTTGGCGCGACTCAAAATTAGAATCTCTTATTAGTTTAGTTTTTATAGGAAGTTATTCTTTATTCCTTTTTCTGGTTTAAAGAAAATTTTTATCTTATGATCTTTGCCTCTCGACTATACCGTATATTTTCATTGTTTGAGAATATTTTTGCCATTTGTTTAATTTGTATTGTTGACCCCTTCAAAATGTATCTATTAAAACTGTTTTTGAAAATGCCTTCATCTGGGAAAGGGAAAGGATTGAAATTTTAATTATGATTTGTTGGGATATGATGCGGACTCAACAAGAGGTATCAGATTTTTCCCATGAAATGCCCCAGATATGAACTTATTTCAAAACTACTGTAAGCAGAATAGAGCAAAATACGAGAATTAGGACAGGGAGGGGTGCACCAAACCAAGGTAGACCACAGTTAATGAAAATAATCAACAAGACGAGACGTAATTTTGTGGACCTGGTTTCTTCAAAAAATAAAATCCTGATTTGACCCGCTTTTTCCTATTTCAAATAGCCAATAATTCAGACCGCGAAGGCGCACCGCAACTTTTTATGCATCTTTGGTAGTGTATCCGTACGCATAACACGTAATTTCATTAATAATTTTAATACGTTTATTCTTCATTTCTTTTTTGTGAAATCAGTATCGCAAACTTTCTAATAAAATTTTGAAAAACCTTTTATTGTTGCCCACCCTCTCCAATTTGGAATCACAAGTTAACTCATAAATAAAAAAAAAGAGGGCGTTCATTTAATAAAACCCTGATGCGTCATCTATCGAAGGTAGATCCCCTGTATATTGGATTATTATTTAAAAAACAGTAAATTAAAATGAAAAAATCAACCTGTTTCCGAATTTTTTTAAAGATATCGTTATTTACAATAATGAATGTATGCGTTACTTTATGGACACACTGAAAAGGCAATATGTATAAATAAGCATGGCCACATATCATTACCACTACTACAAACAATGAACCTTCATTTATATATAAGTTTTTTCAATTTATCCACTATAATCACTATAACAAAAGACAACAAAGTCAAAGACACATCCAAACCAACACAAAGGAATTAAAGAAAATTGAATGATTTCAACCTTATAAGTGCCAAACCAAACCTTTGTTTACAAATAGTGATATAAATACTCCGTCATACGTTCAGTTGTTATCTTCGTCGCACGCATGTAAATTCTTATGAAGTCATACTTTTCTTCATTGTTTGGTGTCCTCCTTCTATCATAAGGGTGCCACGAAATTGGGGCGCAGTAGACTAAACGCGTTCTAGTCAGTATATTTAATTACATTTCTGTAATGTGTATATTTTTTGCCATTGTATCCACAATCTCTTGTGATTATTGACATTTAATGAAATTATTGTTACCTGTTGACTATTGTTTATCCCATAAAAAAAATTGTGATTTTTGTTCAAATCATTATTGTTGTTCCTCAATGTGACCCCTTCAAAACTATCCCCTTTACTGGGGAAAAGTTTTCATCATTTTTTCCTGAGATTATTCATACAGTATGGAAAAAAAGGAATATATGTGTATCTGGTGATACGGGGACATTTTTTCACCATCTTGTTTGTTTTTTAATAAAATAAAGTAAACTGTTTTTTTTAATTTTTATTTTCAATTCAAACATTCACAAATAATAATTAACATTTCTTCATAATAAATCACTAAGCTGTCCGAAACTTCAAAATATTTTTTTTTTAAGCAATTTAGGCATACTTTGTCTTCAAAGATAGTTTTCGAAATTATTGTCTTAAGATTTAAATACACCCCCAGTCTTGAAATGAATAACATTCAAATAAAACTGGGGAAAATTTTACCAAATGGAAATATTTTGAAAAACATCGAACACTAGTTATAACCTCTGAAAACAGACAAACAATGTAATATGTCTGGTTTGTTTTCCACCTGCATGGGGGGCATCTAATTTTGAATCCCAATAACTGTGCCGACTTTTTAATTTTATTTGTCCGCTCTTGGGAAAATTTTTGGTGAAAATGATTCCATTCCCTAAAATTTTTTTTCCCAAAAAAATATAAAATCTCTAAAAAATTTAGTAAAGCCATTTTATGTTTTTATAAAAATTTTTTTTTGTGATTGAGGTTATTTTGAAATTTATTAATAAAATAACTAAATTAATCAAAAAAACAAAAAATTTGAAATAAAAAAAACCCAAAAAAATGAATTATCCCTAAACAATAAAATACGAAATAACTTTTTTAAAAAAGGTACCAGGAACAACATTGAGTAAAAAAAAAAAATTTTGTACTAAAACCATCACATTTTGTCCATAA